>JAJOZX010000010.1:2530000-2600000 GCA_023014485.1 Bathynomus jamesi | reverse complement strand
GGGCATTGGTTTCTGCCCTATTTGGGAGAATTTCGATTTGTGATTGAGTGAGGTCCGTAGCATAATGGTAGAGCGTCCGACCGGCAATTGGAAGGCCCTGGGTTCGATTCCCAGGCGGTTCGCCTCATTTTTCATTATTTCGTTATCTCTCCTCCTCGTGTGCGGAAACGTTCCTTAATACTTATGTCGTTTCTATTCATTTATATACTGCGCGGTCATTGCAGTTATTTGCATATATATATATATATATATATATAAAGACACTTTTAGCACTTTGGCCGACCTTCAATATAAATTCAAATGGCTTTTTTATGGAACAGGTCACAAAAGAATAAAGAAATAAAAATAAATATAAATATTGTAAGTGGAGTCTACCAATTCAAGCTCAAGAGGGAAGTTTTACAATCGATTTAATAGATGCTGCCAAATTGATATATATGTCACTAAAAAAAAAAAAAAAAAAAAAAAAAAAAAAAAAAAAAAAAATTAATTATTAAAAAATAAAAAATAATAATAATAAATTGAAAGATAAATTTTAAGAGAGGCACACCAATTTATAAGGGAAAAATTACCACATATGCATATTATAGTCACAAACGAATAAAAAAGTACAAGTAAATATAAATTGGAAAACAAAATGATGCCTAGATGATATATAAAGAACAATAAAATATATATACAACATATATACGGTATATATACGAAATATAAACGCAATATATACAGAATATATATATATATATATATGCATAAGGGAAAAAAAATTACCAAATTTGTTTTTATAATTATTGTCTGAGAAAACGGTAGGTCGCAAAAGAATAAAGAAATAAAAATAAATATAAATTGAAAAAATTACAAATAATACACGTACACATGTATACCCACATAACCAAATATATATATACATATACACACATATATACAAACACACACACACACACCACACATATATATATATATATATATATACAAGCTTGACCTTCACGAAATGAGAAATCATCCCGCAGAACCTTTGTGAGGTTGTAAGGTAAGGTAAGGTACATACACATATACATATTATATATATATATATATATATATATATATATATTTAACTGCATACATACATACATACATACATATACACACATACATACATACTATACACACATATACATACAAACACATTTAACTGCAATGACCACACACATACTCACATACACATACATACATACACATACACGCATACAGCAAAAAATATATAGCAATTTGGCAGCATCTATTAAATCGATTGTAAAACTTCCCTCTTGAGCTTGAATGGTAGACTCCACTTACAATATTTATATTTATTTTTATTTCTTTATTCTTTGTGACCTGTTCCATAAAAAAGCCATTTGAATTTATATTGAAGGTCGGCCAAAGTGCTAAAAGTGTCTTTATATATATATATATATATATATATATATGTATATATATATATATATATGTATGTATGTATATTTATGGGGTTTTTTTTTATTTGCCTGTTTATTTCTTTATGATTATTTAGGCTGTGACACATATATCACTAAGGCACTATTTTGTAATTAATTTTTTCTCAATTTATATTTATATTTATTTTTATTTCTTTATTTTTCTGTGACCATATAAATGTTGGCTCCTCCCACAATTTTTTTCTATGCTTACTATATATATGTATATATGTATATATATATATATATATATATATATATGTATATATATGTGAATATGTATGTATGTATGTTTATTTTTGTAACCTATATATTGCCTTGATCTGTCCTTTCACTCCAGTGTTCCTGAGGATGTCATTAGACGAAAGCGCTTGAGCACCTCTTTGTGTTCCTTTTTTCCTTCGTGGTTTATTCATCATAAATACTTTTCACGTGTCACTTTCGTGAAATAATTTTTCATATATATATATATATATATTATATATATATATATAATAATATATATAATATACATATACATATAATATATATATACAACACACACACACACAGATATATATATATACATACATACATACATACATATATACATATATTTCCATATTTCCATACACATATATATATATATACACAGACGTGTATATATATATATATATATATATATATATATATATGTAGAGGACCGACAAGAAATAGACTAACAAGTACACAAACAAAATCTTTCTTTCACGCCATTATCAAACATTCTTCGAAGACACACGTGGTCAAGGAATCAGAAACAATGAAAACGTCTGTTTCTACCCCAAAGGCCTGCGAAAGTAAGCCCTTGACAACTAAAGGACGCGTAGGAGGCGGCATAAGAAATGCACGCGAAACTCCGCGTCTCAGATCAGAGGTTATATAAGCGAGCGTACGCTGATACACTTTCTCACTCACTCACACTCGCTCATTTGCTCGGTCACTTCTCGCTTGCATTTCTCGTCACGTGTTACGTTTCTTCTTCGTCAGTAGCACAACTCGTCACATCTACCGCCCTCTTGCTTCCCCTCGGAGCAGCGGCCTGCTGTTTCCTTCAAAGCTTCCGATCTATCATCAAGTAACACCTTCTACAGACCGCCTGCACAAGCATTCCTTTGAAGCTCAGCGCCGTTTCGCTTTAGCCGGTTTCAGTCCCTCAAGTATCATATCAACTCTATACGAAGCGAATCAACACTTGAGGTGAGCGGCGCCCTTTGAACAAACTTCAATGAGGTGGTCAACATCACCTCGGGCCTACGTTCTACAAGGTCAACCTTGAAGCATCTCCTTCATCTCAAGAGGCTGCATCAGGCGACCGGCGCCCGTTCAACAAACTTCAATGGGACGGTAAGCATCACCTCGGGCCTACATTCCACAAGGTCAACCTTCAAGAATCTCCTTCATCTCAAGAGGCCTAATCGCTAATTCAACAAGCTTCAATAGGACGGTCAAAGCCATCTCGATCCTACAGTAATAGGTCTACCTTCAACACTTCTTCACCAGAGGTATTCGCCGCCCTGGTAAGATAAGTGCATCTTTTCTAAGTAACTCGCGTAAAGTCTACATCAGCCTACCACCGAACGGTAGGCTATACTCCCAAAGTGTTGAATTAAGCGTTCTAACTGACTCTCGTTAAGAACGCAGTCAGTAGGCCTATTTTCTATTCCAAGTGTCATTCCAATACCAGAATTTTGTATCACCCTGTTATTGTGTTCTTTTATGTAAGTCATTTTATTTTGCATCCGTTTGTTTATGTGATCCTTTTAAGCATTTCAATATTGACGGCCTAATCCACTTACAGTGTACTAAACGTTCGTGCATACTTTTTATCATCAATAGGCTGCAGCATCTACAGTATTCTATGTTCCATTTGTGCATACCAATAGCCTACCATAAACGAGTGTATTACTTAACAATTAAGTTCTATAACCATTTCCTCATTTGCTAATCCTCAGTCATATTTAGCATACTATAAATGCCATTAAATAATTGTTAATCCCGCACATACAGTACCTTCAATGCCGTTAAAAAATTGTTATTCACTATAATTACTGTCAATCATTCGTTATTCACTGTGAAAAAATAAAGATTTATTTTCCTAATTAAATACCAAACAATAAGGTGCTTTTTATAACCTTCATAACCTTAACAATATTTGAGGGGCCCCCGTTTTAAGGTACCTAAGCGCCAAAATTAAAATTCGCCAGAAATCGCCTCCAAAGTTCAGCAATATTCTGGTAATAGTATCTGTTACTAATTGAGCTAGAACGTTCATTTTTGGCTAAATTAGAGTTCTAAGTATGCTAATAAAGAATGTTGATGAGTTTTTGGAATAGATTTTCATATTTTATATTTTTTTATTATGATGAACTTTGGGTGAACTTTTGGCTGGCGATAGAGGTGAAAAAAGTAGTTCGCTTGATAAGGTTTTCAACCATACTTCTATTGTCGTAAGGTCATTATAACCCAAACCACGGGATAGAGGAAAGGTGAAAAGAGTGATATCCATCAAAAACACGTTTCCGCCTGTGGTGGCGCTTAGGTACCTTAAGACGCGCGACCCCTGATTTGCTTGGGTGTATTCCAAGCTGGTGACCTCGAAGCAATTCGTATCACTCAGAAATATTATAGGAGGCCTACTCCATTAGTCACCTTCAACCGGTGAAACTGTAGTACATCATAAATAGTTGATCCAGCCTGTTATTCACAATCAATCATTATATCAATTAATTAATCATCAGCACCAAATTAATCAGTATCACTTAATTCGGTTAAAATAAATAAATAAATAAATAAATTATATTATATATATATATATATACATATATATATATATATATATATATATATACACACACATATATATATATCTATACATATATATATACTTATATATATATATATATATATATATATATATATATATATATAAGTTATACTGTTATAATGTTATAATGTTTCAGACCAACAAAAACCCTAGGATCCACTCATGGCTGGTCTACCTAACTGTGTTCGTAATTGTGTATTGTGCATGTCCTCCTTGGTGGCAGAGGGGACCTACAATTTTACGTGGGTTCCGAACCACAAGGCCTTACTTTTACTACCTTAAACTACACTTAATCTATCAACATATGCGTCTAATCTATTTTTAAACATGTTTATAGACGTGCTACTAATTACTTGTACCGGCAAACTATTCCACCTATTTACTATTCTATGCGTAAAAAAGTTTTTGGCAACTGCTGTCTCGAACCTTCTACTTGTCAACTTACACCCGTTATTTTTAGTCCTATTATATTGAGATATTTCGAAAAAGCTCTCTCTATCTACGTTTTCGAACCCATTCATAATTTCGAAAACCTGGATTAGATCACCCCTTAGCATCCTAGTCCGAGTGTAGTCAATTTTAACTCCTTAAGCCTATCCTCGTATGACTTCGACCTAAGGGACGGAATCATCTTAGTTGCTCGTCTTTGAACTCTTTCGAGTTTGCCTATACAGGGTGTTTCAGGAGGAAAGGTCAGTAAGTCGGGAGGTGATAGTATCGGTCATTGTGAGGAAAAAAACCCTCAGGAATGCCGCTGGCTACATTAGCCCAACACGACTCCACTCCATCAACGACCACCCTCTGTTTCTTACATCGTAAACTTCAACCACGCTTTGAAAAAATTCTAAGAGATTAGTTAGGCAAGATTTGTTTCGCCTAAAACCGTGCTCCGTATTTCTAACCAAGTTAAGCAATTCTACGTGTTTGACTATACGATCCCTAATTACTGATTCCCGTAGCTTACCTACAACAGACGTTAAACTGATTGGCCTATACTTTCCCGCCACACCTTTATCGCCTTTCTTAAAGATAGGTGTTACATTTGCTAACTTGAATCTTTGTTAGCGGTAAAACAATGCTTTCTTTTAATTCTTTTAGTTGTATGGGATATATTGAATCCGGTCCCGGTGATTTACGCATTTTCATTTTATCAATATAGCGCATTACCTTCCCTTCACTAACCACAATATTATCCAAAATATTACCATTATTAAAAGTTATTATATCTATGATTGACCTTAGGGATATTCGTTACATCTTTTATAGTAAAAACTGACGTAAAAATTCGTTTAGCAAGGTAGCTATTTCCTTGTTTTCAAAAACTAGCTCTCCGTTAACATTTTTCAACGGCCCCAAGATACTTTTTACTGGATTTCTATTGTTGACGTATTGAAAGAATCGCTTGGG
This sequence comes from Bathynomus jamesi, assembly GCA_023014485.1. Classification (NCBI taxonomy): domain Eukaryota; kingdom Metazoa; phylum Arthropoda; class Malacostraca; order Isopoda; family Cirolanidae; genus Bathynomus; species Bathynomus jamesi. The sequence goes on along the minus strand of JAJOZX010000010.1, from coordinate 2,594,297 downwards.
GTTTTCTTTACCGTTATGAGCTATGGAGATTTCAAATTCGCGTTATACCCTCTAATTTGATATTCCCGTACAAAGTCACGTGTTTCAGTGCTAAGCCACGATTCATTTATCGCAATTCAATCATTTACTTTACAAGCAATTAAAGAAAAAATTTCTTTTATTTTATTTCGTAGGCTACTAGCCTTTAAGGATAGCACCTTCAAATTGTTTGTAATTGCGACAACTTGGCGAGCGCAGGGGAAATTTTAGGAAATTACGACGGGACCGCTCGAGTTAAGGCAGCCTGAAAAGAAGAGACAGTATTATGAAATAGTCTTCCTAAATGCACAGCTCCAACGTCATTAAGATGAAGTCTATCTCCGAGGAACAAGTCCTTCCTGCCGTAGAAACTGTTCTAAAAATTCGCAAAATGCACTCCTTCCTGTTGACAAAGAGACTTAGGTTATTGTTGTTGTAGGTCACCTTGCTGTAAAAATCGCGACGTTGGATAATTCCAGGAAGTATACCTATTAAAACAATCTTATTAGTTTTTTCCTTTTGTTGCTCGAGTAAGTCCCTGTACCTTGCCAGCAGCTCTTCCGATCTAGAATTTAAATCATTTTTAGTACCGACATGAATAATATACGTTGCGTCCTCAGAGGTTCCGTCTGTAAAATGGTCAACACTATTAGTTATATCCTCCACCCTTGCACCAGGGTAGCAGTAACGTGCCCACGACGAGGGTTTCTCCCACAGAATTCTTCGAGCTGCCCTCGAACAATGGAATCGCCAACGAGTCGTATTTCCGGTTCATCAGCTTCTTCGAAACCTAAAACACAAAACGTATTGTTTGTTATTACTGGTAGACAAGTCTTAGGTTTCCTTAATTGGGCTCTATTACGCACTTGGGAACTATTTATATTATTAGTATAAACTGAGGCAGTAGGGTTCGTAACTGGAGTCTCAAGGGATTCTAATTTTGCCGTCAGGAGCATCACCCTTTCTTCAAGCCTCACTCTGGCCTCCCTCTCACGTTCTAACTCGTTTGTCAGCACTTCCATGCTTGAACACCACCTGCAAACTACCTGTTCATTATTATTAGCCATTGTAAACGCGTAAGCGGAAACTTTCCTTTCACAGCGACTGCAAGTACTTGATGGGGGTGCCATGCTATTAATTAATTAAGGAAAACAAAAAACGAGCGTTTGGAAATTAATAAATTGCAACGTAGGTCTACCGCTCGTCTACCGCGTGCTTATTGTGCCGTCACCTGCGCAAGCCCGCAAAAATGTTCTTCAAACGCACAAACAGGTTCTTGTAACAAATTTATACTAAATGAATATATACTTAATTAAGCTACCGGCGAAAGATCTGTAAAAAAAAAAGTAATAATAAAACTTATCTGTCCGCTATTCGACCGGCTTTTTTCTTTCCTTTTTTTCGTTTTTCCCACAGTGGGTGACCACACTCTACTTCATCCCCGTAGCAATGGAAAACGAGCCTCATGAAACCTCGTTTTTTAATAGATTTGATAAACAAACAAGGCAAACAAGGGAATTTCAACCTAATGAAACCTCATTTTCTAATAGATTCGTAAAACAAACAAGGCAAGCCACGTGCACTAGCCTTGGTTTAATCATATAATATAGTTATTAATAAAGTAGGTAAATGAAATGTATTCGTAAACGAATGATTACTAACACGAAATTATTTAGTTAAGAATGCACCCAACATTATTTTTTTAAAGGCACTTCAAGGAAAACCACTTATTCAATTGGTAACACTGGACACCCGATAAAACACGTCTGTTCACAAGGATAGACTGATCATATATGTGTGTTTGTGCATATATATATATATATATATATATATATATATATATATATATGTGTGTATCTATATGTACCTGTGTGTATTATATATATATATATATATATATATATATATATATATATATATATACAGGGTGGGCGGAAAGTAGCTCCCTAATTTAAATTACATATAAATTATATATAAATTGAGATTGTATTGTTATATTGTTATGGTGTGTTCTCTAAAGTGGTACAATTGTAACGGTAATCTTTTTTTCTCTAAAGTGTTCTCTTTGTGTTCTCTAAAGTGGTACAATTGTAACGTTCATTTTTTTTTTTTCATTTCAGATTGAAGGGTAACATGGCTGAGCGTTTAACACTGCAGGAGCGTGCCCAGTTGGCGGCACGGTACGAAGTTTGGCAATCTGTCGTTCGAGTTCAAAGATGGTGGCGGGCCATTCACGGACCACGTGCCCAAGTGGACCCGAAAACAATCAAGAACTGCCACTCGAAGCTCATGACCACGGGGTCTGTGGCAGATGTTCGAAGATGTGGTCGCCCTTCGACATCCAGGGCCCAGGAGACGGTGCAGGCAGTTCAGGAAATGTTCGCACGGAGTCCACGAAAGTCAACTCGCCAGGCAGCTCGGGAAAGTGGACTCTCCCGCTACTCAGTGCGAACTGTGCTGAAGAAGGAGCTGAACTGGCGTGCGTGGAAGCCGCATTACTGCCAATCTCTCTCGGACGAGGACTGCGACATTCGCATGGAGTTCGGGGAAATCATGCTGGCTTGGCATGAAGACTGGCCCCATCTCTTCCGCAACATCCTCTGGAGCGACGAGGCGGTGTTCCACGTCGGAGGCTTTGTCAACCGCCACAATTGCCACTACTGGGCAGGAGAGGATCCCATGGTTACCGCTGAAAAACGGGAGAATCGGTTCAGTGTAACGGTGTGGTGTGGTATGACCTCAGATCAGGTTGTGGGCCCGTTCCTTCTGCGCAACACCATGAATGCTGAGCGGTACCTTGCTATGTTGCGAAACGGTGGTCTGGCCGGTTGTCAGCACATGGGAGAACATCGACGATCTGATATTTATGCAAGATGGCGCCCCTCCGCACTTCCCTCTTGTTGTCCGTGAGTGGCTGGATGCCCACTTCCCTGGGGGTTGGATGGGTCGTCGTGGTCCACATCAATGGCCAGCCAGGAGCCCCGACTTGACACCGTGCGACTTCTTTCTTTGGGGGTGGGTAAAGGAAGAAGTCTACCGCACCAAACCGAGGACATTGGAAGAACTGGAGGACCGAATTCGGGAAGTCATGTCCTCCATCCCGCCGGAGTTCCTGCTAAAGTCAGTGGACGCCATTCCTGGGCGGCTCCAGAAGCTGGTGGAAAGAGTTGGAGCCCACATTGAATTTTAGAAAAACCTACCATGTATGCCTACCTTTTCATATTATTTCTTCTGAAATAAATGGATAATATACGTATTTTTTTACCAATCCAAAATAGGGAGCTACTTTCCGCCCACCCTGTATATACACATATACATATATATATATATATGTATATATATATATATATATATATATACATATACATATATATATATATATGTATATATATATATATATATATATATATATATATGTGTGTGTGTGTGTGTGTGTATAGATACACACATATATATATATATATATATATATACATATACTGTATATGTTAATCCCTCTGTCTATGGCCTGGGTTGGTTCGAAGTCGACGGGGGTTCTAGTTAGGAGGCAGCAACGGATTTGTTACTTGCAGTAGTTTATTCTATACTACTCTCCGAGTTCTTTTATAGTGGCTCGGAGGATTCTAAGAGGCTTATTAAATTCTCTGAGGGTTCCCCCGATTCTTCTTGTAACGTATCGGGAGATTTTAATGAATAAGTTCTCTGAAGTGAGCACGGCTCGAAGTAGAAAATAAAGACTTTTCCTTATTGTAATTTACTGCTAAAATGTTACAGGTTATGCTGAGCCTCGTAGTCGAATTCAGAATTTACAGGGGGAGAGGTTCGACCTCTTTCGACAATGACTCAGGCCGGAATTTAAAAGGAAGGAGGCCCTCGGCCTCCTCGAGGAGAGCTCCAACCTCCTCGCTGAAGTGTTGCTAAGACAAGAGTAATGCAATTTACAATACAAGAATTAAATAAGTCTAAATTTTGGGGGAGTGCAGTTGAAGGTTAAGTTTCCCCTTTAACTGGAGATCTAAACAATTCTTGGACGTTAAGGATAATTTTAACACATATCAGAATTTTGAAAGATTCCAAAATAAAACGAAAAACTAAATAACCAAAAAAATAATAATAATATCGCCAAGTATACATTCCTAAATGGCAAAATAATGTCGGTTCGTACATTGAGTACAATTCCAAGTACATCACTGAGTACATTGTAATTTTGGTTTATTACAACTATGATTATAATTACCAATTAATTCACATTCGCTTATTACAGTTTCATTAAAGTACATTAATTACATTATATTAAATTATTATCGTTAATTATAGTTTCATTAAAGTACATCAATTACATTTTATTAAAGTATTACAGTGAATTACAATTATACAGTTAACTATCTGTTTTTTACAGTGTTTCATATTTATACACAATTAGGATGTTAGGAGTATAACATAAAGTACATGGGCACAGACGGTATATACACACACACACACACACATATATATATATATATATATAATATATATATATATATATATATATATATATATAACATAACACATACTAATGTTTTATAAATTAGAAGCAAGCAAGAGGAAATTTTCACTTCAGAAGCTCTCGCTTTCGCTGCTGTTAGCGGAATTCGAACACTTGCGTAAGCATTTATGAGTATTGCGAGAAATTTCTTAATTTAAAGAAAAGAAATAAAAAGAATACATATGAACGTACTTACATGTAAGTTAAATACGTACGTGGTCATGATCATTTGCGAACATGTACGAATGCATAAAGTTTTGTACACATATTCGTAGTCACACAATAGGTTGACAGTAGGTAGACAGTAGGTAGCTGAATGAATAATTAATAAAATTAACAAAAGATAAAGGTCAAGAAAGGAATTGGACGTATGAATGAACAACATATAAATAATAATAGGTTAAAGAATTTACCATACGTTGAATATTAAAGTCATCCAAACTTGCATTATGCGAGTTTGTGCTTATGTAAAAATGAATATTTCAATATAAAGACTATATAGGAATTATTCATTGTTCATTTTTACAGCGCTCTCCCTTCTAGAATGATATTACTACAATAATATAATAGCCTAACTAATTCAAACTAGATGATGAATAATGGTTTTTATGATTACAAATTTATATACAATACGTGAGTTGGGGTGGTTAAGTACAATGTACACTAAGCAAATCTAATTTTAGACAACCAATGATATTGTTCAATTTTTAAAAAAAAAATTATTTTCCTGTGGAAATAAATACATACCTCATGAACAGTAGGTAAAAGATAAATTTAAATTTTAAAATTCAGGAGTTTCCAAAGTAACCATGATCGTACATTTAATAAACTAATTTGATGGACTAGTGTAGGTAAAAATCGACTTAAATTGAATTGTTGGATAGTCTTCAGCTGTGGGAGAACGATCGCAGAAATGTAAGCTTATTGCAAGTGTGTATAAGTTGGTATAGTATGATATAAAAATTTATTTAAAAAAAGTAAAATTAATTTAGTAAAAACATTAAAATTTATTTAGTTACAGATTTTAGATACTAGATGTTGTTAGCCATTAAGAATATACAGGGAGAAGAAAGATAGAATTACGTAATGGATGATGTATAGACCTGTGGTCAAGTATGTATTTATGTGTAATGTTTGTGGAGAATGTAGAAATTCGAACAAGTATATATAAGGGGTTCCAAAAAACCTTAGCCCCCCCTATTTGCAGCTTACATGTTTACTTCTATCGAAATAGTTTTTAGTGATTATAAATATATATAAAATTCTTTATTTATTGCAAGTATTAAATTAAAATTACTCTAGCTGATAAAGTGATAATATAATGGCTTCTCAATTAATTGGTGATTCGGAGAGGCAACGTGTGATAGATCGCATACGAGCAATAACATTTCGGGAAGCTCGTGATGCTGGAGCCACCTTTATAACACGTTCATGGGTTGCCAAAAAGTTGCGAAGAAGTGAGGACTTCGTCAAAAGAAATTGGAATAAAACTTTGGATGAATGTGAAATGGATACAACCAAATCTGGGCGCCCAAATTTGCTACTCTCTCAGGAAACAAAGGACATCATTGAAAGCGGTACGCGTAAGCGGAAAAACAGCTGTGCTAAACTTTCTGGAGAGATCGAAGTGTTGAGAGGAAAGATCGTTAGTGGTGAGATCTTTCGAATGTACCGTCATAGGCAAGGTTTAAAGCCTTGGCATGAACCTCCAAAGCCAAGAAAAACTCAATTTAACATCGATGACAGAATGTGGTTTGCCCATTATCTTGAAGATTGGGATGTGGATGATTTCATGCATTTAGCTGTCTTCGATGAATTTTTTGTTTACGTAACACGTCGGCCTAACTACCAAAAGGATAGAGTGTGGGCTACAACACCAGATGAAATCGATGACAATGAACATTACCGCGAATTATTAAAAAGTCCAGACTGTGTTGGTGTGTTTGTTTTGTTCACTGCAAAGAAGCTCATGTGGGTGCTGAAGCCAAATGGTCAGAGTTGGGATGGACAGTATTTTCGTGATATTATTCTATCCCAGCATGTCATTCCTTTTCTAAGAAACCCAAACAATGTTATGGATGTCGATCAGGTCACACTTCTGCACGATAAGGCCCCCTGCTTTAAGGCATTAGCCACTCAGTTGTTGCGGAATCATGAGATCGATTTCTTTGGAAATGAAGAATGGCCAGGAAGTTCTCCTGACCTGAACGTCTGTGAACACATTGGATCAGTTATAAAGGACAAGGTTGAATGTCTCTTGTTTGAAGAATCTGCAGCAAATCGATTTTCGAATGATACAATGACACAACACATTGAAACTGTTTTAGCAAATTTGCGTAACGATCAAGATCTGTTCACGTCACTTTTGGCAAGCTACCCAAAGCGAATTCAGGCTGTCTTGGAAGCCAATGGCTGGAACACCAAGTTTTAATTGTTTCTCATTAAATGCAGGATTAAATTCTCTTTCGTAAGGTACATATGTTTACTTTTACTGTACTTCTAATGGTTTAGGCCATGGGCGGGGGGGGCTAAGGTTTATTGGAGCCCCGTATAGTGTGCATAAATGCGTGTGTATGTGTAGGGATTTGGAAAGTTTCCGAATTAACAGAGTTTACAAATAATGTATAATGATTTAAAATGGGAGTAGGGTTATAAAATCCTTTAAGTTTAAAGTCAATTATTATTAAAAACTAATACAGATAGTATTAATGGTGATATATGCGTATGAGTTTCAATGTAAAAGTGACTTGAGGTACGGAAGGAAAATGAATTTGAGTATATGTCAAAATTAATAAAATTCAATTAGGATTATAGATTTTACGTAATTAAATCAGTTGCACGTATATTAAGGTAATAAAAAAAACGCACTTAGAAGAATTTACAATTAATGAGAGTAAATCTCGCGGTATCAAAATTGAATTTCGACACAGAATTAAATTGGACTAGTAACATTCATAGCCATATACTAACAGTATATCACCATTAATATTAACCAGAAATATCAATACGATAATTAAATTTTATTTTACGATTTGACGGGGCATAGGTGATAACAGGGTTTAGTGAAATTCATGGGGAGAATACAATTATGTAATTAGTAATATTAGAATGGTGTAACAAAATTATTAGAAGGAGAAAAATAGTGTTCTGGTATCGAGTGTCAAAATTGGCTATAATTTTGTTTGATACCTTACAAATGATATAATAACAATTGAATGGTAATTACTCACGATTAATTGAATGAAGAAAATGAAGAATGCAAATTAAAAATAGAAATCAATTAACCACTTTAATGAACTGAACATGGGGGTTATAGTTCATATAATACTCTTAAAATTAAAAAAAAGCAACTTAACCTAAATTGAGGTTATGTTCGGTCATAACGGGTAAATTTCACGAACATGCAGAGCAGGATAATATAAGTGTATGGTTAGGTGGCCATACGATAGGGCATGCGGGTCATACGGTTAAAGGGGATTCGCAACATGCCCGGAAAACAGTGGACTGACCATGCAAGCCTTGCTTACTCAAAAAGGAGGTGGCTTATCGGGATTAAGAAGAATAACTTTTACTGGTTTCCGAAGGGGGTCCAGGAAAAGCCAAAGGGAAAATCAGCAAAGTAAGAGGGAAGAAAGACGAGAATGATCGTTGGAACGATCACGTTATGATACTGAGGAATGTTCCGCAGTACCAAAAGAGGCTCCTGGTTGGCTTCTGGACCAACCTGGGTGAAAGAAAACAGATGGTTAAACTGTGGTTTGACTGGAGACAAAGTAGAGTCAACCATGGTTGAACCATTTCCCTGGTTGACACTGGGTTCAACTGGGGTTGGGGTATTCTGAAAAAAATAAAATTTGGAATACTGCATTCGGGGAAATCGAGTATGTCTGAAATTGACAATATGTCTTTTCGTGAGCACTTTGCTCTTTAGAAAAGATTGCTCGTCATACTGCTCAGAACATAAATTAAAGGAGTTCAAACAAAACGGAGGGACGGCATGTTGCTCCCCATAGTAATTTAAAAAGTCATTGGGACATGATCGATTAGTTACTACACTATTACTGTCATCAAATACATCACAATAATTATCAAAATCGTTACAAACATTTGTAAAAACTGTTTTGGTTACAAATAATAAAATATATAATTTTTTGTACGCAATTACTGCATGCAAAAAGAGACACAGAAGGTTGAATTAAAGACAGAAACCCGTCAATTGAGGTTGAATTAAAGACAGAAACCTGTCAATTCAGGTTGAATTAAAGACAGAAACCTGTCAATTCAGGTTGAATTAAATTTTCTTAAATTCGCTTAAGTTAAATTCTCTTAAATTAAATTCAATTAAATTTGGGTTGAATTAAATTTCCCTTTTACCACAAAAAAAGGTTGAATTAAGTTGACTGTACTGAATTGTCTTGAAATTGACTTGAAATTGACTTGAAACTTACTTGAACTTGAAAATGACTACAACTAACTTGGGACTGACTACAACTGTCTTGGGACCTACTACAACTGACTTGGGACTGACTACAACTGACTTGGAACTGACTACAAGTCTCTTGAAACTGACTACAACTGTCTTGAAACTGACTAGGAATTGAAACTAACTTGTAACTGACTTGGGACTGAAACTGACTTGTAACTGACTTGAGACTGAAACTGTCTTGTAACTGACTTGTAACTGACTTAGGACTGAAACTGACTTGTAACTGACTTGGGTCTGAAAGTGACTTGCAACTGACTAGGGACTGACTACAACTGACTTGAAACTGACTACAACTGTCTTGAAACTGACTACAACTGACTTGTAACTGAAACTGACTAAAACTGAAACTGACTCGAACTTGAACTGCTATCAAGTGAAGTCTATTATTCTCTGGAGCGGTTATCCCTCTGGATGCAACCGACTGACTGGAAAATGACTGACAGAAAACTGACTGAAACTGAAACTGGCTGGAAACTGAAATTGACTGCACTCGAACTGCTATCAAGTGAAGTCTATTATTCTCTGGGGCGGTTGTCCGTCTGAATGCAATCAACTAATTTGAACTGCTATCAAGTATCTCTCTATTCTAGTATTCTCTGGGGCGGTCGTCCGTCTGGATGCAACCGACTGACTTGAACTGCTATTAAGTATTTCTATAAATCTCTGGGGCGGTTGTCCCTCTGGATGCAACCGACTGACTTGAACTGCTATTAAGTATTTCTATAAATCTCTGGGGCGGTTGTCCCTCTGGATGCAACCGATGCAACCGACTGACTTGAACTGCTATCAAGTATCTTTATAAACTATAAACTATCTTTATAAACTATCTCTTTCTCTCTCCAAGAAATACACAAATGATGCAAAATTTGTGCATTATAATAATGCACAATAATTGCACAATAATTTCAAGTCAATTCATTTCAATAATTTAAAAAAAATTGTAAACAAAAATAAAAATGTAAACAACATTTCACTCGAATGTACGCGAAGGTAGGGTAATATTATGTTTGGTACATAAAATAAAATTATTCTTTACTAATTATAATAGTGAAAATAACTCATTTTCCATAAGAAAATGTATCACTGGTGTAGTGAATGTTCACTGTATTAATTCTGGCTTGATACTCATTATTAACTGTTAATAATACTGACTTTTCAAATGTTTAGAGATCACTTTTTAAAAAAGAGCTCTGTACTTAACAAGATTCTTACGGCGAAATTCTTGGAGACGTGTCCTGAAGACGTGTCTTGCTCGCTACTTGTTCCTGGATGAGGATTGGGCGTCGCCAGTTGTTCTATTTCCAGGGTCTAGAAGACTGGAAGAATCATGATTGCAGAGTCGCCAGTTGTTCTATTTCCAGGGTCTGGAAGACTAGAAGAATCCTGATTGCAGAGTCGCCAGTTGTTCTATTTCTAGAGTCTTGAAGACTGGAAGAATCCTGGGGCAGGGTCGCCACTTTTGTTAAACCCTCCGTCTATGGCCTGAGTTGGTTCGAAGTCGACGAGGGATCTACTTAGGAGGCAGCAACGGATTTGTTTCTTGCAGAAGTTTCTTCTATACTACTCTGCGAGTTCTTCTATAGTGGCTCGGAGGATTCTGAGAGGCTTATTAAATTCTCTGAGGGTTCCCCCGATTCTTCTTCTAATGTATCGGGAGATTTTAATGAGAAAGTTCTCTGAAGAGTGCACGACTCGAAGGAGAAAAAAAAAATTTTCTTACTGTAATTTACTGTTTAAATGTTACAGGTAATGCTCAACCTCATAGTCTAATACAGAATTTACAGGGGGAGTGGTTCGACCTCTCTCGGCCATGGCTCAAGCCGGAATTAAAAAGGGAGGGGGTTCTCGGCCTCCTCGAGGAGAGCTCCAACCTCCTCGCTGAAGTGTTGCTAAGACAGGAGTAATTCACTTTACAATACAAGAATTTAATAAGTCTAAATTTTGGGGGAATACAGTTGAAGGTTAAGTTTCCCCCTTTAACTGGAGATCTAAACAATTCTTGGACGTTAAGCATAATTTTAACACATATCAGAATTTTGAAAGATTTTAAAATAAAACGAAAAACTAAATAACCAAAAAAATAATAATAATATCGCCGAGTATTCATTCCTAAATGGCGACATAATGTCGGGTCGTACATTGAGTACAATCCCAAGTACATCACTGAGTACATTGTCATTTTGGTTTATTACAACTATGATAATAATTACCAATTAATTCACGTTCGCTTATTACAGTTTCATTAAAGTACATTAATTACATTATATTAAATTATTATCTTTAATTATAGTTTCATTAAAGTACATCAATTACATTATATTAAAGTATTACAGTGAATTACAATTAAACAGTTAACTATCTGTTTTTTACAGTTTCATATTTATAGACAATTAGGATGTTAGGAGTATAACATAAAGTACATAGGCACAGACGGTATATATATATATATATATATATATATATATAACATAACATTACACACATAATAATGTTTTATAAATTAGAAGCAAGCAAGAGGAGATTTTCACTTCAGAAGCTCTCGCTTTCGCTACCGTCAGCGAAATTCGAACACTTGCATAAGCATTTATGAGTATTGCGAGAAATTAATTAATTTAAAGAAAAGAAATAAAAAGAATACATGTGAACGTACTTACATGTAAGTTAACTACGTACGTGATCATGATCATTTGCGCACATGTACGAATGCATAAAGTTTTGTACACGTATTGGTAGTCACACAATAGGTCACACAATGCTTATATATATATATATATACATATGCACTGTAAATATATATATATATATATATACACACATTCAACTGCAAAGAACACGCAGTATAAATAACGTAAAGAACGACGCTTGTATCGGAGATATTCCGCGCAAGACGAGAGAGAGAGAACGAAACCTCATTTTTTCATTTGTTTCGTTCTCTCTCTCTCGTCTTGTGCGGAATATTTCCTATACAAACGTCGTTCTTTACGTTAATATATATATATATATGTTAACCCCTCCGTCTATGGCCCTGGGTTGGTTCGAAGTCGACGGGCGTTCTGGTTAGGAGGCAGCAACGGACCTGTTACTTGCAGTAGTTTCTTCTATACTACTCTCCGAGTTCTTCTTTCGTGGCTCGGAGGATTCTGAGAGGCTTATTAAATTCTTTGAGGTTTCTCCCCGATTCTTCTTGTAACTTATCGGGAGATTCTAATGACTAAGTTTTCTGAAGAGAGCACGGCTCGAAGGAGAAGATAAAGACTTTTTCTTACAGTGTTTTACTCTTAAACTGTTACAGGTAAAGCTCAGCCTCGTAGTTGGAATCAGAATAAACATGGAAGAAATTTGTGGGGTTTATATACCCCGATTCTACTAACATCATCATTATTAAATGTTGAAGAGGCTGCATTATTTTTGCACAATATTTGAAAATAAAGTAAATCTTTTCGCTGTGGTAAGGTATAAACGAATAAACAAGATATTTGAAGATGAAGCCATATTTTTATCTTAAATTGCGTACTTTCAGATCTGATGTTATCATGATCGGCCAAGTTAACTAAAAGTGGAAAGTGAACTATGCATCGTTACACTAAAATATGCATATGAGTAAAAATTAAAGGTTTAAGATTTACAATTAAATGCTTAGGCAAGACATGACTTCATCTTTTTTTTTATAACGAAGAGAGAATGTATACAAAACATGACATGGCAAAAGTTAATCAGGATTCATTATTAAGCTAAATCTAAAAATGATTAAGAAATTTTTTTAAAAAGAACAAGTCATCAATTATTTAGCAAAGTTGAAAGCACATGAAAATTTATCCCAACGGAAAAATAATAATAAAAAATAATAATAACAGTATCGCCGGGTCTACATTCCTTATGGCGACATAATGTCAGGTCGGACATTGAGTACATTGTAATTTTGGTCTACTATAACTATGATTATAATTACCAATTAATTCATTTATTATCGTTAACTACAATTCCATCAAAGTACATTGACTACGTCATTTAGACATTATATCATTAAGTACAGTTTCATTAAAGTACATTACATTATATTAAATTAAAGTATTACAGTTAATTATAATTAAACAGTTACTATAACTTTGTTTTGTTTTTTATAGTGTTTCATATTAATAGACAATTAAGATGTTAGAAATATAATACAAAGTGCATGGGCACATATGGTATGTATTTATATGCAACATAATATGTTATATTATGTTATAATATATTATAAATTTGAATTAGAGCGAAAGGAGATTTTTATCTTAGAAGCGTTCGCTTCTGCCGTAGTTAGCGGAATTTGATCACTTACCTCAGCATTTTTTAGTTCATTGCGGGAGGTGATATAATTAAAAATAAAAATAAAAAAATAATACGAGAACGTAAATTTTACATTAAAAATTATTTTTATATAATAAAAAAAAAGTATTAAAAAGGTTTAATAATTTTTGCATGTTAAGTAGAAAAATCATACTCTTTCGTTAAATGTTGATAGAATTTGAATTATTTGATATTTTAGTCTGAAAACTTGTTTGCATATAGATAAATACATACGTTTTATTGTGTAGAAGTTTTATTAAAATAAATGACAAAAAGAATAACAACTGAAATTTAGGGTATGTGCGGTCATACGGGTAAATTTCCCAACCGTACAGAGCAGGATAAATTAGGTACATGATCGATTAATTATTACACTATTTCTGTCATCATATAATCACAATAATTATAAAACTCGTTACAAACATATGTAAAAACGGTTTTCGTTGGAAACAATAAAATATGTCATTTTACCTATATATTTATATACGCAACAATGGCATGAAAAAGAAAAGGCAGATCGGTCAATTTCCTTCTTACAAACAAAAAGAGGTTAAACTAAAGACGCAAACCGGTAAATTCAGGTTGAATTTAATTCTCTTTTACAAAAAAAAAAAAAGGTTGAATTAAATTCTTAAATTACATTTTCTTAAATTAAATTCTCTTAAACTACAAAAAAAAAGTTGAATTCAATTGACTGCATTGAAATGACTGGGGACTTGAAAACTGACTTGGGACTTGAAAACTGACTTGGGACTTAAAAACTGACTTGGGACTTGAAAACTGACTGAGACTTGAAACTTGAAAACTGACTGAGACTTGGAACTTGAAAACTGACTGGGACTTCGAACTTGAAAACTGACTGAGACTTGAAAACTGACTGGGACTTGAAAACTGACTGAGACTTGAAAACTGACTGAGACTTGAATCTCTGGGGCGGTTGTCCATCTGGATGCAACCTTCTGACTTGAATTCTTATCAAGTATTTCTATAAATCTCTGGGGCAGTTGTCCCTCTTGGATGCAATCTATTGACTTGAACTCTTATCAAATATTTCTATAAATCTCTGGGGCGGTTGTCCCTCTTGGATGCAACCTTCTGACTTGAACTCTTATCAAGTATTTTTATAAATCTCTGGGGCGGTTGTCCCTCTTGGATACAACCTTCTGACTTGAACTAACTGAAAATGGAAAATGACTGCACTTTATCTCTATCAAGTGGAGACTATTAACCTCTGGGGTTTGGTTGTCCCTCTCGGTGCAACCGACTTACTTGAAATGCGATCAAGCTCTATAAACGATAATCTCTCTATAAACTCTCTCTTTCTTAATTTGCAAGTCAATTCAATTCAATAATTTGAAAAAATTGTAAACAAAAATAAAAAATGTAAGCAACATTTCACTCGAATGTACGCGAAGGTACGGTACTATTATGTTTGGTACATAAAATAAAATTATTCTATACTGACTATAATAGTGAAAATAACTCTGTGACATTTAACTTCTGTGACAATTAACTTCTGTGACAATTAACTTGTGAAAATTACTGTTTCACTAAAAAAAAATGTATCACTGGTGTCTGAAATGTTCACTGTGTTTCTTGTAAATTCTGACTTGATACTCATTATTAACTGTTAATAATACTGACTTTTCAAGTGTTTATAAATTACTTAAAAAAACAAACTGTACTTTACAAAATTTCTACGGCGAAATCCTTGAGACGTGTCCTGAAGACGTCTTGCTGGCTACTTCTTCTTGGATGAAAACTAGGCGTGGAGAACTTGGAGTCGTGACACACCGGTTCAAGGGTGGATGTTACGAACAAGAAGTCGTGACACGCCGGTCAAATGGTGGGTCGCCACTTGTAAACTCTTGGCTACAGACTCGCCAGACTGTTATGCCAATATCTTCTATGTGCTTCTTTGGGTGCGTTTTTTTTTTTTATCCTGGGGCAGGGTCGCCAGTTGTTTACCCCTCCGTCTATGGCCCTGGATTGGTTCGAAGTCGACGGGGGTTCTGGTTAGGAGGCAGCAACGGACCTGTTACTCGCAGTAGTTTCTTCTATACTACTCTCCGAGTTCTTCTTTAGTGGCTCGGAGGATTCTGAGAGGCTTATTAAATTCTTTGAGGTTTCTCCCCGATTCTTCTTGTAACTTATCGGGAGATTCTAATGATTAAGTTTTCTGAAGAGAGCACGGCTGGAAGGAGAAGATAAAGACTTTTTCTTACTGTGTTTTACTCTTAAACTGTTACAGGTAATGCTCAGCCTCGTAGTTGGAATCAGAATAAACATGGAAGAAATTTGTGGGGTTTATATACCCCGATTCTACTAACATCATCATTATTAAATGTTGAAGAGGCTGCATTATTTTTGCACAATATTTGAAAATAAAGTAAATCTTTTCGCTGTGGTAAGGTATAAACGAATAAACAAGATATTTGAAGATGAAGCCATATTTTTATCTTAAATTGCGTACTTTAAGATCTGATGTTATCATGATCTGCCAAGTTAACTAAAAGTGGAAAGTGAACTATGCATCGTTACACTAAAATATGCATATGAGTAAAAATTAAAAGTTTAAGATTTACAATTAAATGCTTAGGCAAGACATGACTTCATCTTTTTTTTTATAACGAAGAGAGAATGTATACAAAACATGACATGGCAAAAGTTAATCAGGATTCATTATTAAGCTAAATCTAAAAATGATTAAGAAATTTTTTTAAAAAGAACAAGTCATCAATTATTTAGCAAAGTAGAAAGCACATGAAAATTTATCCCAACGGAAAAATAATAATAAAAAATAATAATAACAGTATCGGCGGGTCTACATTCCTTATGGCGACATAATGTCAGGTCGGACATTGAGTACATTGTAATTTTGGTCTACTATAACTATGATTATAATTACCAATTAATTCATTTATTATCGTTAACTACAATTCCATCAAAGTACATTGACTACGTCATTTAGACATTATATCATTAAGTACAGTTTCATTAAAGTACATTACATTATATTAAATTAAAGTATTACAGTTAATTATAATTAAACAGTTATTATAACTTTGTTTTGTTTTTTATAGTGTTTCATATTAATAGACAATTAAGATGTTAGAAATATAATACAAAGTGCATGGGCACATATGGTATGTATTTATATGCAACATAATGTTATATTATGTTATAATATACAGGGTGAGTCAAAAGTAGCGCCCGATTTCTGTTTTTTCGGCTGTCAGATTCTTTCTGGGAAGTCATGTTGTTAATAATTGTCTTGCAGATTATTAATTTTCTTAGTTTATTTATTTTTGTTTTTGTTTTGCAGGTTATTGCTGAGAGTTTGAAAAGTTACTGAATTTGCACCAAATTGAATCATGAATTACCTTTCAATGAATCAACGCATTGCGGCCGTGAAACATTACTACAAATGTAATGAACAACCAACGATGGCGGCACGCCGTTTGGCACAGGAATTCGATATTAACCCACCCCAGGGAAGAAACATACGATTGATTGTCAAGAAATTTGAAGCAACAGGGTCGGTAGCCACTGCAAAGAAGTCCGGTCGTCCGTAAACGGCAACGAATGTAGCTAAGGCTGAAGAAGCCATCAAGAGACTGGAACAAAGTCCGCAAAAGTCAACTCGCCGTTTATCTGCAGAGTTGGAAGTGAGCCAATCAAGTGTTATCCGTATCCTTCACCAGAAAAAATGGAAACCTTACATTCCACGCTTACTGCATGCCCTTCATGATGGAGATGACGACTGCCATCTTCAATTTTGCGAAGAGTTCTTAGCTAAACTTGACGAAGAGGACACAATGCTAGACAACATGTGGTGGTCAGATGAGGCATGTTTTAAGCTTAATGGCACAATTAACAGACACAATTGTGTCTACTAGGCTGCGGAGAACCCAAGAGTGACAGTTGAGGAGGAGGTAAATTTACCTGGCGTGACAGTTTGGGCAGCCATATCTCCATTAGGGATAATTGGACCCTTTTTCTTTGAGGGATCTGTCACTGCAGAAATTTACCTGGATATGCTGCAAACCTTCTTTTGGCCCAGGGTACAAGATCAGGACTGTTATTTCCAGCAAGATGGAGCTCCACCTCATTATGGAAGTCATGTTCGTCAGTGGCTTGATGAAAACTTTCCCGGAAAGTGGATCAGCCGCCACGCTCCCCAGACCTTACACCTCCAGATTTCTTTCTTTGGGGGCTCATGAAAGACCTTGTTTATCGTGAAAAGCCTCGTACCATTCAGGAATTGAAGGCTCAAATCACTGCAAAGTTTGAGGAAATTGATATCGAACTCTGCAGGCGTGTGTGCCACTCTGTGCCTGCTCGGCTGCAATTGTGCATCAATCACGAGGGAGGGCACTTTGAAAATTGCAAGTAAAACAGCTTGGTACAGTTCCATAATAATTTTCCCCCGAATAAATGGTTAGATAAACATGTCATTCATTTATTTCTACCTTCTTGTACACTGTAATACAAATGGCAAACAAACAATCAACTGATAGAAATCGGGCGCTACTTTTGACTCACCCTGTATTATAAATTTGAATCAGAGCGAAAGGAGATTTTTATCTTAGAAGCGTTCGCTTCTGCCGTAGTTAGCGGAATTTGATCACTTACCTCAGCATTTTTTAGTTCATTGCGGGAGGTGATATAATTAAAAATAAAAATAAAAAAATTAATAGGAGAACGTAAATTTTACATTAAAAATTATTTTTATACAATAAAAAAAAATATTAAAAAGGTTTAACAATTTTTGCATGTTAAGTAGAAAAATCATACTCTTTCGTTAAATGTTGATAGAATTTGAATTATTTGATGTTTTAGTCTGAAAACTTGTTTGCATATAGATAAATACATACGTTTTATTGTGTAGAAGTTTTATTAAAATAAATGACAAAAAGAATAACACAACTGAAATTTAGGGTATGTGCGGTCATACGGGTAAATTTCCCGACCGTACAGAGCAGGATAAATTAGGTACATGATCGATTAATTATTACACTATTTCTGTCATCATATAATCACAATAATTATAAAACTCGTTACAAACATTTGTAAAAACGGTTTTCGTTGGAAACAATAAAATATGTCATTTTACATATATATTTATATACGCAACAATGGCATGAAAAAGAGAAGGCAGATCGGTCAATTTCCTTCTTACAAACAAAAAAGGTTAAACTAAAGACGCAAACCGGTCAATTCAGGTTGAATTTAATTCTCTTTTGCAACAAAAAAAAAAAGGTTGAATTAAATTCTTAAATTACATTTTCTTAAATTAAATTCTCTTAAACTACAAAAAAAAAGTTGAATTCAATTGACTGCATTGAAATGACTGGGGACTTGAAAACTGACTTGGGACTTGAAAACTGACTTGGGACTTAAAAACTGACTTGGGACTTGAAAACTGACTGAGACTTGAAACTTGAAAACTGACTGAGATTTGAAAACTGACTGAGACTTGAAAACTGACTGAGACTTGAAACTTGAAAACTGACTGAGACTTGGAACTTGAAAACTGACTGAGACTTGGAACTTGAAAATTGACTGGGACTTGGAACTTGAAAACTGACTGGGACTTGGAACTTGAAAACTGACTGGGACTTGGAACTTGAAAACTGACTGAGACTTGAAAACTGACTGAGACTTGAAAACTGACTGAGACTTGAAAACTGACTGAGACTTGAATCTATGGGGCGGTTGTCCCTCTGGATGCAACCTTCTGACTTGAATTCTTATCAAGTATTTCTATAAATCTCTGGCTCAGTTGTCCCTCTTGGATGCAACCTATTGACTTGAACTCTTATCAAATATTTCTATAAATCTCTGGGGCGGTTGTCCCTCTTGGATGCAACCTTCTGACTTGAACTCTTATCAAGTATTTTTATAAATCTCTGGGGCGGTTGTCCCTCTTGGATACAACCTTCTGACTTGAACTAACAGAAAATGGAAAATGACTGCACTTGATCTCTATCAAGTGGAGACTATTAACCTCTGGGGTTTGGTTGTCCCTCTCGGTGCAACCGACTTACTTGAAATGCGATCAAGCTCTATAAACGATAAACTCTCTATAAACTCTCTCTTTCTTAATTTGCAAGTCAATTCAATTCAATAATTTGAAAAAATTGTAAACAAAAATAAAAAATGTAAGCAACATTTCACTCGAATGTACGCGAAGGTACGGTACTATTATGTTTGGTACATAAAATAAAATTATTCTATACTGACTATAATAGTGAAAATAACTGTGACATTTAACTTCTGTGACAATTAACTTCTGTGACAATTAACTTCTACTGTGACAATTAACTTTGTGAAAATTACTGTTTCACTAAAAAAAAATGTATCACTGGTGTCTGAAATGTTCACTGTGTTTCTTGTAAATTCTGACTTGATACTCATTATTAACTGTTAATAATACTGACTTTTCAAGTGTTTATAAATTACTTAAAAAAACAAACTGTATTTTACAAAATTTCTACGGCGAAATCCTTGAGACGTGTCCTGAAGATGTCTTGCTGGCTACTTCTTCTTGGATGAAAACTAGGCGTGGAGAACTTGGAGTCGTGACACACCGGTTCAAGGGTGGATGTTACGAACAAGAAGTCGTGACACGCCGGTCAATTGGTGGGTCGCCACTTGTAAACTCTTGGGTACAGACTCGCCAGTCTGTTATGCCAATATCTTCTATGTGCTTCTTTGGGTGCGTTTTTTTTTTTATCCTGGGGCAGGGTCGCCAGTTGTTTACCCCTCCGTCTATGGCCCTGGGTTGGTTCGAAGTCGACGGGGGTTCTGGTTAGGAGGCAGCAACGGACCTGTTACTCGCAGTAGTTTCTTCTATACTACTCTCCGAGTTCTTCTTTAGTGGCTCGGAGGATTCTGAGAGGCTTATTAAATTCTTTGAGGTTTCTCCCCGATTCTTCTTGTAACTTATCGGGAGTTTCTAATGACTAAGTTTTCTGAAGAGAGCACGGCTCGAAGGAGAAGATAAATACTTTTTCTTACTGTGTTTTACTCTTAAACTGTTACAGGTAATGCTCAGCCTCGTAGTTGGAATCAGAATAAACATGGAAGAAATTTGTGGGGTTTATATACCCCGATTCTACTAACATCATCATTATTAATTGTTGAAGAGGCCGCATTATTTTTGCACAATATTTGAAAATAAAGTAAATCTTTTCGCTGTGGTAAGGTATAAACGAATAAACAAGATATTTGAAGATGAAGCCATATTTTTATCTTAAATTGCGTACTTTCAGATCTGATGTTATCATGATCTGCCAAGTTAACTAAAAGTGGAAAGTGAACTATGCATCGTTACACTAAAATATGCATATGAGTAAAAATTAAAGGTTTAAGATTTACAATTAAATGCTTAGGCAAGACATGACTTCATCTTTTTTTTATAACGAAGAGAGAATGTATACAAAACATGACATGGCAAAAGTTAATCAGGATTCGTTATTAAGCTAAATCTAAAAATGATTAAGAAATTTTTTTAAAAAGAACAAGTCATCAATTATTTAGCAAAGTAGAAAGCACATGAAAATTTATCCCAACGGAAAAAAAATAATAAAAAATAATATTAACAGTATCGCCGGGTCTACATTCCTTATGGCGACATAATGTCGGGTCGGACATTGAGTACATTGTAATTTTGGTCTACTATAACTATGATTATAATTACCAATTAATTCATTTATTATCGTTAACTACAATTCCATTAAAGTACATTCACTACGTCATTTAGACATTACATCATTAAGTACAGTTTCATTAAAGTACATTACATTATATTAAATTAAAGTATTACAGTTAATTATAATTAAATAGTTACTATAACTTTGTTTTGTTTTTTACAGTGTTTCATATTAATAGACAATTAAGATGTTAGAAATATAATCAAAGTACATGGGCACATACGGTATGTATTTATATGCAACATAATATGTTATATTATGTTATATTATGTTATAAATTTGAATCAGAGCGAAAGGAGATTTTTATCTTAGAAGCGTTCGCTTCTGCCGTAGTTAGCGGAATTTGATCACTTACCTCAGCTTTTTCGAGTTCATTGCGGGAGGTGATATAATTAAAAATAAAAATAAAAAAATAATACGAGAACGTATTTGTGCGTTTTCGAACGAATGCATAAAGTTTTGCGTTTCATAGACTGACACGAGTAAAAATGAATATTTAATAAAATTTACATAAGATAATGGTCAAGATAAGATATGGACGTATAGATGAATATGGTTGAATAACAATATTTATACTACATAACACCACAATATTATTATTAAAGAATTTACCATACATTGCATACTAGAGATATGATGAAGGGAAATTAATGATGGGAAAATGTGACTTCATAGTTATTGAATTTGTACGTATAGTACAAATCATTATTAGGAAGATTTACAAGAACGAATTACAGACAAAGAGTGGATATTAATGACTAAGAAGTACAACTACGGTTTCCAATCCTGTTATATGCAATGTGTATGCATAATCTAGGGACGAGGGCGAGATGCAAGACAACCATAATTAATTATAATAAATTCTATAACAAATTAAAAATGGAAAATGGATACGACTAAACCACAGAAATGGTAGATCGTATCGTTGTGACACAACGAAAATAGAAAGCTACAAATAAAATTTTTATCCAAACTCGAGTTAAGCGATTTTGGTTCTTATGTAAAAATGAATATTGATTATTCATTGTTCATTTTTACATATATATATACAGTATATGTATGTAAAAATGAACCATAAATAATTCCCATATTCCTATACTGTCATATTCTTCATGTAATTCTTGTATTCATTTATATAGTTCTGGCATCCATTTTAAAATTCATGTGTTTATTTGGTTCACGTATTTATATAATCCTATATATTCTTATATATTTAACTTTATATAATGCCTATATTCATATGTAGGTAAGTGTGTGTATTCATTTTACATAAGGACCAAAATCGCCCAACGCGAGTTTGGATAAAAAAATTTATTTGCTTTCTACTTTGCCAAATAATGGGTGACCTGTTCTTTTTTAAAATATCATAATTATTTTTTTAGATTTCTCTTAATAATAAATCCTCCTTAAGCTTTGCAATGTTCATATTTTGTATACATTTTCTTTCGTTATAAAAGATGAGATCATATCTTGAAAAATCATTTAAATTTTACATCTTAAACCTTAAAATTTTACTCAAATACATATTTTAGTGTAAAGATGCATAGTCCGATTTCCACTTTTAGTTAACTTGGCAGATCATGATAACATCAGATCTGAAAAGTCGCGGTTTAAGATAAAATTATTGTTTCATCTTCAAATATTTTGTTTAATCGTTCGAGCCTTACCACAGCTAAAAAATTTACTTTATTTTCGAATATTGTACAAAAATAATGCAGCCTTCTTAGCATTTAATAATAATGATGTTAACAGTTTTCGGGTATATAAACCCCAATAAAAATCTTCCAGTGTCATTCAGAAGCTAATTCAGAGGCTGAGCACTACCTGTACATTTTAGCAGTAAATTACAGTAAAAGATAGTCTTTATCTTATCCTTCGAGCCTTGCTCTCTTCAGAAGAACTTAGTCATTAAACTTTCCGGATATGCTATAAGAAGAGTCCGGAATCTTCAGAGAATTTTAGTAAGTCTACCAGAGTCGTCCGACCTCCGAGCCACTATAGAAGAACTCAGAGAGTAATATAGAAGAAAATTACTACAAGTCACACATCCGTTGCTGCCACCTAACTAGAACCCCCGTCGACTTCGGACCAACCCAGGCCATAGACGGAGGGATTAACAACTGGCGACCCTTTAACCAGGATCTTCACGACTGACAACTTCTGCATCCAGGATTCTTCCAGTCTTCCAGACCCTGGAACTAGAATCAACATCCAGTTGACCGGCGTGTCACCACTTCCAGTTCGTCACATCCCCCCTTGAACCGGTATGTCAACACTCCAAGTTCTCCACGCCTAGTTTTCATTGAACAACAAGCGGCCAGCAAGACACGCCTTCAGGAGACGTCTCCAAGGATTTCGCCATAGGAATCTTGTTAAGTACAAAACTTTTTAAAAAAAATAATCTCTAAACGTTTGAAAAGTCAGTATTATTAACAGTTAATAATTAATATTGAGCCAGAATTGACAAAAAACACAGTGAACATTCCATACACCAGTAATACATTTCTTTTTAGTAAAACCGAGTTATTTCCAGTGTTATAGTTATTATATCATAGTATAATTTTATTTAATGTACTAAGCATAGTACCAGGATAATCTTGTTTACATTTTTTTATTATTATTTTGTTTGCAATCTTTTCAAATTCTTCCCTAGTTAGGCAAATTATTGTGCATTTATTTAATGTGTATTTTTTTAGATAGAGTAGCTAGGAAAACCTCTTAAGTGATCATTCCATAAATTAAGATCGGTCAAGCAGACCTAATTTGAGCACATTAATAGTACATTCACACATGAGCGATTCAGACGGTGCGCTTTCTGACATCGAAAATTTCCCTACACCCGTTCTTCCACCTACCCCGCGCCCTTCAAACATATTCCCAAACACACAAACTTCAGATCCAGAACAAGCCAATATGTCTCAGTCTCAAAGCCCTGCCCCAGCGTACATTAACTTAATTAGACTAGTAAACTTTTCCTATACTGTCTTAATTTTTAAGGGGACCATAGATAACACTGGTCAACAACAATTTTGTCACAAGGGTTTTGATGGGTGTTCTAAGTGAGTGTACTTTTTCATGCTGAATATATATAATTAAGTATATAACAATATTATAATATAAAACATTATAAAAATAATAAATATAATAATATATTATATTAATTAATATAACTATAATAAAATATATTAATATTAATATATATGTTGTATTAATTTTTCTGTAAAATTAGTACAATTTATTCCTTTCGGGAGAAAGTTCTGATAATGCTGGCAGGATAAATTTGGTCGGAGCAGCAGACTGTGCAGGTTGAAACATGTTTGTACCTGTTCAGACATGAGCCTAGTTTCTGTGTGTAGAGCAGCTCCAAGTCAGTCTGCTTGTAAATGTCACAGTGTTAACAGCTAGTGTCTGTTGCTTCTTGTTAATTTTACACCAGTGTTGTATTCATATAGATGTTTTGTAATGCGGCGGAACTGTCTGAATCATCCTAATTCCTTTTGTTATGTATGTGGTGATCTAACTTTAAAATCCCAGAAACGTAACTTTACACCATTAGTAAAAAAATGCTATGAACTTTATTTCGGATGTAAAGTAGGCGATCAGGACAAGAGTTGGGCCCCTCACATTTGTTGTGTGACATGTGTAAGACTACTTACAGGATGGCTAAACGGTTCACGTCACATGCCATTTGCTATTCCAATGATTTGGAGGGAACCCAAAGATCACACAACAGACTGCTATTTCTGCCTGGTAAATACAAAGGGGATCACTTCAAAAACAAAGAGCCTTATGAAATACCCTAATCTACCGTCTGCAATGAGACCAGTTCCCCACAGTGCTCAACTTCCAGTACCAAATCCTCCTGAACATGTAAGTTTAAGTGATGAGGAATCAAACGTAGCTGTAGCATATCACGAGGAAAAAGATGAAGACATTTCTGATCCAACATTCCAGGCTACCTGTTCCTCCAATGAACCACATTTACTGTCACAAGGAGATCTAAATGACCTAGTTCGTGATTTGAAATTATCTAAGAAGCAGGCTGAACTTTTAGGTTCAAGATCAAAGGGTTGGAATCTAATGCAACGTGACACTAAAGTTTGTTTTTTCCGCAGCCGCCATGATGAATTCAAAGAATGGTTCTCCCATGAAGATGGACTTGTGTTTTGTAAAGATGTTAATTCAGTCATGGGGGCTCTTGGTCATGCACATAACGTGGATGAGTGGCGATTGTTCATTGACTCCTCAAAAGTCAGCTTGAAAGCAGTCCTTCTTCACAACGGAAATAAATTTCCTTCTGTACCTATTGCACATGCTGCAAACATGAAAGAGTCATACGACAACATGAAGTTGCTTTTAGAAAAGTTTCAGTATCAGAAATATAAGTGGAATATCTGTGGAGATCTGAAGGTCATTGCACTTTTGCTAGGGTTGCAGCTAGGTTACACCAAGTACTGTTGTTTTTTATGTGAGTGGGACAGTAGGGACAAGCAAAACCACTACGTTAAGAAGGATTGGCCAAAACGCACCTCACTTGTTCCAGGCAAGAAAAATGTTGTGAATAGTTCACTTGTTCACCCTGAGAAAGTGTACCTTCCTCCTTTGCATATCAAGCTTGGACTTATGAAAAACTTTGTTAAAGCGATGGATAAAGCGCAAACAGGATTCACATACTTGAGAAATAAGTTTCCCCGGATCAGTGATGCCAAGATTAAAGAAGGCACTTTTGTAGGCCCTCAGATCAGAGAATTGTTAAGAGATGAGAGATTTGAAGGAGAGTTGAATGAAGTTGAGAAAGCTGCGTGGCAGAGTTTCAAAAGTGTCTGCACAAATTTTTTGGGAAATCACAAGGCCGAAAACTATCCTGAAATAGTAGGAGATCTTCTTAAGTCTTACCAAGCAATGGGGTGCAATATGTCATTAAAGGTTCATTTCTTGGAATCTCACTTGGACTTTTTTCCGGAAAACCTGGGTGCGGTAAGCGACGAACATGGTGAGCGTTTTCATCAGGATATTTCTTCCATGGAAAACCGTTACCAAGGCAAATGGAGCCCCAGTATGCTGGCTGACTATTGCTGGACTCTTAAGAGAGACATGCCTGAGGCAAAGCACAGCAGAAAATCAAAACAAGCTACTTTTTAAACTACAGGTATGTCTTTTCGATCATATTTTAATTAGTATGTAACTATATGGGTTTTTAAAAATTAAATTGCATGTCACACAAAAACCAGACCTGATAGAGAAATTTTACAAACTTATTTGGATTCAGCACAGAAAATGCTATAAGAATAAGGTATTTTCATTCTTGGGACACGAAAAAATTTTTTGTTGTTGCCCAGTGATAATCACTCTGTTGAACCACGCGTAAGACCTTGGATTGAATCTTTAGAACAATATTTCTTACGCGAAAATATCACCGATGACGATATAAAGATTAGGGAAGCAAAAAGATTTGTCGACCCTAAAGAGGGAAATGCTCATGACACAGTCACCTATCTCCCATCGATTAGCGAAGCTACAACATGGGACGATTTTAAACAAAACTTATTACAATTTTTTAAAGAAATAACACTTGCACAACCCTTAGCCACGTTAGAAGCAGTCTTCCACGCTAAATGGAAGAAAGAGGAACATGAAGATTTAAACAATTTTATTACACCAACACATAAACTTATAGGAGAAGCCCTCCGTGCCGCAGAAAATGCGTGTGGCATTACTTTCACTTCAAAACAAAGAAATCTAATAGTAGCAACGACCATTTACCGAACCCTACCCGGAGCACATAAAAAAAAGTTTCAGGAGATTTGAAATGTTGACAAACCTGTAAGTGTAGCCATAAACAAAACACGGGAACATTACCCCGATTTAGCAAACCAGAACTACCGAAAGGGTAGAGAAACCCCTGTACATTACATTCAGCAGCAGCAGCCACAACACCAACAGCAACCAACAACCCTACAAATCGAGGCCAATGTAGGGAACACCACCCCAGACACAAGCCCCCCAAACCCAGAATACATGCCCTCCTCCACAGTGTTTTAACTGCGATAGCTTTGGGCACATGATAAGTCAGTGCAATTATCCCTCTTATTTCTCCCACTGTCACGAACATGGTCATTGCCGTGGCGATCGCCAAAAGTTTGCTGATAAAGCCCCTGCAGGGTATAGACCCCACTTTCAGAAACCAAACCACCCACGTTACCAAAACGTATCCCAAAAGTCCTCCCATCCCCAGAAACCAGTCCATTCCCAGCCTCAGTCGAGCCACCAACCAAATAAATTACGACCACAGGGTCAACCACACTCTTACCCCATGTACAAACCCCAGTACAACCAGCAAGGTCAGCTAGTTCGGTACGTAGAAGTACCCGTGGAGGAATCATTTTCCCCAGAGTACAGTTTTCAAGAACATCCTCCAGCGTATGTAATCCCGTAGAATATGACCCAGGTCCTCCCATAGAAGACCATTCGAGCCCTTTTTTAGACCATACTTTGGAGGCAGCAGTTCAACCTCCTCCCTCCTAAATTACAGTAATGAACCCAGATACACACACAAACTCCCCATCAGTTAGGGGCACACCCATACCTACATACGGAGAAATTGAATTATATTTAGAAGTTCAAAACGCGGTATACCCCGCGAAATGTTGTATAGTGGACACAGTCGCCACCTTTAAGACAGACATCCTACTAGGTATGGATTTTTTAACCGGAATCAGTGGGAGATTTACCCAGCCGGAAAGTTAGTAAAATGTCAAAATAGGACACACCATCTCCGTGAGAATGACAGACAGCTTAATGCTAATAGAATTAGTTCAGTTCAGATTTCCGAAAGAAATAGGAAACCCCCTCCACTTGATAGCAGTTCAAGTCAGTCGGTTGCATCCAGAGGGACAACCGCTCCAGAAATCAGACCCCTGAGTAATCAGTTCCAGTTGTTGAATCCAGTTGGATGAACACAGTTTCCAGTCAGTCAGTTTCCAGTCAGTCAGTCAGTTTCCAGTCAGTCAATTTCAGTTCAGCCAGCTTCATTTCCGGCCAAAAGGCAAATTTTAGTCGCCGAACCAGAATCAGATTCACAATTTTTCATATGCCCTACCGAGCATATAACAGTAGCACCTTATGAGAAGATTTGTTTCCTAGCAAAGGTAGTCGACAGTCAAGGAAAATTATTAGAGTCAGAGCGTACTCTGATTACAGAGAAAGTAATTTCAAAAGTGAGATTCTTATTGCCCAAGTCCTTAGTCAGAGTCAGAATTCAGCTATCCCTGTTGTTTGTTTAAACAAAGGAAAAAGTCCTATAGAATTAACTTCAAATCAGAAAATAGGAACTGTTTCCACAGTAGAAGTAGATTCAGATTTCCCCATCAGTATGATAAATCGTGTTTCCAGTTCCTTAAAGTTAAATCCTTCAGTATTAAAAGAAGAATATAAGAAATGTCTGGAGCACTCCCTTCAGGAGTCACCAGCTTTACAGGATCCCAAACTAATGGAATCACTTCTCGATTTCCTGATAAGAAATAGATATGTGATTGACCTAAAAGGAGATCCTCTGGGCCGAACTAATTTGGTCCCTTTTGAAATCAAGCTGGAACCCAACTCCAAACCCATTTTCATTCCTCCCTGTCGAGTTCCACATTCCCAATTAGTCACTATTGAGGAACACATCACGGACATGTTGGAGTAGGATGTCATTCAGCCTTCAGCTCGTCCCTGGTCCGCTCCTATGATTCTCGTCTCCAAAAAGGACGGAACATCTCGCCCTTGTATAGATTTTAGACGCCTGAACAACATTACCATCCCATAACGTTTCCCGATTTCAAACATGCAGGAAACAATTCTGAACATAGGGAAAGCGAACTATTTTCATCCCTCGATTTAGCATCGGGTTATTCGCAAATGGCGGTCAATCCCGAATCTCGGGCATTGACTGCTTTCTCCTTTCCGACCTATTAGGTGTCGAAGCTCTCGTTTATCTTGACGATATTATCGTTTACAGTTCGGACATAAAAAAACACTTTCAACGTCTTCAGAATGTACTATCACGCTTGAGAAAAGCACACCTAAAACTGAAACCTGCAAAGTGCAACTTTTTACAAGAGTCCCTGGTATACCTAGGATTTTTACTATCATCCACAGGGATTAAACCTGATCCAGCCAAACTCGAAGCCCTGGAAAGGTACCCTGTGCCCAAAACCATCGACGACGCTCGTGCATTTATTGGTTTTGTCGGATTCCATCGGAATTTTATCCCCCAATTTTCAAATATTGCTAAACCCATTACTAATTTGTTCCAAAAAAAATTGAAATTTAACTGGGAATCCGATCACCAACATGCCTTTGAAACCTTAATTAATAAACTAACCTGTCATCCCATCTTACAACATCCTGATTACACAAGACCCTTCATCATAGCCACAGATGCTTCCTCCTATGGACTAGGAGCAGTCCTGTTACAGGACGTAGACGGTGTGGAATTACCCATTGCTTATGCCAGTCAACTCTCTCTGCACCTCAACGGAATTATTCCACTACGGACCGAGAGGCCCTAACGGTATATTGGGCTTTGAAAAAATTCCGAAATATCGTCTATGGCTACGATGTAACCATCAAGACTGATCATAAGCCACTCACGTACCTCTTCAAGGACAAGCTACTTGAAGGACGATTGAGTAGATGGGCTCTGTTGATTCAGGACTTTGCGGCAAAAATCGTATACAAACCAGGAAAACTTCAAGTTATTCCAGACGGATTGTCGAGACTCAAGCCCGACGCCCAAGTGAATAAAATAGGAATTCTTCCTATGTTCGACTACGAGTGTCTGCAATACTCCCAACAACAGGACCGACACACCCAAAACTTTCGGGCACGCCTAGAACAAAGGGAACCATCGAAGGTAAAAGAACAGTACAACCTCAAAGATGGGCTCGTACATTTTTGGAACGAAAATGGAAACGACCTCGTGGAGATACCAAAGGATCTCGTCCACGTAGCCATTGGACTTTGTCACGACTCACCTTTGTATGACCACATGGGGCCGGATCGCACCATCAAGAGTCTTCTG
Source organism: Bathynomus jamesi (assembly GCA_023014485.1). Taxonomy (NCBI): domain Eukaryota; kingdom Metazoa; phylum Arthropoda; class Malacostraca; order Isopoda; family Cirolanidae; genus Bathynomus; species Bathynomus jamesi. The sequence continues at coordinate 2,564,160 of JAJOZX010000010.1, read as the reverse complement.
GAGCGATACCATTTTCCCGAGATGAACAGAAAGGTACATGAATACATCGCCGAATGTCCGTCGTGTTTAAAACATAAGGGCAACGTACCATCCACAGCTCCGATGCATAAATATCCAGTATGCCAAAGGCCCTGGCAAAGAACTGGAATGGATGTACTGGGACCATTCCCGAAAACATCAAAGTGAAACCAGTACATCATTTTGTTTACAGACCACTTCTCTCGTTACAGCGAAGTAGCTGCCATTCCAGACCAGACCTCGGAAATGTGGGCAGAGCCCTAGTGGAAGGCGTCATCCAGAATGACACTACTCCTTCCATCCTAATTTCGGATAACGCTCTTAGTTTCACGTCCAAACTGTTCGAATCACTCTATAACATGTGTAAAATTAAAAACACACATTGTGGCGTACCATCCGCAGGCAAACGGCTTAGTGGAAAGGCACAATCGGAAGATCTTAGAAGCCCTTAACCACGTTGTCGATGTGTCCTCCCGTACATGGGATGATTCCCTTCCCATGGTACAAACAGCCATCAACAATGGCTATAATGTGTCCATCGGGGACACCCCTCATTTCGTCCTCTATCACTACGACAAGCGTCTACCTTTTGATTTGCCCGACCAAATCGACCCGGCAGTTCTAACATCTTCCGAGATGGCAGAAGCAAGTCAGCAACTAGCTGAACGATCTTTCAAGATTTTTGACATAATCCGCTATGCCCTAGACCAACGAAACCAACAGATGGAGCAAGAGCAACATAGGCGTCATCCCCGTCAACGGACTATAATCGTCGGTATGCGATGTTATTTGAAGAGCGTGAAACCGCCAGGTGCTCATCGCAAATTATACCCAAAATGGGATGGCCCATATAGGATTATGAAAATCCTCGGAAAAAATCGTTATGGAATGCTTGACCTCCGGGATCATTCCAAACTAAAGATCATTCACTCTGACAATTTGAAGAGAGCTTCCGAGCAACACTTTCCCAAAAAACAGCTGCCAGGCGTTAGAGCCGCCTATCCTTCAAAAGGTTAAGGTATTAACAAATAGAGCAGGGATAAAAAAATGAAGTGGTCACCGCAGGAACCACTACCCATGACGAAGATTGGTACCTTGTAATACCACCAGTACTCGAGCCAATCTCTGAAGAAGAGGAGGCCCCAAAGCCAAGCGTCCCATCGGACCCAGACCCTGGAGAAACCCCTTCGAGAGGATCACTTAGTGGAAGTCCATCTCCTCCAACTCCACCATCTCCTGTCACCACCCTCACCGATTGATGATCAACGCAAGGACCCTACATAATGCCCGCAAATGCATCAACCACGTGAAAAAACATTCACATAAGAAACGAACCCGCTCAGAATCCGAGCTTAACGGTTGACCCCCATTGCCACCAAAACGAGGCCGACCCCTTCGCCCACAAACACAAGTATCCACACAGCCACCCCCAGCTCTGTATAACCTAAGGCGTAGAAATGAATAAAATTGTCCCCCTTATAATTTTCCAAATTATTTACTCTTGTAGACCTAGCATTAAAATTTCTGCCAGAGTTTTTATAGAAAAACTTGCAGAAATTAAATTTTTGAAAGGGCACGCAGACCTTTATATAAATTTGCAACCCCCTGCTAGAATTAAAATCAATCTCCTTCAGATACAAACCCAACTAAAAACGTTTGAAAGTAAAGTCAGAATTCTTTCCAAGGAAAAGTTCAGATTAGTCGCGTTCTGTTAGAAAATACCCTCGAAAATATTCAAACTACAGCACGCGCCCTATCAGAAATATTAGCCTTACCATGGATACAAACTGAAACTAAAAACTCGGAAACCTTTAACCAAAGAAGCAAAAGGGGACTGATAGATATCGGAGGGAAACAGTTCAAAGGTTTATTCGGATTAGCAACCGAAGAAGATATTAAAAGAATCGAATTCAAATTGAATCTCTTCGCGCGAAATCGACAGTATAATGGACACATGTTAGAGCAAACTATTAGGTCACTACACGAAAACAATCGCTTCCTCCACTCCCTTTCGGACAGATTCACATACCTTGAATCCATGTTAGCTCAATACAAAGAACACAAAAGATATCTAGAATTAATAGAGACAATTAACCTACAAGTAACCCTAATCGATAAATACTTACAGTATAACGAATAACTACGATTCATTCCAAGTTTTTGCGTGCAACTCAGCTAGCCCATGGAAAAATCACCCTTTCCACCCTAACACCATGGGAAATACTTCAGTCCTTGATTCACACCGCCCAAACACAATTAAAATTATTACCCATATTCCCACTCAACCACATTAATTACCCCCAATTTCTAGAATACACATGGACTCTACATGGACCACCTACGGGCCTACACATACCTCATAATTATACCATTTTCCGATGTCCTCACTTATGACGTATATGAATTTCACCCTTTCCCAACACCCTACCGAAACAACTCTAGTGTCTATCGATTGTATTTACCCACCGTACCACCTTACCTTTTCCTCACAGAAGATCTGTCAGCTTATTCTATGATGTCAGATTCCCGCAAACCTCCCGCAAACCTCCCGCAAACCTCCACTCAAGCCAGTTATTCTTCCAACTACTAGGTCTTGCTTTATCGACTTAATTCGTGACCGGCATGCCCCGGTATGTTCATTTAAAAAATTTCATTCCCCTAAAACCATCCAACTACGAATTGGACCAGACATCTGGATTTCTCTCGCGAACTGGACTGCCGCTACTCTCGAGTGTCCGTCAAATTATTCCCTCATCACAATCCCTATAGTTATTCGGCTACCAATTGGTTGCTCCTTGCGTTCAAAACCCCTCCAAATATACAACCCGTACAAGGTTACCATTAATAACTCATACCCCTTCCCGTCGCAAAATAAATTTAAACCCGTCATAGAGATCTTAAATCTCTCCATAAAACCTGTAAACATCTTACCCGAGCTACATGCCCCTGAATGGAATGATCAATTGAGTCGGTTTAAAATTTCGGATGATAACCAAAACAACCTCTTACAAATATTACAACCTGTTACAATTTTCTCAACATCTGCCGTTAGCATCATTATTGTATGTGCTATTATTCTCGGTATATTTGTGGTGAAAAGATCATTCTGGGAACAAAGAAAACCAAGAGACACGGAACAACATGAAACTGTTTATGCACGACCAAGAGTGCGTACCCAGACCACGTGAACTAGATTTAACCACCCGACTTATGATGTGTATATAAATCTGTATTATAAAACCCATAGTTATCATCTAGTTAGCATTAGTTAGGATGTTACATTATTATATTAATATCATTCTAGAGGGAAGAGCCCTGTAAAAATGAACCATAAATAATTCCTATATTCCTATACTATCTTATTCTTCATGTAATTCTTGTATTCATTTATATAGTTCTTGTATCCATTTTAGAAAAAAAGCATCCATTTTAGAGAGTATTCATTTTTACATAAGGACCAAAATCGCCCAACGAGAGTTTGGATAAAAAAATTTATTTGCTTTCTACTTTGCCAAATAATGGGTGACCTGTTCTTTTTTAAAATCTCATAATTATTTTTTTAGATTTCGTCGTTTAATAAGGAATCCTGCTTAAGCTTTGCAGTGTTCATATTTTGTATACATTTTCTTTCGTTATAAAAGATGAGATCATGTCTTGCCTAATCATTTAAATTGTACATCTTAAACCTTAAAATTTTACTCATATGCATATTTTAGTGTAAAAATGCATAGTCCGATTTCCACTTTTAGTTAACTTGGCAGATCATGATAACATCAGATCTGAAATGTCGCGGTTTAAGATAAAATTATTGTTTCAGCTTCAAATATTTTGTTTACTCGTTCGAGCCTTACCACAGCTAAAAAATTTACTTTATTTTCGAATATTGTGCAAAAATAATGCAGCCTTTTTAGCATTTAATAATAATGATGTTAACAGTTTTGGGGTATATAAACCCCAGTAAAAATCTTCCAGTGTCATTCAGAAGCTAATTCAGAGGCTGAGCACTACCTGTACATTTTAGCAGTAAATTACAGTAAAAGATAGTCTTTATCTTATCCTTCGAGCCTTGCTCTCTTCAGAAGAACTTAGTCATTAAACTTTCCGGATATGCTATAAGAAGAGTCCGGAATCTTCAGAGAATTTTAGTAAGTCTACCAGAGTCGTCCGACCTCCGAGCCACTATAGAAGAACTCAGAGAGTAATATAGAAGAAAATTACTACAAGTCACACATCCGTTGCTGCCACCTAACTAGAACCCCCGTCGACTTCGAACCAACCCAGGCCATAGACGGAGAGGTTCACATATAGTGTGTGTATATATATATATATATATATATATATATGTAAAGAACGACGCTTGTGTAGAAGAGCGTTCCGCACAAGATGAGGAGGGAGAACGAACGAATGAAAAATGAGGTACCACCCGGGAATCGAATCCGGGATCATCCGATTGCCGGACAGATATGCTATCCACTACACCATGGACCTCGATCAATCAGAAGTCGTAATTCTCCTACATACGAGCAGAAACCAATGCCCTGAGGGGGCACCTTCGCATGCCGTACATATATACATTTTAACTGCAAACAACACAGAGTATAATTAATGTAATGAACGACGCTTGTACAGAAGAGCGTTCCGCACAAGATGAGGAGGGAGAACGAACAAATGAAAAATGAGGTACCACCCTGGAATCGAACCCGGGATCATCCGATTGCCGGACAGATATGCTATCCACTACACCATGGACCTCGATCAATCAGAAGTCGTAATTCTCCTACATACGAGCAGAAACCAATGCCCTGAGGGGGCACCTTCGCATCTTCTGCGGAACGCTCTTCTACACAAGCGTCGTTCTTTACATTAATTATACTGTGTTGTTTGCAGTTAAAATGTATATATGTACGGCATGCGGAGGTACCCCCTCAAGGCATTGGTTTCTGCTCGTATGTAGGAGAATTACGACTTCTGATTGAACGAGGTCCAAGGTGTAGTGCATGTCATATCTGACCGGCAATCGGATGATCCCGGGTTTGATTCCTGGGTGGTACCTCATTTTTCATTTGTTCTTTCTCCCTCCTCATCTTGTGCGAAACCCTCTTCTACACAAGCATCGTTCTTTACATTTGTTATACTGTGTGGTGTTTGCAGTTAAAATGTATATATGTACGGCATGCGAAGGTGCCCCCTCAGGGCATTGTTTTCTGCTCGTATGTAGGAGAATTACGACTTCTGATTCATCGAGGTCCATGGTGTAGTGGACAGCATATCTGACCGGCAATCGGATGATCCCGGGTTCGATCTCCGGGTGGTACCTCATTTTTCATTTGTTCGTCCTCCCTCCTCATCTTGTGTGGAACGCTCTTCTACACAAGCGCCGTTCTTTACATTAATTATATTGTGTGTTGTTTGCAGTTAAAATGTGTATATATATATATATATATATATATATATATATATATATATTGTTATAATGTTTCAGACCAACAAAGACCCTAGGAGCTACTCATGGATGGTCTACCTAACTGTGTTCGTAATTGTGTATTGTGCATGCCCTCCGTGGTGGCGGAGGGGACCTACAATTTTACGTGGGTTCCGAACCACAAAGCCTTAGTTTTACTACCTTAAACTATACCCAATCTATCAACATATGCGTCTAATCGATTTTTAAACATGTTTATAGACGTGCTACTAATTACTTCTACCAGCAAACTATTCCACCAATTTACTATTCTATGCGTAAAAAAGTTTTGGGAAACTGCTGTCTCGAACTTTCTACTTATCAACTTACACCCGTTATTTCTAGTCCTATTATATTGAGATATTTCGAAAAAGCTATTTCTATCTACGTTATCGAACCCATTCGTAATTTTGAAAACCTGGATTAGATCACCCCTCAGCCTTCTAGTCTCGAGTGTAGCCAATTTTAACTCCTTAAGCTTGTCCTCATACGACTTTGACCTAAGCGACGGAATCATCTTAGTTGCTCGTCTTTGAACTCTTTCGAGTTTTTCTTTATCTTTTCGCATATGCGGATTCCAAAATTGGATCGCATACTCCAAATGGGGTCTAACTAATGATTTATAAAGAGGAACTATAATATCGCGCGACATGTACTCAAAATTCCGAGTTATAAAACCTAACACTTTGTCCGCTTTATTGTAACCGCTGCTGTACTTCGTTTCGCTAGTTTTAAATCACCAGTGACTATAACTCCTAAATCTTTTTCCTGCTCTACGCTTGTTAACTCCTTCCCTGACATACTATATGCAAAATTACCGTTAGGCGAACCTATATGTAAAATTTTGCACTTATCGACGTTAAATCTCATTTGCAATGTGACTGACCAATCAACGATTTTATTCAGATCTTCCTAGATTTTACCTCTATCTTCGTCATTAATAGCCATACCACCTAGCTTCGTGTCATCCGCAAACTTTGAAACTGTACTGACTAGGCCGACATCTAAATCGTTAACATATATAAAAGAAAAAGGAAGGGGCCCAATACAGAACCCTGAGGAACGCCACTCGCTACATTAGCCCAACATAACTCCGCTCCATCAACGACCACCCTCTGTTTCCTACCTCCAAACCACTTTTCTATCCAATTTATTACAACAACCCTGATTCCATGAGCCTTAGTTTTCTCAATGAGTCTTTTGTGCGGTACGGTGTCAAACGCTTTTTGAAAATCTAAATACTCTACATCAACCGCCCGAAGACTATCGTAAACGTCAACCACACTTTAAAAAATTCTAAAAGATTAGTTAAGCAAGATTTGTTTCGCCTAAAACCGTGCTGCGTATTTCTAACTAAGTTATGCAATTCTAAGTGTTCGACTGTAGGATCCCTAATTATTGATTCTAGTAGCTTACCTACAACAGACGTTAAACTGATTGGCCTATAATTTCCCGCCGCACCTTTATCGCCTTTCTTAAAGATAGGTGTTACGTTTGCTAACTTGAAATTATCTGGTACGCACCCCTCAGAAATAGAAGCATTAAAAACCGTTGTTAGCGGCACAACAATGCTATCTTTTAATTCTTTTAGGTGTATGGGATATATGGAATCCGGTCCCGGTGATTTAAGCATTTTCATTTTATCAATATAAAGCATCACCGCCTCTTCACTAACCACAATATTATCCAAAATATTACCATTATGAAAAGGTATTATGTCTATGACCGGAGGGATATTCGTTACATCTTCTATAGTAAAAACTGACGTAAAAATTTCGTTCAACAAGGTAGCTATTTCCTTTTTTTCAGAAACTAGTAGCTCTCCGTTAACATTTCTCATCGGCCCGAAAACACTTTTTACTGGATTTCTATTGTTGACGTATTGAAAGAATCGCTCTGGGTTTTCTTTACCGTCACGAGCTATGGAGATTTCAATTTCGCGCTTCGACTTTTTTATTACACTTTTCGCTTCACGTCTTAGAGATATGTAGTTGTTTCGTAACCACAAATTGTCTTTATCGCACTTATGTAGCCTATAAGCCCTATTCCTACTCTTTATAATGTCTCCTACTTTAGAAGTAAACCACAAAGGCTTGTTATTTACTTTCGCACGCTTAATTTTGTACGGTACACATTCCTCATTTATAGTCCTAAATACTGTTTCAAACGATTCCCACATTAGTTTTGCGTTGGAGATCCCCATTACGTTTTCCCAATTGACGTGTGACAATTCATTTCTAAATTTACAAAAGTCTGCATGCTGGAAGTTACGAATTTCAGTCGAGTTAGATGGTTTCGAGTGACTTACTGAGAGGACAAAGTCTACCATATTGTGATCGCTATTGCTTAACGGTTTTATTACTTGAAGCACAGTGATTAGCCTATCATCCATAGTTATTTCTAGATCTAAAATACTGTCCAACCTCGTAGGTTCCCAACCTTTTGAATAAGAAAGCTATCCTCGAGAAAATTAACGAAACGATTACCTTCCGCGTCTCCCTGCACTGTATCGTAATTCACGTTGGCGCAGTTAAAGTCACCCATAACTAAAGCCTGCACACTATCTATTATTCTCTTTAGTTGACGATATAACGCTTCGTCCGTATCAGCTGTTTGATTAGGGGGCCTATATACAGGGTGTACATAAAGTCAGGATCTATTTTTGTGAAATAATTATTTTTTTCTATTTTTCTTTTCAGAAGCCCTTAGAATGAATACAGAAGAGCGTGTGGCAATAGTAATTTGGCGAATCGAGGGAAAGAAATACAATGACATCAGAGAGAAGTTTAGAAGGAGATTTCATAAGCCGGGGCCAATAGACAAGACAATACGAAAATTGGTGAACAAATTTAAACGAACGGGATCTGTAAATGATGAAGCAAGATCAGGACGACCGTGTATGTCAGATCTTACCGTGAATGCAGTACGCGGAATTATCACTGAGGAGCCACGTACGTCCGTTCGTGCTGCATCACACAGACTCGGCCTCCCGACGTCATCTGTGCACAAAATTCTGAAAGTTAATTTGCAGAAGAAAAGCTATCATTTGCAGGTTTTACATGATTTACATGAGGAAGATTTCCCTCGACGAAGTGCTGTGTGCTGATCTCGTAGAACAAATCTGGAGTGATAATTTAATGGACAACATTCTCTTTAGTGATGAAGCCACTTTCCATACGTGTGGAAAAGTAAATCGCCATAACTGTCGAATTTGGGCAGATGAAAGACCGAATGATTTCGTCCAAAATTGGGAAAGACACTCACCTAAAGTTAATGTCTGGATGGGTTTAACAAAATCTAAGGTTTATGGTCCTTTTTTCTTTGCTGAAGCTACAGTTACGGGGCTTATTTATCTGGACATGTTGCAGCAATTCCTTGAACCTCAGCTGATTGGGGATAGGATTGTTAGTACCGTCGTCTATCAACATGATGGTGCTCCTTGTCACAATGCCAAAATTGTTCAGGATTATCTAAATGGACGTTTTCCAAATCGCTGGATCGGACGCGGAAGCAACAGACCTTGGCCAGCGAGATCACCAGATTTAACCCCTTTAAATTTCTTTGTATGGGGCTTTATCAAATCGCACGTCTATCAGACGAAGATTACGAGTCTTGAAAACTTACGTACACGTATACGAACTGCTGCAGATAACATAACCCCGCAAATGCTCCAGAATGTGTTTAGAAATGCTGCGGAACGATTTGAGCTGTGCAGGGATACTGATGGGCGTCACGTCGAATCCTACTCTTAATTATTTAATAAATGTTACCACTTTATCATTTTATGATTGAATTCCATATAATTTCCAAGTACTTCACAAAAATAGATCCTGACTTTATGTACACCCTGTATAACCGCAATAACAAGTTTGAAATCGTTCAATTTAAGTTCTGCTATAGTCGAATCTATCGGTTCTGGAATTGTCTGCTTTACTTCTATAACGTCCGCAATATTATCTTTGATATACAACATAACACCGCCTCCTCGCCTACCTATTCTGTTTTTAACAAAAAGTCTATAACCTCTAATTTGATACTCCCCTACAAAATCACGTGTTTCAGTGCTAAGCCACGATTCATTTATCTCATAGTCTTTACAAGCAATTAAAAAAAAAAATTCGTTTATTTTATTTCGTTGGCTACGAGCATTTAAGGATAGAACCTTCAAATTGTTTGTAATTGCGACACCTTTGCGAGCGCAGGGGAAATTTGTGGAAATTACGCTGGGACCGTTCGAGTTACGGCAGCCTGAAAAGAAGAGACAGTATTATGAAATAGTCTTCCTAAACGCGCAGCTCCAACGTCATTAAGATGAAGTCCATCTCCGAGGAACAAGTCCCTCCTGCCGTAGAAACTTTTCCAAAAATTCGCAAAATGCACTCCTTCCTGTTGGCAAAGAGACTTTAGGTTACTGTTGATATAGGTCGCCTTGCTGTAGAAATCGCTACGTTGGATAATTCCAGGAATTATACCTGTTAAAACAATCATATTAGTTTTATCTTTTAGTCGCTCTAGTAAGTCCCTGTACCTAGCCAGCAGTTCTTCCGATCTAGAATTTAAAACGTTATTAGTACCGACATGAATAACATACGTTGTGTCCTCAGAGGTACCGTCTGTAAAATGGTGAACACTATTAGTTATATCCTCCACCCTTGCACCAGGGTAGCAGTAACGGCGCCTACGACGAGGGTTTCTCCCACAGAATTCCTTGAGCTGCCCTCGAACAATGGAATCGCCAACGAGTCGTATTTCCGGTTCATCAGCATCTTCGAAACCTAAAACAGAAAACTTATTGTTTGTTATTACTGGTAGACAAGTCTTAGGTTTCCTCAATGGGGCTCCATTACGCACTCGAACGAAGGGTTGGGAGCTAGGGGAAGAGAGAGGGCTGTTAGTACTATTTACAGTATATTATTCGTAGAAACTGAGGCAGGAGAGGTCATAACTGGAGTCTCAAGGGATATATATAATATATATATATATATATATATATTCATATGCACTAAAATCACAGAATAACACGTGAACTTATTAATAAGCAAACAACCACAGGAAAAAGGAAAAGGAAACACGAAGTCCGAGCGCTTTCGTGATATAATCACATCTTCTGTTTCTCCTTGAAGATGTGAATATATCACGAAAGCGCTTGGACTTCGTGTTTCCTTTTCCTTTTCCCTGTGGTTGTTTGCTTATGTATATTCATATATATATATATATATATATACACACACACACACACACATATATATATATATATATATGTATAGAAACGACGTAAGTATAGAGGAGTGTTCTCTTCCTCGTGTGCAGAACACTCCTCTATACTTACGTCGTTTCTATACATTAATATACTGCGTGGTCATTGCAGTTAAATGTGTGTATATATATATATTAGGGTGTCTCATTAATACATAGAATTTTTTTTTTTTCGATTTTCTCTTGCTCGCGAATGCTGCCCCGATTTCAATAGGCATAGAGGTTCTAAAAATCGAAAAATGATGGGAATCGAACAGTATTTAGAGGTCACTCAAGTTTAACACTTTCTTGTAGCTATTTAGGAAAAAAAAGAAATTTCTATCATTCTCTTATTCTCTTTATTTCTGAACAAAAATGAAAATAAACGAAATGCACCTTTCATTAATTGAAATAAGCGTGTATAAATGGATTGTTTTCATCATCAATCTGTCCTACACTACTTGATTTTACTCTTCAAGCTCTCCTTCGTCTTGACGGGGATCAACTTCTGGTGAGCCCGAACCACCTTGAGGATGAATTGCTTCTGCTTCTCATCATGCGTGATGGTGGAATTGAATCTTTTCATCAAAGCGATACCACGCTCGGCGGCGTCATTGACCACCTTCAGGGCTTTCACCCTCTTTTGCGCCGTGATCCAATCCTGGTCATTGATCCAATCCTCTGGATCTTTCATGAGGAAGGTGGAGACTCAGATTCTGGAAGGATCGCGCGGAAGAAGACTTCTTTTGTTCTCCGGGTGACGAAGAGCTCGATGGATTGCTGTGGATTGAAGTTCTTCGGATCGATCCGCTTGAGTCCTTTCTTCGTGGCGGGGGATTGAAGTCGTTGGACCATCTTTAGCTTCGTGTCCTTTGGAATGCGGTCGTCAAAGAAACCAAGCCCCACGAGATCCTCTGAGAGGTACCACAGGTGCCTTTTCAAGGCCATGGATGCCGTGTGGCTGACTTCCTTGTCAGGGTAGGCCTCGAGCAGGCGAAGGAACTCTAGGTCGTTCAGTGGAGCTCGATTCGAGACCATTGCCTCATTCCACTGCTTCACGTACGCGAGGGAGATGAACAAACACAGCCGCCGAAGTCCTCCTCCTTCCCTGGCTGTCAGGTCCAGTTGGTGACGGAACATGAAAATCTTGAGGGCATAGATGGCTTTGGCCATCCATCTGGCGTGGTGATAGGCCCCAGGCTGACGAAATCCCCCTTGGACCTGACCGCCAAGGAAGCGGTAGGAAAGGATGAGGAGTTCACGGTAGTCTTCTCGGGGATGTGTGCCGTGGGAAAGCGTCTGCTGCAGGTATTTCTTCATGGAAGACGCTTGATTTGCCCAGTTGTCAGTTGTGGGATTGCTTTCGTCACCGATGGACAAGAATGACCCTTTGTCAATGGAGGCCCACCGCTGTTGAAATCTTTTGAAGAGGAGAATGTCAGGGGAAGAGGACGGCCCCAGACATCGCATGAAGACATCCTTGAGTAAGATCTCCAAGACGTGGTGACGGCAAGCCAACCACAACATGGGACGGCCAAACTCCTGCTCAATGCAAACGCAAGCACCTTGGATCATCCCAGCGTTCACAGCTGTGGTGTCGAATCCCAGTCCAATGATTTGCTCCGAAATGCCAAAAGCCTGGACTTCCTGGAGTACGGCTGCAGCCTGTTCTTTTCCAGTGCCGTCCACCGCAACGGGTACACCAAGAAGCTCCTCGACTCCATCGCCCGTCACCACAACAGCAATCCGGTCAACCTCCTTCTTCTCCTTGGTGATATCTTCCAACAGTTTCCCATCCCAGTGCAAGACTAAAGGACCAGAAGCTTCGAACTTTCGGGTCAACTCTTCTCCCATCTCCTTTCGGATCTTGTTCCGTGTTCGATGAACAGTTGCTGGTGAGATTACCAGGTCATCCAGGTCATGACCCAAACTCTGAGCTGCTGCTGCAAAAGACGACGTTGCTTGTCTCACGGACATGTTGTCGCGATCCCAAGCAGCGATGAGATTCGGGTCCGTGAGGGCATTCATTCGCCTTTTCTTTTGAGTCTGGGCCTTGCTGGTGCTGGGCGCTTGGTATGTCTCGTCGTCATCATCCTCGTCTTCCGTGTTCATTTCAGTGCTGCTACCATCCACCTCCAAGATCGCTACCTCCATGAGCTGTGTCACCCCAGCATCCCATTTACTCTTCCTAGCCGTGGCTGCAAGATCCCTCTTCCGCTTCACAGCTTTCTTCTTCGCTGTCTTCTGGTCCACCCCCGCAAGACTTGACGACATCCTGTCTTCCCTCTGCGAGGTGAGAAAATCCTTGTCCTCCTGAGGGACCTTGGAGGAGGATAGCGCGGAGGAGTGAGCCACGTCAAACACATCTTCCAAATCCGACTTGAACATCCCCTCCTTGTACCGGTAACCCTCTTGCGGCTTTGTCCTTTTCTTCTTGAGTGCGTCGTAGGTATCGATCAACTTCGCCAGCTTCTCCCCTGCGTACTTCTAGGTGGTAGTTGGTATGTTGGCCTTCTCCCAGATGGGCCAGATGGTTTCCACCACCAGGCGAATGCTCTCCGATTTGGTCTTCCTTCCCTCTTGGTCTTGGTGGTGGTGGAAGTAAAGGAGCAGGCATTGCTCCTTCGATGGAAGTCGTGGACAAACAATCGCTGCAATTGGGGCCTTCTCCAGCAACCACAACTGGTTTCCTGCTCTAGTAACCATCACCTGCGAAAGAGAAGAAAATCTTGTATAAGTGAAACAGAAGTGGCGAACTTGAGTGACCCCTAAAAATCCTCCTACAGCTGTCAAATTTTGTGATAACAATCCTTTATAAAGGTGTAATACGGGCAAGTGTCGCCCCGACCCGAAATCCTCCATTCGTATATTTGAGACACCCTATATATATATATATATATATATATATATATATATATATATATATATTATATATTATGTATATATATATATATATATGAAATAGGATCCCTCCTAAGAAGACGTAGTTTTACATTTAGGATAAAAACGAAGATGTAGAGCAAAAAAGTCATTACATTTGGCTGCAGCCGACGTTTCGGGCAACTCTACCCATTTTCAAGGCCTAATAAATAAAAGCTAAAATTAATGCATGACAAAAATATACGAATGTCAAAAACTAAAACTAATTTATAGTACAAAAATAAAACACCAAGAATAAAAATTAAAAAGCATAAAACAGGCATAAGCCAAAAACAAATCAAAAGTAAAAATTATATAAATGACAAAAATATACGAATGATAAAAATAAAACTTAAAAACTAAAAACATTCAAACATAAAATAGTTAAAAAACTTTACTAATAAAAAGTTAAATGAAAAAACACAAAAGTGCACCATGCTCACTTGACAGCCACAAAAAAAAAAAACAGGCGAAAAGGAGACAGGGTCAAGGGGAAAAAAAAAAAAAAATTTTAGTTTGTAGGTATTCTAATTAATATAAAGGGGGTAACAGCTAGAATCAATATTTAAACTGGAGTTCAGAAATTTAATGCACAAAGATTTGTAAATACGGAGAGAGGACGGGCATTTTAATGATTTAAGAATTTTAAAGTTATTAACGGAAATATCAACCTCACACTTAACAGAATGATTTCTAATGGCAGACTGTTCCTTTTTCGATAAAACTTTCCCTGTCCTATCGCTAATACCCATATGGGAGCAAAATCTCGCCTGCAAAGAACGAACTGTGCTGCCAACGTAGTTCCCCTGGGAACACCGAGGGCAGGTAAACAAATAAACAACAGAACGGTTCATCGCAGGGGGGATTTTGTCCTTACAACGGAAAAAACATCCAAGGGTATTATTATTTACAAAAGCAACCTTAAAATCAGTGTGAAAATAAAATTTCCTCACCACACTCAACAATTGCTTTTTCACAAAAGTGTTAAAATGGTAGAGATCAGGTAAAACAAGATATTTACAATTCTTAGGAACATCATACGTTGGGATAAGGTTGGGGGAATATACATTATTAAGAAATTTGCCAATAATACCTTGTACAAGATCCCGTGGAAAACCATTTTTAAAGAAAAAATCAGCAAGGAATTCAAACTCATTATGAAGCAGAGCAAAGTTCGAGCAAACATTATAAGCTCTAGGCATCACAGTGCGAATGGAACTTAGTTTGTAATTAAATTCGCAAAAACTATAAAAATTAAAACCCAAACCCGTAAAAGTAGGCTTCCGTTATGTAGAAGTTAAAACGGTCGAGCCCGATTTGGAAACCAAAACATCAAGGAAAGGAATAGAACCTTGAACTTCCTTTTCCTGCGTAAATACAATGTTCTTATGCAGTGTGTTCAGAAAACTTAGAAACTGAACTGATTGATTATCCGTTTGGAATAAAGCAAACGTATCATCAACATAACGTCTGTACAATTTCGGCTTAAGGTGAGGGGGGCACTCACAGAAGGCCCTTTCCTCAAGATGCGACATGAAAATATTCGCAAAAACGGGACCCATGGGTGGTGTTGTGGTTATGAATAAAACGGATTATATTAAAAAAATGCTTGATATTCTTTCGGATTCATTAAAATTTGTTAAGGTAGATGAACAGGCTCCTAAAATTATTCAGCGATTGGAAGACAAGGTTAACCGTGTTTTGCTTAAGCTTAAACAGGAATGTGCTATTAACTCCTCCACTTATGATGAATTGTACGTTTCAGGCTCTTATTTGGGCCTTATGTATGGTCTGCCTAAGGTTCATAAAGTCGGTGTTCCATTGCGCCCAATTTTAGCGTCTTATCCTTTGGCTAATTACAAACTTGCCAAATTTCTTGTCCCACTGTTATCATCATTTACTGTGAACTTGTACAGTGTTAAGGATAGTTTTTCTTTTGTGTCGGAAATTAAGAAGTTTAATACGAATTCTTTGTTTATGACAAGTTTTGATGTATCTTCCCTCTTTACAAATGTCCCCTTGGACGAGACCATTACAATTATTTTGAATAAAGCTTTTCCACAGCCGGACTCACTTTTTCCCTGCTTTGGCAGAGCACAGTTTGAGCAGCTACTGAATTTGGCAGTCAAGGATAACTTTTTTAGTTTTCAAGGGGTAGTTTACCGTCAGTTGGATGGAGTGGGGATGGGGAGCCCCTTGGGTCCCGTTTTTGCGAATATTTTCATGTCGCATCTTGAGGAAAGGGCCTTCTGTGAGTGCCCCCCTCACCTTAAGCCGAAATTGTACAGACGTTATGTTGATGATACGTTTGCTTTATTCCAAACGGATAATCAATCAGTTCAGTTTCTAAGTTTTCTGAACACTGCATAAGAACATTGTATTTACGCAGGAAAAGGAAGTTCAAGGTTCTATTCCTTTCCTTGATGTTTTGGTTTCCAAATCGGGCTCGACCGTTTTAACTTCTACATACCGGAAGCCTACTTTTACGGGTTTGGGTTTTAATTTTTATAGTTTTTGCGATTTTAATTACAAACTAAGTTCCATTCGCAATTTGATGCATAGAGCTTATAATATTTGCTCGAACTTTGCTCTGCTTCATAATGAGTTTGAATTCCTTACTGATTTTTTCTTTAAAAATGGTTTTCCACGGGATCTTGTACAAGGTATTATTGGCAAATTTCTTAATAATGTATATTCCCTCAACCTTATCCCAACGTATGATGTTCCTAAGAATTGTAAATATCTTGTTTTACCTGATCTCTACCATTTTAACACTTTTGTGAAAAAGCAATTGTTGAGTGTGGTGAGGAAATTTTATTTTCACACTGATTTTAAGGTTGCTTTTGTAAATAATAATACCCTTGGATGTTTTTTCCGTTGTAAGGACAAAATCCCCCCTGCGATGAACCGTTCTGTTGTTTATTTGTTTACCTGCTCTGGGTGTTCCCAGGGGAACTACGTTGACAGCACAGTTCGTTCTTTGCAGGCGAGATTTTGCTCCCATATGGGTATTAGCGATAGGACAGGGAAAGTTTTATCGAAAAAGGAACAGTCTGCCATTAGAAATCATTCTGTTAAGTGTAAGGTTGATATTTCCGTTAATAACTTTAAAATTCTTAAATCATTAAAATGCCCGTCCTCTCTCCGTATTTACAAATCTTTGTGCATTAAATTTCTGAACTCCAGTTTAAATATTGATTCTAGCTGTAGGACAGGGAAAGTTTTATCGAAAAAGGAACAGTCTGCCATTAGAAATCATTCTGTTAAGTGTAAGGTTGATATTTCCGTTAATAACTTTAAAATTCTTAAATCATTAAAATGCCCGTCCTCTCTCCGTATTTACAAATCTTTGTGCATTAAACTTCTGAACTCCAGTTTAAATATTGATTCTAGCTGTTACCCCCTTTATATTAATTAGAATACCTACAAACTAAAAATTTATTTATTTATTTATTTTTCCCCCTTGACCCTGTCTCCTTTTCGCCTCAGTTTTTTTTTTTTTTTGTGGCTGTCAAGTGAGCATGGTGCACTTTTGTGTTTTTTCATTTAACTTTTTATTAGTAAAGTTTTTTAACTATTTTATGTTTGAATGTTTTTAGTTTTTAAGTTTTATTTTTATCATTCGTATATTTTTGTCATTTATATAATTTTTACTTTTGATTTGTTTTTGGCTTATGCCTGTTTTATGCTTTTTAATTTTTATTCTTGGTGTTTTTATTTTTGTACTATAAATTAGTTTTAGTTTTTGACATTCGTATATTTTTGTTATGCATTAATTTTAGCTTTTATTATTAGGCCTTGAAAATGGGTAGAGTTGCCCGAAACGTCGGCTGCAGCCAAATATAATGACTTTTTTGTTCTACGTCTTCGTTTTTATCCTAAATATATATATATATAATATATATATATATATATATATATATAATATATATATATAATATATATATATATATATATATATATATATATATATATATGCATTAACGTAAAGAACGACGCTTGTATAGAGGAATATTCCGCGCAAGATGAGGAGGGAGAACGAACCAATGAAAAAATGAGGTAACCACCCAGGAAACGAACCCGGGATCTTCCGATTGCCGGTCAGATATGACCATTTTGTGTTTCCTTTCCTTCGTGGTTTTATTCATCATAAATATTTTTCACGTGTTACTTTCGTGAAATAATTTTCATATATATATATGTGTATGTATATGCATATGTCGAGCTGGTTCCCTTTGTGTCGCTCGAATAGAAGACGACGATGGACTATGAATTCTATAGGTGGTCCCCCTCGTTGGAGTCTGAGTTATATCCGAAGAATGAAGGGCAACTTCACTGTTGGGTTTCGAGAACTCCAAAAAACAACTCCTTTGAGTTGTCACTCGTGGACGCACCAGGCTCAGAAGCCTTGTCGTTTTATGTTTGTGGTTTCCACTGACCACTTCTACCTTGATTAGTTGTAAAGTTTCGGAAGATTACCATCAGGTGGTTCCTGATTTCGTTTCACGGAGGACGGTTGAGACTTAGTGAGAAAATTCTGCATCTATATTGAGTTTCGCGGTGAATGGAAACAACGAAGTTCGCTTTACCAGGATTTTTATTAATTCACTTCGATTTCACAATCTTTTGATGAGAATAAATAAATTTGGTTAAATATAAGAAATTAAAATTATCTGATTCGCCAGGTGAGATTTAAAATAAAAAAAAGTCTTAAAAAAAATCAGTTAAGTAGCACAATGTACAATTTACGATTTATTTAACTTTAAGAAGTGAAATTTATATGATTCTCAAGGTGAAGTTTAATATAAAATAAATCTTAAAATTAGTTAAGCAGCACAATGTACAATTTACGCTATTTCTTTTTTTAAGGGCATTCTGCGGCGGAGTTTAGGTATTTATAAAATGGGTTCAATTAGATTAGGATGAGCTAGTGCCACTGCACAATTAATCACAGAATCAATCACAGAGCCTGCGTGGTTGGGAGTGCGTGGTTGGGAGTAACAAGAAAGCAAAGAACCTCGTTGCCGGCGCTCTCGGGGTTTTTAAAACCTCGGGGTAGGCGGAGACGAGGTAAACTAAGTGTCACCCTCTTACGGAAGGAATTTATCAGCAAGCGCCTATGATAGTTCTTGACATTCAGATTTGGGCGGAGGTAGATTCAACTTACAGCAGCGATTGGGGAATTTTGACTTGGGAGAGTTCCGTAGATGAACCAATCACGATTAAAATAGTTTCTGCGGAGTCTACATTTTTCTTTTGATAATAAAGCAGAATTGTAGGGCCTAGAGATGCCAGGATGGCGGTGTGAAGGTAGGGTTGAGCCCGTACTAAAGGGAATCAATTGGGAAGGAAGTTATAGAACGCAAATGAATCTTAAAATCGAAACAATCGATTTTGCGGAAAAAGATAAATATTAATCAGAGACAGCTGATATTTGGTGTGGAAGTGGGTTAGGATAAGCGAAGACGAGTGGTATATAGGTTCACACAATTATGCTTTATCTATGGGAATGGAAAAAGATATTGGTAAAATTTACTCATAAAAATGAGAAGAATGATGTGTGTATAGACGCCCGCTTTGCATAGCGTGATGCTGACAACAACGGAGGTTGGGGGATCGAAGAATTCATGT
Organism: Bathynomus jamesi; assembly: GCA_023014485.1. NCBI lineage: Eukaryota > Metazoa > Arthropoda > Malacostraca > Isopoda > Cirolanidae > Bathynomus > Bathynomus jamesi. The sequence continues at coordinate 2,544,896 of JAJOZX010000010.1, read as the reverse complement.
GATGAGCATATATGCATATACATATCGCAGTTAATGAATTAATTTCAGATTACAGGGGGTTACACCGGATTACATGGGGTTACTACGGATTACAAGGGGTTACTCCGCGTATGAAAGATTGCACACTCTGTGATGTCAGAATTAAGGAATTTTGGGTTCAACATTAGAACCCAATTCGCCAGAGACGAACTTGTTTTGGACTGTAGAGTTTTACAATACGGGACATATATATATATATATATATATATATATATATTATACACACAAACTCAGAATGGTTCCCTGAGAAACTTATATGTTAAACACAGACCGTGCATGGAACAAGGAACTCTTCTGGGAAAATTAAATCCACTATAGTCCGAATAAGTAATGGTAAATGACAAATACCATAGTTTTTCTTTTTCATGATGCTAGCCCGACGTGGGCAACGGGTCTCTCGCAAAGAGGTCCCATAAATATAGCTTCCCTCACCAGCTATCTGCAAAGCAGACAGGATCCAGCTTTGGGACATGGATCTAGGGTTTAAAGCAAGCCTAGTCCCACTACATTCAGAACCTCTATATAAGTAAAAGACTCGTTGCATTCACGTCGGATTGAATAAATCAAAGAAAAAGGGGTAACTATTGTATTTTTAGCCAAAAAAACAAAACTTAAACCTCAACCGGGACATTGAGCGTCCACTTTTCAAGGCACGTAACACGTCCGTTTAATATACACAAACTCAGAATGGTGTTCTGAGAAACTTATATGTTAAACACAGACCGTGCATGGAAGAAGGAACTCTTCTGGGAAAATTAAATCCACTATAGTCCGAATAAGTAATGGTAAATAACAAATACCATAGTTTTTCTTTTTCATGATGCTAGCACGACGTGGGCAACGGGTCTCTCGCAAAGAGGTCCCATAAATATAGCTTCCCTCACCAGCTATCTGCAAAGCAGACAGGATCCAGCTTTGGGACATGGATCTAGGGTTTAAAGCAAGCCTAGTCCCCACTACATTCAGAACCTCTATATAAGTAAAAGACTCGTTGCATTCACGTCGGATTGAATAGATCCATGTCCCAAAGCTGGATTCTGTCTGCTTTGCAGATAGCTGGTGAGGGAAGCTATATTTATGGGACCTCTTTGCGAGAGACCCGTTGCCCACGACGGGCTAGCATCATGAAAAAGAAAAACTATGGTATTTGTTATTTACCATTACTTATTCGGACTACAGTGGATTTAATTTTCCCAGAAGAGCTCCTTGTTCCATGCACGGTCTGTGTTTAACATATATATATATATATATATATATATATATATATATGTGTGTGTATGTATATATATGTTATAATGTTATAATGTCTCAGACCAACAAAGACCCTAGGATCCACTCATGGTTGGTCTACCTAACTGTGTTCGTAATTGTGTATTTTGCATGTCCTACGTGGTGGTGGCGGAGGGGACCTACAATTTTACGTGGGTTCCGAACCACAAGGAGCATAAGAACATAAGAAATTTTTATAGTGGACACACTAGGGGCCACGTCGGCCCATCGAGGCGGCTCCACTATGTAAAAACTGCCTGTACATTGGCAACAACCAATTTTTACAAAACTAAATAATTATCAATTTAAAACTAATTAATTATCAATTTAAAACTAATTAATTGTCAATTTAAAACTAAAGATAGAATCTCTGGATCCAGGGGATCAAGTCATAATAGACTACTATCCACAAATATGTTACACTCTATATCTATTTATAACCGACATGCAAATATATCAGATCCAAAGAATCCACTCAATTTCATTACGGTATCCATCAATACCAGTACCTTGCCAACCAAAAATAAGTCACGGTCCATATCAATTGCGAACCAAGTCACAATTTACAACCATATACATTACAATATATATACTTAGCAGGAAAAGTGTAGGTGTGGCTGTAAAGTCTGTACAGTAATGTAGAAATGTGTATGCACCCATTTTGGGTCTCCGATTTAAAGGTGTTTCTGGGGCAAGTGAAGATCATGAGTTTTTCAATACCTCACAGTATTAGGGGGAGCACCGCTCGGCAGAGGAATCTCTTTAAATGGGGTGTGTAAGGACAGAGAGTATCCCCTAACCCAAGATGCTGCCTTCCTATATCCCACAACAGTTGTAAAACTATGTTTTCTTAAATTTGTTCTACATCTTGGCTTAAATAATTTCATACTATGACCTCTAGTCCTGTTATTGTGATCTTTAACGAAAAGAGAATCAAAATCTATCTTATCCAACCCTTAATTTTACTACCTTAAACTATACCCAATCTATCAACATATGCGTCTAATCGATTTTTAAACATGTTTATAGATGTGCTACTAATTACTTCTATCGGCAAACTATTCCAGCTATTTACTATTCTATGCGCAAAAATGTTTTTGGCAGCTGCTGTCTCGAACCTTCTACTTGTCAACTTACACCCGTTATTTCTAGTCCTATTATATTGAGATATTTCGAAAAAGCTATCTCTATCTAAGTTATCGAACCCATTCATAATTTTGAAAACCTGGATTAGATCACCCCTTAGCCTCCTAGTCTCGAGTGTAGTCAATTTCAATTCTTTAAGCCTATCCTCGTACGACTTTGACCTAAGCGACGGAATCATCTTAGTTGCTCGTCTTTGAACTCTTTCGAGTTTGTCTATATCTTTGGGCATATGCGGATTCCAAAATTGGATCGCGTACTCCAAATGGGGTCTAACTAATGATTTATAAAGAGGAACTATAATATCGCGCGATTTGTAGTCAAAATTCCGAGCTATAAAACCTAACAATTTGTTCGCTTTACTGACCGCTGCTGTACTTTGTTTCGCTACTTTTAAATCACCAGTGACTATAACTCCTAAATCTTTTTCCTGCTCTACGCTTATCAACTCTTTCCCTGACATACTATACGCAAAATTACCGTTACGCGAACCTATATGTAAAATTTTGCACTTACCGACGTTAAATTTCATTTGCAATGTGACTGACCAATCAACGATTTTATTCAGATCATTCTGGATTTTACCTCCATCTTCGTCATTAATCGCCCTACCACCCAGCTTCGTGTCATCCGCAAACTTTGAAACTGTACTGACTAGGCCGATATCTAAATCGTTAATATATAAAAGAAAAAGCAAGGGGCCCAATGCAGAACCCTGAAGAACGCCACTCGCTACATTAGCCCAACACGACTTCGCTCCATCAACGACCACCCTCTGTTTCCTGCCTCGCAACCACTCTTCTATCCAATTTATTACTACACCCCTGATTCTATGAACCTTAGTTTTCTCAATGAGTCTTTTGTGCGGTACGGTGTCAAACGCTTTTTGAAAATCTAAATACACTACATCAACCGCCCGATGACTATCGTAAACGTCAACGACGTTTTGAAAAAATTCTAAAAGATTAGTTAAGCAAGATTTGTTTCGCCTAAAACCGTGCTGCGTATTTCTAACTAAGTTATGCAATTCTAAGTGTTCGACTATACGATCCCTAATTATTGATTCCAGTAGCTTACCTACAACAGATGTTAAACTGATTGGCCTATAATTTCCCGCCGCACCTTTATCGCCTTTCTTAAAGATAGGTGTTACGTTTGCTAACTTGAAATTATCTGGTACGCACCCCTCAGAAATAGACGCATTAAAAATCTTTGTTAGCGGCACAACAATGCTATCTTTTAATTCTTTTAGTTGTATGGGATATATGGAATCCGGGCCCGGTGATTTACGCATTTTCAATTTATCAATATAGCGCATTACCTCCCCTTCACTAACCACAATATTATCCAAAATATTACCATTATCAAAGGGTATTATGTCTATGACCGTAGGGATATTCTTTACATCTTCTATATGTGTGTATATATATATATATATATATATATATATATATATATATATATATATATTTGTGTGTGTATATATATAAATATATATATATATACACACATATATATATGTATGTATATATATATGTATATATATGTCCTGGGGGAGAGAAACTCCTACTAGGCGTGTCCCTCGGGTGGCGGATGAGTGAACCCTTATGGTATTTCCATAGGGCTGCTCCGAATACATTGAATGAGGAGCCGCGGACCAAACGGGCAGCAAAGGGATGGCAAATCGGCTGCTCTAATTGCCGAGAAACCCTATGATGACACAACAATTGGATAATGAGTGTATGGCTTCCGCGTACGGGGAAACGGACGCACCTAATCACTCGGGACCACAGGCGATGAGTGACAAAGCTATGTGATCCACAAAGCATATCTCGACTATTGCGACAATTAATGTAAGAACTTTGCATAGACCAGGAAAACTGGCCTGTGTGATCAATGAGATCGACCGAGATAGATAGGATGTCCTAGGACTGTCAGAAACTCATTGGCCAGGGGAAGGTGAAATGGAAACAGGTGGAGTGAAAGTACTATACAGTGGGAGACCAGATGAACTGCATACAGAGGGTGTCCCCATACTGCTGAATGCTAATGCGAAAAAGTCATATCTTGAACACAACTCAATATCTTCAAGGATGATGTCAGTAACAATGAAAGGAAAACATCGCAACACAAAGATAACCCAGGTATATGCACCAGATTCATCACACCCTGAAGAAGAAGTGGAGAACTTCTATGAGGACCTAGAGGAGGAGATAAGGAAAACAAAGGAGAAGGGTCTACTATTCGTTATGGGGGATTTCAACAGCAAGATTGGAGAGAACCGCAGAGGTTACGAGGAGCAGATGGGACCATTTGGAGTGGGAGATAGAAACGTGAGAGGAGAAAGATTATTAGAATTCTGTCAACAAAATCAATTTGTGGTGTCAAACACTAGGTTTTTCTATAAATACAGCCGACGAAACACATGGAATCACCCAGATCAAATACATAAGAGCTGTATAGACTTCATACTGGCAAGGAAAAGATGGGTTATATCAGTGAGAAATACCAAAGTGATGAGGGGAGCAGACTGGTACTCAGACCACGAAATGGTGCTGGCCAATATAAAAGTAAAATTTGCATCAGCGATACCTAGAATTAAGCAGGAAAGCAGGATAAATGTTCAAAAATTGGAGGACCCAGCCCTGAAAGAGGAGTACAAGAGAAGAATACAGTTCAAATTTGAAGTAATACTGAACATGGACGGCAGCGCAGAAGACGTGTGGCGGAGGGGAAGAGATGAGATAAAACATGAAGCAAGGGAGATACTCGGGACCAAGCGAAGGGCAAAGCAGCAGTGGATGACCGAAGAGATATTGGAGATGTGCGATGAACGGAGGGAGGCAAAGAGAAAACGAAACATAAATCCTACGGAAGCTAACACGAACAACTATAGAAGACTCTCTAGAAAAGTAGAGTACATGTGTAGAGAAGCAAAGAGAAGATGGATCGAAGAGAAATGTGAAAAATGTGAGAGTAGCTTTGGAGAGGGAAACTCAAACGAACTATATAAAACACTGAAGAAAATAACGCGAAAATGGTCTGCAAAGTCAATTGTTGTAAGAAACGAAAGGGGAGAGAAAACTGCGTTAGTAGAAGAAGTAAAACAAATATGGAAAAAGTATTTCGAGAAGGTGTTTACGGGAATGGAAGAACAAGTAGATTTCAGGAATTTCCCAGAATTGGAAACGGAAGAGAGAAGAGAGGAAACCCCAAATATATTGGAGAGCGAAGTGAAATGGCACATTGCATCTCTACCATTAAATAAGTCCCCAGGAAGAGATAATATACCGGGAGAACTGTTCAAAGAAGGGGATGAGCCAATAGCCAAATGGTTAACCTCATTGATACAGAGAATGCTAAATGGTGAACCGATTCCCACAGATTGGTTGCATGGACTAATCATCCCGATTCATGAGAAAGGTGATGTAACAGAATGCGAGAACTATAGGCCAGTGTGTTTATTATCAAACGCCTACAAGATTCTGGCAAAGACCTTGCAATACAGAATGCGTACAAGGGAAGAGGAAGTGCTGTCGGAGGAACAGGCGGGGCAGAGGAACGGCAGACTAAATATTCACATTGAGACAAATAGCGGAAAAGAGATGGGAATATAATAAGAATACATATTGCGTATTTATAGATTTCAAACAGGCCTTCGACTCAGTCTGGAGAGAGGTGATAGTGCAGGTGTTGAGAAGGGAAGGATTCGAGAAGCAAATAGTAGAATTAATACAACGATTGTACTCGAACACATCTGCAGCAGTAAGAAAGGGAAATATAACCACCGACACATTTCCAACAAAACGAGGTGTGATCCAGGGCTGTCCGTTATCACCCCACTTATTTAATTTGTTTTTGGAATCGGTAATGAGGGAGGTATTGCAGAATTACGAAGGATCCATCAAAATAGAAGGTGAAATCGGCACGGACTTGAGGTATGCAGATGACATAGTGCTATTGGCGGAGACAAAAGAAGAGGCGGCTACAATGAGAGAACGAGTGGAAGAAACATGCAACAAATACAATCTGAAAATAAATGCAGCAAAAACCAAAATAATAACCACATCTATACATGTGGTTAAATAAAGCATTGGAAGTATTAGCTGTTCTACACGCATATTTATGCTGTTTTACCCTAACATCTAACGTTTTACCGGTTTGGCCTATATATACTGAGTTACATTGTGTACATCCGATCGAATACACACAACCAACAACATTATCAGGGCTATTCTTTATTAGGCGTGATTTAACAGTATTATTATACTTAAAGATTACATTAATGCCAATTACTTTAAGTACAGTTGGAAGGTATTGAAAATTAACATGGTAAGGTAGGCTAAGGATATTTTTACGCTGAAATTCCTTTACAATTACATTATTATAATACCTATTCTTGGCTTTCTTAAGACAGTTATCTAAAAATGAAATAGGATAACATAATTTAGTACCAATATTCATGATATTGCATAACTCGGAATCTAAAAATTCAGGACTGAGAACTCTCAATGCTCGCAGAAACATAGCAGAGAAAATAGAGGATTTAATCGAAGGATGATGGTCAGAATAAAAATGCACATAAGAGTTATTATTAGTAGGCTTACGGTAGACTTCATATTTGAACTGATTAGAGCATCTCCAAATTTCTAGATCAAGAAAAGATAGGCTTCCATCATTTTCTTTTTCAACTGTAAACTTAATAGATGGGACTAAATTGTTGAGCCTAACAAGAAATAAGTCCACATCCAAATTATTAGGCCAAAGGCATAAAATATCTATATACCTGTACCAAACCAGGTTAAAATTAACAATCGTAGGCAAAATTTTACTTTGAAAAACTTCCATATATAAATTAGCTAGTACAGGTGAAAGTGGATTTCCCATAGCCAATCCAAACGACATAGCATAAAACTTATTTTCAAACTGAAATTTACAATCTTTGACACAAAGCTTAATTAACTCAATAAGAGTGTTGTGTTGAACAGGGAAAGAATATTCAGAGATCTTATCTTTTAAAAAATCAAGTAGGTCATCAACAGGGACTTTTGTGAATAGCGAGCGTACATCGAAGCTTACCAATTTGAAATTAGGGTCATTAGGGAATTTCAGTTTGTCAATAAGATCCATGCTATTACAATATGTGACTCAGAAATAGAGCCAACTAACGGCGTTAATGAACTAACTAACCATTTTGATAGCTTATAGGTTACGGAGCCCACTGAGCTAACAATAGGCCTCATGGGATTATTAACTTTGTGTTTTTACTAAGCCGTACAGATATGGTAGTGACGGATTGATACTAAGAAACTGCTGTGAAAGCCCATTATAGTTATTTTTTAATATTTCTCTTAATTTTCTGTTAAACATTTTATTAACATCCTCCAATGGGTCTCTATTTAGAGGTTTGTACGTGTCACGATCACTCAATAACGTATTCATCTTTTCAACATAACTGTTTTTGTCCATGATAACGATCGAATTGGATTTGTCCGCTTTAGTAATATGTAATGAATCATTATTTTTCAGTGTTTTTAAGGCTTTTTCAAACCTCAAAGGTTTACAGTTTACAGTTGAAAAAGAAAATGATGGAAGCCTATCTTTTCATGATCTAAAAATTTGGAGATGCTCTAATCAGTTCAAATATGAAGTCTACCGTAAGCCTACTAATAATAACTCTTATGTGCATTTTTATTCTGACCATCATCCTTCGATTAAATCCTCTATTTTCTCTGCTATGTTTCTGCGAGCATTGAGAGTTGTCAGTCCTGAATTTTTAGATTCCGAGTTATGCAATATCATGAATATTGATACTAAATTATGTTATCCTATTTCATTTTTAGATAACTGTCTTAAGAAAGCCAAGAATAGGTATTATAATAATTTAATTGTAAAGGAATTTCAGCGTAAAAATATCCTTAGCCTACCTTACCATGTTAATTTTTAATACCTTCCAACTGTACTTAAAGCAATTGGCATTAATGTAATCTTTAAGTATAATAATACTGTTAAATCACGCCTAATAAAGAATAGCCCTGATAATGTTGTTGGTTGTGTGTATTCGATCGGATGTACACAATGTAACTCAGTATATATAGGCCAAACCGGTAAAACGTTAGATGTTAGGGTAAAACAGCATAAATATGCGTGTAGAACAGCTAATACTTCCAATGCTTTATTTAACCACATGTATAGATGTAACCATAGCATCAAGTGGGATAGTTCTAAAGCGCTTGTTAAAAACAGAGATATAATAGAAAGAAATATTCTAGAATGTGCATTTATTCATTTTAAAAACAATTTCAATAACAGTGCGGGGACGTATAAAATTGACGACATCATGTTAAAATTTCTTTTGCCTCTCATTAACCCTTGTTAAGTATGTGCTAATTGTTTTGTTTTTCCTGTACGTTGTATATATTTATGGGCATCTCGCCTTTTATCTTCATTCCCTGACGAGGTGTAGCTTTGAATACACGAAAGGCCTTGGAATCGTTTTTCTTTTTCCCTGTGGGTTTGCAGCATTCATTCATTTCACGTGTTTTATTGTGAAATTCATCCCATATATATATATATATATATATGCATGTGTGTGTATATATAAATATATATATATATATATATATATATATATATATATATATAATATTTAGTAGAAATCCAATGACAAGGAGAAATGTAAATGCCATGAAAAGTCTTCTTTATTGCGCAACGTTTCGAGCAATACGCTCATCTTCAGGCTGTTTAATAACAATGTGAAATTAAAATCAATATTGAATGAAAAACAAACAGAAATTTCTATAACCTATTCGTAAAGACAAATTTTAAAAGACTGAGAAAAGAGGGTTAAGTTCTAAGTTATACAGATTTACATATCAAAATTAAGAAGTTATTTTTAAATACATGTAGTAAATGTGAAATTAATACACTGGAAAAATTACCAATAGTACACTGGAACAATGGAGCTATCTACCTTACACAGCAGTATCCGAGGCCGACTAATTTGAGCAGAGGAGACGGGAATGAAAGATGGCGAGGGAGATAGGGGAAGGAGGGATTATAAGGAATTGGGGAAGGAGGAGGGATCATAGCAGATTGAGAGGGACGGACGATGAGTCAACATTCAGACTAGGGGACAATGCTTTAATGAAAAGGGATTCTAAAATTCTTAGTGAGTTGGGACAAGTATTACAACCAAGAATTTTAAAATTGTCTAAAGTGACATCAATTTTACATTTGATGCTATGTTCACGAATGCTGGAGGCTTCCTTAGTTTTTAAAATTTTACCTGTTCGGCCACTTATTCCCATATGCGAATAAAATCTAGCCCTGAGAGAGCGAACAGTGCTGCCGATGTAATTCCCAAGGAGACACCTAGGGCAGGTAAATAAATATACAACACCGCTACGCAACGAGTCAGGGGTTCGATCCTTCGCTGAGAAAAAGCTACCTAAAGACGTTTTATTAATAAATATGATGCGGAAATCAGTATGATAAAAAAATTTCCTTAACAATTTTGTAAATTTAAGCTTAAATTCCTTATTCAAGGGACCCATTTCAGGTACCAAGAAATATTTTATATCCTTCGGCACTGTAATACATGGAAGTTGAGGGCTATAAACATTATTTAAGAAGGATCTAATTAGTTTGTCTACATATTGAACAGGAAAACTATTATTAGTAAAGTATGATCTTAGATTATTAAATTCATCATTAAGTAAGGTAAAATTAGAGGTCAAATTATATCCTCTGAACAGGAGAGTTTTAATACAAGACATCTTATAGTTGAAATCAGTAAAACTAAAAAAATTCATGCCCAAACCAGTGAAAGTGGGTTTCCTATAAACTGATGTAGTAATAGAATCACCGTTTTTCGAAATTAAAAGATCTAAGAAGGGGAGGGAGCCATTTTGCTCAGTTTCCATTGTATACGTTATATTGGGGTGCAAAGAATTTAGGAAGTTAAAGAATTGTTGCGCTTGTACCGCATTATCAAAGACTGCTATCGAATCATCAACGAAGCGTCGATAGAAAATTGGCTTGAGATGAGTGGGAGATTGTCTAAAAATTACACTTTCTAAATGAGTCATAAAAAAGTCAGCTGCTAACGGTCCGACTGGTGATCCCATCCCTACCCCATCAATTTGTTGGTAAACCTTATTGTTGAAAGTGAAATAGCATTGTTTGAAGACCAATTCTAAAAGTTCCTTCAAATGAGACAATGAAAAACCATGAAAATTATCAACTGAGCTAAAAACCCTATCTAAAATAATGGCAATAGTTTCAGATACAGGTACATTTGTGAAAAGTGACTTTACATCAAAACTGACAAAAAACTTTTTTGAATCGAAGTTTTTACCCAGGAGTTCTTTTTGGAATTCAAACGAGTTATTTATAGTGTAAACATTTTTCGCAAAGGGGGACAGGAGACGAACAACAAATTTTGCCAATTGAAAGGTGGGTAAGTTATACGAAGCTAAAATAGGACGGAGAGGTGTTCCAGCTTTATGGATTTTAGGCAGACAGTATAATTGAGCAAGATTAGCACCAGATGCGAACAACTGAGAGTAAGTATCATTTTTTATTATTGGTCTTCAAACAATGCTATTTCACTTTCAACAATAAGGTTTACCAACAAATTGATGGGGTAGGGATGGGATCACCAGTCGGACCGTTAGCAGCTGACTTTTTTATGACTCATTTAGAAAGTGTAATTTTTAGACAATCTCCCACTCATCTCAAGCCAATTTTCTATCGACGCTTCGTTGATGATTCGATAGCAGTCTTTGATAATGCGGTACAAGCGCAACAATTCTTTAACTTCCTAAATTCTTTGCACCCCAATATAACGTATACAATGGAAACTGAGCAAAATGGCTCCCTCCCCTTCTTAGATCTTTTAATTTCGAAAAACGGTGATTCTATTACTACATCAGTTTATAGGAAACCCACTTTCACTGGTTTGGGCATGAATTTTTTTAGTTTTACTGATTTCAACTATAAGATGTCTTGTATTAAAACTCTCCTGTTCAGAGGATATAATTTGACCTCTAATTTTACCTTACTTAATGATGAATTTAATAATCTAAGATCATACTTTACTAATAATAGTTTTCCTGTTCAATATGTAGACAAACTAATTAGATCCTTCTTAAATAATGTTTATAGCCCTCAACTTCCATGTATTACAGTGCCGAAGGATATAAAATATTTCTTGGTACCTGAAATGGGTCCCTTGAATAAGGAATTTAAGCTTAAATTTACAAAATTGTTAAGGAAATTTTTTTATCATACTGATTTCCGCATCATATTTATTAATAAAACGTCTTTAGGTAGCTTTTTCTCAGCGAAGGATCGAACCCCTGACTCGTTGCGTAGCGGTGTTGTATATTTATTTACCTGCCCTAGGTGTCTCCTTGGGAATTACATCGGCAGCACTGTTCGCTCTCTCAGGGCTAGATTTTATTCGCATATGGGAATAAGTGGCCGAACAGGTAAAATTTTAAAAACTAAGGAAGCCTCCAGCATTCGTGAACATAGCATCAAATGTAAAATTGATGTCACTTTAGACAATTTTAAAATTCTTGGTTGTAATACTTGTCCCAACTCACTAAGAATTTTAGAATCCCTTTTCATTAAAGCATTGTCCCCTAGTCTGAATGTTGACTCATCGTCCGTCCCTCTCAATCTGCTATGATCCCTCCTCCTTCCCCAATTCCTTATAATCCCTCCTTCCCCTATCTCCCTCGCCATCTTTCATTCCCGTCTCCTCTGCTCAAATTAGTCGGCCTCGGATACTGCTGTGTAAGGTAGATAGCTCCATTGTTCCAGTGTACTATTGGTAATTTTTCCAGTGTATTAATTTCACATTTACTACATGTATTTAAAAATAACTTCTTAATTTTGATATGTAAATCTGTATAACTTAGAACTTAACCCTCTTTTCTCAGTCTTTTAAAATTTGTCTTTACGAATAGGTTATAGAAATTTCTGTTTGTTTTTCATTCAATATTGATTTTAATTTCACATTGTTATTAAACAGCCTGAAGATGAGCGTATTGCTCGAAACGTTGCGCAATAAAGAAGACTTTTCATGGCATTTACATTTCTCCTTGTCATTGGATTTCTACTAAATATTAAATTGAAGCTCTGTAGAAGCAACCCGCATAATTATATATATATATATTATATATGAATGTAGAGATAGGGCTTATAGGCAACATAAGTGCGATAAAGACAATTTGTTGTTACGAAACAACTACATATCTCTGAGGCGTGAAGCGAAAAGTGTAATAAAAAAGTCCAAGCGCGAATTTGAAATCTCCATAGCTCGTGACGGTAAAGAAAACCCCAAGCGATTCTTTCAATACGTCAATAATAGAAATCCAGTAAAAAGTGTCTTGGGTCCATTGAAAAATGTAAATGGAGATCTAGTCTCTGAAAACAAGGAAATGGCTACCTTGCTAAACGAATTTTTTACGTCAGTTTTTACTATAGAAGATGTAACGAATATCCCTACGGTCATAGACATAATACCTTTTGATAATGGTAATATTTTGGATAATATTGTCGTTAGTGAAGGGAAAGTAATGCGCTATATTGATAAAATGAAAACGCGTAAATCACCGGGTCCGGATTCCATATATCCCATACAACTAAAAGAATTAAAAGATAGCATTGTTGTGCCGCTAACAAAGATTTTTAATGCGTCTATTTCTGAGGGGTGCGTACCAGATAATTTCAAGTTAGCAAACGTAACACCTATCTTTAAGAAAGGCGATAAAGGTGCGGCGGGAAATTATAGGCCAATCAGTTTAACGTCTGTTGTAGGTAAGCTACTGGAATCAATAATTAGGGATCGTATAGTCGAACACTTAGAAGTGCATAATCTGGTTAGAAACACGCAGCACGGTTTTAGGCGAAACAAATCTTGCTTAACTAATCTTTTAGAATTTTTCCAAAGCGTGGTTGACGTTTACGATAGATATCGGGCGGTTGATGTAGTGTATTTAGATTTTCAAAAAGCGTTTGACACAGTGCCGCACAAAAGACTCATTGAAAAAACTAAGGCTCATGGAATCAGGGGTGTAGTAATAAATTGGCTAGAAGAGTGGTTGCGAGGCAGGAAACAGAGGGTGGTCGTTGATGGAGCGGAGTCGTGTTGGGCTAATGTAGCGAGTGGCGTTCCTCAGGGTTCTGTATTGGGCCCCTTGCTTTTTCTTATATATATTAACGATTTAGATGTCGGCCTAGTCAGTACAGTTTCAAAGTTTGCAGATGATACGAAGCTGGGTGGTAGGGCGATTAATGACGAAGATAGAGGTAAAATTCAGGAAGATCTGAATAAAATCGTTGATTGGTCAGTCACATGGCAAATGAGATTTAACGTGGATAAGTGCAAAATTTTGCATATAGGTTCGCGTAACGGTAATTTTGCGTATAGTATGTCAGGGAAAGATTTAACAAGCGTAGAGCAGGAAAAAGATTTAGGAGTTATAGTCACTGGTGATTTAAAAGTAGCGAAACAAAGTACAGCAGCGGTCAATAAGGCGACCAAAGTGTTAGGTTTTATAGCTCGAAATTTTGAGTACAAATCGCGCGATATTATAGTTCCTCTTTATAAATCATTAGTTAGACCCCATTTGGAGTACGCGGTCCAATTTTGGAATCCGCATATGCGCAAAGATATAGACAAAATCGAAAGAGTTCAAAGACGAGCAACTAAGATGATTCCGTCTCTTAGGTCAAAGTCGTACGAGGATAGGCTTAAGGAGCTAAAATTGACTACTCTCGAGACTAGGAGGTTAAGGGGTGATCTAATCCAGGTTTTCAAAATTATGAATGGGTTTGATAACGTAGATAGAGATAGCTTTTTCGAAATATCTCAATATAATAGGACTAGAAATAACGGGTGTAAGTTGACAAGTAGAAGGTTCGAGACAGCAGTTGCGAAAAACTTTTTTACGCATAGAATAGTAAATAGCTGGAATAGTTTGCCGGTAGAAGTAATTAGTAGCACGTCTATAAACATGTTTAAAAATCGATTAGACGCGCATGTTGATAGAAAGGGTATAGTTTAAGGTAGTAAAATTAAGGCTTTGTGGGGATAGATCCCACAGCTCAACACAAGTGTTGTGGGATATAGGGAGGCAGCGTCTTGGATTAGGGGATACTCTCTGTCCTTACACACCCCATTTAAAGAGATTCCTCTGCCGAGCGGTGCCCCCCATAGTACTGTGAGGTATTGAAAAACTCATGATCTTCACTTGCCCCACAAACACCTTTAAATGGGAGACCCATAATGGGTGCACACACATTTCTACATTACTGTACAGTCTTTACAGCCACACCTACACTTTTCGTAAGTGTATATATTGTAATGTATATGGTTGTAAATTTTGACTTGGTCCGCAATCGATATGGACCGTGACTTGATGGATACCGT
>JAJOZX010000010.1:2472500-2525000 GCA_023014485.1 Bathynomus jamesi | reverse complement strand
CATGTTGTTTATCTGCTTGTTTATTTCCCTGTCTCTCATATATATATATATATATATATATACACAAACTTCCCCGCTTTGAAGTAGGTTTAAGTGGAGTGTAAAGCTTCACCAGAATGAACAATTCAAACGGGGAGCAAAGGCGAGCCTATATATGTAAATTTCCGGAAAAAAAGTTCATCTAAAAATTCGTGTAAACATCTTTCCACGTTTCCCTCTCTCTCTCATATATATATATATATATATATATATATATATATATATACTTCCACGTTTAAAAGTAGGTCTAACTTGGAGTGTAAAGCTTCACCAGAATGAACAATTCGAACGGGGAGCAAAGGCGAGCCTATACATGTAAATTTCCCGAAAAAGTTCATCTAAAAATTCGTGTAAACATCTTTCCTAGTGTTTCTCATATATATATATATATATACAGTGTGTCCGTAAAGTCATGGTGGGATTTTAAATAGCTATATTATTGCAACGAAACATGATAATGAGATGAAAAAAAGGCAAATTGAAGAACAACTCTAAAAGAATAAATTTATTTAACGTAGTTCGATATGGGCTCCTCTGGTAGCCCTGCATACATCTAGGCGGTGATGTGTGTCCGTAAAGTCATGGTGGGATTTTAAATAGCTATATTATTGCAACGAAACATGATAATGAGATGAAACAATGCCAAATTTAAGAACAACTCTCAAAGTTGTATCTTGTAGTTAGTCTAGGCTAAGCTTAACCTTTATCTCGTAGTTAGTCTAGGCTGTCCACATGCCTATGTTGAACATGAGCGTAATAGCCCGAAAGTTAATGTGTGGTGTGCTCTAGCACGAGATCGAGTGATTGGCCCATTTTTCTTCGCGGAACCCACTGTGACGTCACACAACTACCTCGCTATGTTGGAACATTTTGCAGTACCCCAATTTATTGACAATAATGTCATCTTTCAGCAAGATGGTGCTCCTCCGCACTATGCCAACGTTGTTCGAGAATTCCTTAATGAAAAATTTCCACAGAGATGGATAGGAAGAGGAGGATGGAAGCCATGGCCTCCACGCTCTCCAGACCTGACACCTTTGGACTTTTATTTGTGGGGTTACGTCAAGCAAAGCGTGTACAGTGTACCCATTAGGGATATTCATCACTTGCACGAGCGAATCACGGAAGCTATCGCATCCGTCACTCCTGATGTTCTTGGGCGTGTGTGGCTGGAATTGAATCACCGCCTAGATGTCTGCAGGGCTACCAGAGGAGCCCATATCGAACTACGTTAAATAAAGTTATTCTTTTAGAGTTGTTCTTCAATTTGCCTTTTTTTCATCTCATTATCATGATTCGTTGCAATAATATAGCTATTTAAAATCCCACCATGACTTTACGGACACACTGTATATATATATATATATATATATACATGTTTATTTCTTTATTGGTGGTACTCTGATTTCCAAGATTGGAGATAACGTACGCATTTTAAATTATACTACAAGCGTTGGTCATTTCAATTCGCTCGAGATCATAAAGATTAAAACTTCATCAGCAATTGAATCGCTGTTGAGTGTATAGCTAAAAAAAAAATAAAAAAAATAAAAAAATAAAAAATAATAATTACGGGCCAATAAACCCCTCCATATTCTGAATTTTCTTATATGTACAGTATATATATATATATATATATATATATATCTTCGTTCACATTTTAAAATAAAATCTGAAACATCTGTTTCTACAACACAAAAAATTTAATTACGGCGTTCCATTCTGAACTTTTCTTATATATATATATATATATATATATATATATATATATATATATATATATATGTTGTTTATTTCTTTATTGGACGTTCTCTGATTTCCAAGATTCGAGATAAGGTACGCGTTTTAAATTATACTGCACAGTTGCGGGTCATTTCAGTTCGCGCGATATTGTGCTTAATGAGGCAGTACATCTTTGTTTTTAAATTTATCTATTCTATCTCTCAAATATCTTTCACTTTTATGTCTCAAATTACCATAAACCATAGGTAGCGTTTTTCTCAAGCATAAGCGAATATAATCCTCCACTATCACGAAATCCCTTCCCAACAAACGAGAATTTACAGGCAAACTGCAACTGCCATAAAACTTTCTCTCTCTCTCTCTCTCTCTCTCTCTCTCTCTCTCTCTCTCTCTGCCATACCCTTAAAACCGGTCACCCCTGCTGCTACGCAGCCTAAGTGGTTCAATCGTGACATCGCTTCGGCTATCCGAAATAGGAAAGTAGCGTATAGGAGGGCGAAGGCCAATCGTTCCCATGAGAACACTGAAGCGTATGTCCGCCTGTGTAGGGAAGTGAAGGCGAAGGTTAGGCTAGCGAGCGAAACGTAACGAAGAACTACGGGTGGCAAGCCTCTGCAAGGGGAACCCTAAGGAGTTCTTCAGTTATGTTAATAGTAGAAAGCGAAGCGGCGTTCTGCGGACCTCCGATGCGGATATCGCCAATGTGCTTAATGAGTACTTTGCGGAAGTGTTCACCAGGGAGGACACCCGCATCATCCCCGAGCCAGGCGTGAGGCACGAAGGTGCTGGCCTGGATAGTGTTCGATGTACCGCGACAGTCGTTGCTTATAGAATAGACAAACTAAGCGCGTTTAAGGCTCCTGGGCCAGACCAGTTTCTCCCCAGAGTGTTGCGGGAAGTGCGCGACCAGGTCGCTCCCCACCTGGCTACAGTCTTCAACAAATCGTTGGAGACGGGCCACGTGCCTGGTGACTGGAGGGAAGCCAACGTGACCCCTATCTTTAAGAAAGGGTATCACGAAAGTCCAGGGAACTATCGTCCCATTAGTCTCACTTCGGTTGTAGGTAAATCATTAGAGGGGATAATAGCGGATAGGATCGTTGACCATTTGGATTCCTACAAGCTGCTTGGGGACTCCCAACATGGGTTTAGACGGCATAGGTCGTGTCTCACCAACTTGCTCGAGTTTTTCCATGTCATGTTGAGTGAGTACGATAAGAGTAGGGCGTTTGATATACTTTATCTCGACTTTCAGAAAGCCTTTGATAAGGTACCTCACCGCCGGCTAAGAGCGAAAGTGCGCGCGCTGGGTATCGGTGGGGAAGTAGGTAGGTGGATTGAAAACTGGCTGAAGAATAGGCGGCAGAGGGTTGTAATTAAAGGGGCCAGTTCGGGTTGGGCCTCGGTCACTAGTGGGGTTCCTCAGGGTTCCGTTTTGGGGCCACTGTTGTTTATCATTTACATAAATGATATAGACGGTGGCATCGTCAGTCGGATCGCCAAATTCGCTGATGACACCAAGCTTGGGGCCAATGTTGGGACGCCCGAAGCGATCGAGGAACTGCGTGCGGACCTAGGTAGGATAGGAGAGTGGTCCGAAAAATGGCAAATGCCGTTTAACTTGAGTAAGTGCAAAGTGATGCACATTGGCTATGCCAATCCCAAGTCGGACTACTCGATGTTGGGGAGTAATATCGAGGTGACTGATTTGGAAAAGGACTTGGGTGTGCTAATTAGCAGCGACCTTAAGTTTACCAAACAGTGCGTAGAGGTGGAAAAGATAGCCCAGAAACTGTTGGGTTATATCAGGAGGCAATTTCAGTTTCGGAACAAGGAGATTGTGCTCTCTCTGTACAATTCCTTGGTTCGGCCGCACCTGGAGTATGCAGTGCAGTTCTGGTCGCCCACCCTCAGGAAAGATATTGAGAGGCTGGAGCGAGTGTAGGCGAGGGCCACAAAGTTAATCCCTTCCGTTAGGCATATGGGCTACAATCGACGGTTACGCGCTCTGAACTTGTTTTCGCTGGAAACTCGGAGGCTGCGCGGTCAACTGATCGAAGTTTTCAAGCACTTACGCGGGTTCAACGATGTCGATTTTAGAAGCATGTTTAGTTTAAATGATAACCCAACTTCCAAGAATGGTTGGAAGTTGGATTTGAAACGGTTTAGGAATAGTGTGTGTGGGAATTACTTTACGTATAAGATCTGTGACACGCGGAACAGGTTACTTTCAGAAGTTGTGAACAGTTCCTCTGTGGATCAGTTCAAGAAAAGGTTAGACCAAATCTTGCACACTATTTGAGTGTATAGAAAATTTTCCCTGGCAGCCGTTGCCATTGGTACTTCCTCGGTATGGGCCGCAAGGCCTTTTGAGGTACTTCTTTTCCTTGTAACTCCTTGCAACTCTCTCACCAACTTGCTCGAGTTTTTCCACGTCATGTTGGGTGAGTATGATAAGAGTAGGGCGGTTGATATACTTTATATCGACTTTCAGAAAGCCTTTGATAAGGTACCTCACCGCCGGCTAATGGCGAAAGTGCGCGCGCTGGGTATTGGTGGGGAAGTAGGTAGGTGGATTGAAAACTGGCTGAAGAATAGGCGGCAGAGGGTTGTAATTAAAGGCGTTAGTTCGGGTTGGGCCTCGGTCACTAGTGGGGTTCCTCAGGGTTCCGTTTTGGGGCCACTGTTGTTTATCATTTACATAAATGATATCGACGGTGGCATCGTCAGTCGGATCGCCAAATTCGCTGATGACACCAAGCTTGGGGCCAATGTTGGGACGCCCGAAGCGATCGAGCAACTGCGTGCGGACCTAGGTAGGATAGGAGAGTTTTCCGAAAAATGGCAAATGCCGTTTAACTTGGGTAAATGCAAAGTGATGCACATTGGCTATGCCAATCCCAAGTCGGACTACTCAATCGAGGCGACTGATTTGCAAAAGGACTTGGGTGTGCTAATTAGCAGCGACCTTAAGTTTACCAAACAGTGCGTAGAGGTGGAAAAGAAAGCCCAGAAGCTGTTAGGTTATATCAGGAGGCAATTTAAGTTTCGGAACATGGAGATTGTGCTCTCTCTGTACAATTCCCTGGTTCGGCCGCACCTGGAATATGCTGTGCAGTTCTGGTCGCCCACCCTCAGGAAAGATATTGAGAGGCTGGAGCGAGTGCAGGCGAGGGCCACAAAGTTAATCCCTTCCGTTAGGCATATGGGCTACAATCGACGGTTACGCGCCCTGAACTTGTTTTCGCTGGAAACTCGGAGGCTGCGCGGTCAACTGATCGAGGTTTTCAAGCTCTTACGCGGGTTCAACGATGTCGATTTTAGAAGTACGTTTAGTATAAATGACAACCTAACTCGCAACAATGGTTGGAAGTTGGATTTGAAAAGGTTTAGGACTAGTGTGTGTGGGAATTACTTTACGTATAAGATCTGACACGTGGAACAGGTTACCTTCAGAAGTTGTGAACAGTTCCTCTGTGGATCATTATAAGAAAAGGTTAGACGAAATCTTGCACACTATTTGAGGGTGTAAAAAATTTTCCCTGACACCCGTTGCCATTGGTACTTCCTCGGTATGGGCCGCAAGCTCTTTTGAGGTACTTCTTTTCCTTGTAACTCCTTGTAACTCTCTCTCTTGAATACAAGATAAAAAAAGCGTTTCTCGTCTCTCCACGAATGGGGACATCTAACACGCCCCAGATTTCACGGAACAACCAACCACAGCCTTGTGGGCGGATCCCAGGACCTCTGCTTGGCCGCTATGCAGGCCTACGCGTCAAGCCCCGCCCAAAATTCGCCGCTAGGCAATAGGAAGCTAACTTTTGTGTTTTGTGGGTTGGTCACAGGCCCCCTTATAAAGGGAGAACTTCAACTCAGAGCCTCAGTTCGTACGTATTTTTGTTTAGTGCTTTATATACCATGAGTAAGTTATCGTTGTAGAATTCTCCGGAATTGATTGAAGATAAAGACATTTATGCTCACACGACGCTCCACCTCTTCAGCGCTATAGATCGGGGGGGTGCTTTTATCTACCCAGAGTGTTACGGAAAATTGTGAAGAAATGCAGGATCCGATCAATGAAGACGCTGTTGAAATATAAGTCACTTATAAGTGTCTAACCTAGCTTTATTCTGTGTTTTCCTACATAGAAAATTAACCGCAGGATTCTTTCTCGTTTATAACAATATAACCTGACCGTAAAAGGCCGCAATAAACGCGTTTTCAAAAAAATATTTTTTATTCTGTTACCTTCGGGTTATTTCGGTATATATATATATATTATATGCCGAAATAACCACGAAGGAAACAGACAATAATTAAAAACATAATGTAATTAATTTTTACTCTAACGTAGAAATTAATTGTAACCATAAGTAGATATCCTGACAGTTTTCAAAAGGATGTGTTTTTACTTATACATTTCACTATTATGATTTGGCTGCTGGTTCGAGACCCGTTGCACCCAGCTAATCTTACTTTTGAAAACTGTCAGGATATCCACTTATGGTTACAATTAATTTCTTAGAGTAAAAATTAATTACATTATGTTTTTAATTATTGTCTGTTTCCTTTGGGTTTTTTTCGGCATATATATATATACATTATATAATATATATATATAAATATATATATATATATACACACACACACCACATATATATATATATATATATATATATACATATATATATATATATGATGAATAAAACCACGAAGGAAAGTAAACACAGAATGGTGCTGAGGCGCTTTCGTCTAATGACATCCTCAGGAACACTGAAGTACATAAAGAGTTACAGCCTATATATAGGTGATAGAAAAAAAAAATATATATATAATACAATAAACGGAGAAATAAAAATAAAAATTAAAGGATTGTGGGAGGAGCATACAAATTTGTAAGGAAAAACTATCGATTTTCAGCAGATCAAATGAATTGTTTCCAACCAATGTTATAAAAAAAAAATACAAATTTATACTGGAAATCTGCCCGGGTTTTAGCACTCTGTCCTTCTTGTTTAAGGTTCGATGTATATTAAAATAAGTTGAAAAATAAAAGTTATTAGAGTATCATACAAGTTTACCAAAGATTTAGCGTTCTACCCTTCTCATCTAAATCTGTTCTGAAGGAATTCAAAACAACAGGATCGAGTTGAAAAAGACCTTTGCTTATGTTGAAGTTATTTGTAAGTTGGATAATGGCAGACTCAAGAATATTTCTATTAACAATGTTGCTAGAGTGAAATAAAACTGAAGCATTATTCCAATCAATTCAGTGGGATAACTCTGACAAATGGACAAAAATGGCACTGGACGACTGTCCTGTTCTAACGGAATATTGATGCTGTTTTATACGTGTGCAAATCCTCTCCCGTCTGACCTATGTAAAAGGAATCACAATGTTTACAACCAATTTTATAGATAATGCCTGAATTACTGGTAGGGCTATTTTTTACTGATATTTTCCACAATATTGTTATATGAAAATACGACATTAATATCCAAAAGTTTAAGTACATTAGCAATGCCTAAAAAGCCCGGGAAAAATGGAAGTACTAAAATATTTTTTGACAAAGTACGAGTGTTATTATTCACACGATAGAAAGTTCGTTTTGCCTTGTTGAGACAAGATTCCATAAACGCAGATGGATAACACAGATCACTTCCAATACCGTTGATTTTTTCTAATTCGGCATCGATGTATTCCGGACTGGCGATCCTAAGGGCGCGGAGAAACATTGAAGAAAAAATGGCCTTCTTAGTGGGGGTGTCATGTCCCGAGTAAAAGTGTACGTAGGACAAATTGTTTGTTTTTTCCGATAGATACTAAACTTCTGTGTTTCCTTTCCTTCGTGGTTTTATTCATCATAAATATTTTTCACGTGTTACTTTCGTGAAATAATTTTCATATATATATATATATACACACACATACATATACATATATATATATATATATGAAAATTATTTCACAAAAGTAACACGTGAAAAAGATTTATGATGAATAAAACCACGAAGTAAAGGAAACACAGAATGGTGCTCAAGCGCTTTCGTCTAATGACATCCTCAAGAACACTGAAGTACATAAAGAGTTACAGCCTATATATAGGTTACAGAAAAAAAAATGTATGTGTATATACAATAAACGGAGAAATAAAATTAAAAATTAAAGGATTGTGGGAGGGGCATATAAATTTGTAAGGAAAAACTATCGATTTTTAGCACAAGATCAAATGAATTGTTTCCAACCAATGTTATAAAAAAAATACAAATTTATACTGGAAATCTGCCCGGGTTTTAGCACTCTGCCCATCTTGTATATAAAAATAAATTGAAAAATAAAAGTTATTAGAGTGGCATACAAGTTTACCAAAGATTTAGCGTTCTACCCTTATCTAAATCTGTTCTGAAGGAATTCAAAACAACAGGATCGAGTTGAAAAAGACTTTTGCTTATGTTGAAGTTATTTGTAAGTTGGATAATGGCAGACTCAAGAATATTTCTATAAACAATGTTGCTAGAGTGAAATAAAGCTGAAGCATTATTCCAATCAATACAGTGGGATAACTCTGACAAATGGACAAAAAGGGCACTGGACGACTGTCCCGTTCTAACGGAATATTGATGCTGTTTTATACGTGTGTGCAAATCCTTTCCCGTCTGACCTATGTAAAAGGAATCACATTGTTTACAATGTTCAGTTTTATTTCACTCTAGCAACATTGTTAATAGAAATATTCTTGAGTCTGCCATTATCCAACTTACAAATAACTTCAACATAAGCAAAGGTCTTTTTCAACTCGATCCTGTTGTTTTGAATTCCTTCAGAACAGATTTAGATAAGAAGGGTAGAACGCTAAATCTTTGGTAAACTTGTATGCCACTCTAATAACTTTTATTTTTCAATTTATTTTTATATACAAGATGGGCAGAGTGCTAAAACCCGGGCAGATTTCCAGTATAAATTTGTATTTTTTTTATAACACTGGTTGGAAACAATTCATTTGATCTTGTGCTAAAAATCGATAGTTTTTCCTTACAAATTTGTATGCCCCTCCCACAATCCTTTAATTTTTAATTTTATTTCTCCGTTTATTGTATATATATATATATATATATATATATTTTTTTTTTTCTGTAACCTATATATAGGCTGTAACTCTTTATGTACTTCAGTGTTCCTGCGGATGTCCTTAGACGAAAGTGCTTAAGCACCATTCTGTGTTTCCTTTCCTTCGTGGTTTTATTCATCATATATATATGTATATGGTGGAGCTTTAACAATACATTACTCGATAATTTAGAGATGTATTCTTTCTCGTTTATAATTGGCAATGTAATTTCTTTTTATTCTGAATTTTTCTACAACGTAAAAATTAATCCCATTATTTTTAATTATTGTCTGTTTCCATCTCGATTATTTGCATATATATATATATATATATATATATATATATATATATATATATATATATATATATATATATATGGTGGAGCTTTAATAATATTTTTCTCGATAATTTAGCAGCGCAGTAGGATTTTTAAGTTACCAAAACTTTTAAGAATTATCTGCATTTAAATTCATTCGTGGCATTTCTCTTGATGTAGCTCTTTATTTTTACTTAACCTTATAGGACCGATGCGGAGCTAGGCCGTGTTATAGCTA
Source organism: Bathynomus jamesi (assembly GCA_023014485.1). Lineage (NCBI taxonomy): Eukaryota > Metazoa > Arthropoda > Malacostraca > Isopoda > Cirolanidae > Bathynomus > Bathynomus jamesi. The sequence continues at coordinate 2,515,555 of JAJOZX010000010.1, read as the reverse complement.
CTTTTCACGAAAGGGGAATAAATGATATGGATGCTTCTCCGCCCAGCCAACCCCGTGACTTGAATACAGAAGTCTAGCTATTGGCTCACATCCGGCCAAGCGACTCTCAGGTTATCGAGGAACTAATGTAAGTATTTTTGAGGTTACGAAAAAAACACATTGTATTTTCATTTATTAAATGGCAGAAAACATGTACAAAGCGGAGCCAATATCCGTTAAATAAGTCTTAATGGCTAAGTTTTACAGTTACAAATGTATATACAACTTTACACAATATAGATATACACCTTTACACATTACAGCGGGTGATAACATATGGGAACCTTTTTTTATCTGTTTGCATGCACTTTTATCGTTCATCTCTGTGTCGCACAAATCGAATAATTTTAAAAAATCTATAAATCCCTTCCCACGTGACGTGTGCATGAGAAATGAAATGCAATACAACCCGCACGTTTCAGTATAATATCTTTGAAAACGATATGGGTTCAAAACAATCTCAGGCACATGTAATTGCGCGATAAACTGTACAATTACCGAATCATTCCAGGGCTGAAATCCGAGTGAATCAAAATAGTACATTCTTTCCCTATTTTTAAAATAGATTGCAAACCAATGAATCGCCTGACCCCCCACAAAGTCGGTGTTAATGATAATCCCGTACCAGTTTCTCGTACTTGGCAGCTTCAATATTTCATTCTTCGCAAACACCGATAAATTTTGAGCGTGTGAAATGGTCACTTTTCATTACTCTCTGGAGTGTATTCGCGTCCATTTTAAAAGTCTGTGACCACGTTCCTGAAACGATCAACTTCTATTAGTGCCTGTGATTCGAGGTACACGAGTACACTTATAGGCGCGTCCATAGGCTTGGCAAATTCCAACCTGACTGAGATACTCCCACTCTGATGTGGACTTAAATGCATATATGCGCCAGCAGACAAGTCAGGCGTAATATCAAATGAATAAATGTTAAATTCTTCGACAAATTCTTTCTGTTACACCAAACCCAAGTTCGTCATAGGCGCCTGTATTATGAGCCAGACTACTATATGCTCTCGCGCAGAGCGGGAACACAGCGTCTGATGAGTAGTCCGTAATCATGGTCCCTCCCAAAGCGATGCCATTTACGTACAAAGTAATATTTTTAAGGCCGAAATTCTCAAATTTAAAAGCACTCTTTATATTTTCCATTCGTCGAGGCGTGGTCCTGCATTCCAATTAATATCCTTTTAGGTAGGACTCCAAGGGACACGTTTTCTAGTTGCTTCGAGGCCAACCCGGCGGCACCGTATATAGTTTGATCTGTACCCTGTTAATTGGGTATTTTACTGTGGCGTGTATTAAGTCTTTCTCATTTTCGATTTGTTTCGGGGAACTTTATTTCACTCGGCGTATACGCAAATACGTCTCCATGATGTGGATCACAACGGGTTTCGCGCCTTCTTTTTGATCAGACCCCAGATTTATGCAGATCTCAGGAATTGTGCGGGTAAGCTTCAACTTCATATCCACCCCGTTCATAAGCAACTTCTCCTGGAATGTGAAGTCTGTATGCAGGCGTCCAAAATATTCATATCTTTTTTTTTAGAATTTTTAAATTTATTCTTTATTCCATCTTCATCTTTAGTGTGGTAATACCCCTCGTCGGTTAAAAAGGTTCCTTCGCTTCTTTTGAAAAGTTGAGGACATTTTCCACATAGGCTTGTAGGTGGTAGTATCCCGTTTCTGCCGAGATGTTAACCTGATTTAAATATACTTCCCACTGGCTGAATATGGAGTGTAAAAATTTGGTTTCAGGGTAGGCAGAGTAACTATCATCGCAGTCCGTTCCATCAGAATGGGCTATACGCAGTTTAGCGTACATGTGCATGCAGCTCGGGTAAAAAAAGTAAGGGCCTGAGCTGGGTATCACGAACTCTATAGGGGCACTGGGCGAACTAATTGTGTTTAATGGGTTAATTGCAATGAAGTCGCTATGTTCAATAGAGACCTGAGTGGGGGGCATATCAAAGAGGGACAATTCCGATTTACAGCATTTTGAACTACACGGATGGTTGAAACGTGCCATGACGAGTCCGAAATAGTGCCACCTCCCTCGACAAGTATTAGTCAACCTATGATTCGTGAGAGTAGTATCCTCAGCTTTTATCAGTTAAAAAAATGATCAGCCATAGGTTTCATACGCTTAGAGCACTTCTTTTTTATTTCCTTTTACGTTTAGTGCCACGTGATGGTAACCCCTTCTCCCTGGCAGATCTCTTCTTTCCCCCACCTCGCATTTTTCTCTTTGCATCTTTGATGATTTCATCCCGTGTACGTTTTAAATGTTTTTTTAGAGCTTCTTTAGGTTTAGTGGCACCCATTATGTCTTCTGCCGCGTTAAAGCGTGTTTGTATCGCCTTTCGCCCTAGGTATCTGGCACCCCTCTTCAACAGTGGGACAGCGGTGCGTAGTATGGATGAAAAAATGGATCCCAGTCCACTCCCACGCTGGTACCTCACCCCTTGGTAGACTGAATGGTTTTTGAGTCATTATAAACGACGAAAGTGTAGTTTCACTGTTAAGTTCCCATCACCGAATGGGAAATTTTTTCCCTCAATCGTTCTTATATATATATCGAGATGTTGGTTAATAGATTAGTCGCAACATTCACATAATGGGGCTTGTCAAATGTAATGCTCAAACTTTTCCCTCTATGGTTGGGGATGTGTGCATTGCGCAGCAGGAGCGCCTGGGTGTCCCCAAAAAATTGGTGCTCTAAGATATTGCTGTAAATATAGCACATGTCTGGGGGCGGAGAGCTTTCACCCAATTTCTCCATCTTCATTTGATACATTAAGCTGGACAACTCATGCTGTGCCTCGTGAAAGGTATCTCTTTGGAGAGCTGCGCTATATCGGCCCTCAGCCACAATTGTGAACAGCTCTTTATCTTTAATATTTCTACTAAGCGTTGACTTTAACTTCAATGTGCATTCAGACGTGTCTATGTTTACGACTTCAAAAAGTAAATCGTATGTCAGGTACAACCTTTCAAGACTCTTGTTAAACCCCGTCACAATGTCCATGGCTGTATCATAATGCCCGATTCCTAACGCTACATTTGTGCTATAGTACCGTTCCTCACCGAACAGGACTGAACGCATAGTATTGTTTAAGGTTATGCCTAATTTTTCGCACTCATCGAATCTTCTAATGATCAGAAATATGATTTGCTCATTTTCAAGAGTTAAAAATTTGGTGGCTAACTGGAGTTCACATAACCCCACCTCATACGAATCACGCTCCAATTCAATGGGCCCGTGGAGTTCTGTCACAAAGTTGGCGAGGGTGTTGTTAGGGTGTACAGAGAGGGACGAGGAGGACGGGAGTATGACGTAGAAATGGTTAGGAGCCATGTTGCATACTATTTAAGCTTCATTATTACATCAGCTTTTATATAGGTGTTGAAGCTTTCTGGGTACCCTAGCCATTTCACCAGGTACATTTTTCTCTTTCCTGAACCTTTGCTTCCTATAATTTTCTCAATTTTAAAAACATTTTTTCCTAAATTAAATGCCACTTTCTGCAACTCCTCGCGGTAAAAGCTTCCTGCGATTTCTTCCCAATTCAAATCTTCAACGTAATACATCATTATCTCACCTTTAGGTCTCATAGCCCTAACTTTAAAAATCTCACGTGTCCATCCTTGCTCAATTCCCTTCGCGAATTTACTTCCCGAACGCGACAGCCTTACATAATCATTGATTTTGAAACGAGCAGAGTATGATGTTGGTGGTGTTCCAACTCTTCTCACCTCTGGGCGCGTACCTTTTTCTAAAACCTCATCGTTATACACTGAATATCTTTGCATGTCTGTTAAATCCTCCTACCAAATATAGTCAATCGAAGCAGCTGTTGTCTTGGCCGTTTTAAACCTTTTTATCAACAGTTTCTGAAGTGTATAAGCTTCAAGTCCCCGCAAAAATCTCTTAACATCTTTTATCCTTACACCGTAAACACCGTACAATCTATTAATGCCACCATAGGTGGCGGGGTTAGAAAAGTGTTAATAGCGTTTACTTAATATGTTAGCCATTTGCATATTTTAAATGCACGTGGGTAGGGTTGACCGTTTTCTCTCTTCTTTCTCCTCTTCAGAGGTGTTACCGCTGGGGCGATGGCGTACTCAGTTGTGACACATGCGAGACTTGATACAAGACTTTTAACCAATTCAGATTACCTATCAATGTTTTGGGAACATTTATTTGTTGTAGTCTTGCTTTAATATGCTTCCAGCCTGTTGGCGAGGGTCTGTCCCACTTTCTCACCAGATCATGAACAATATCAACGATATTGGATCCTTGTACCCTTGTTCCTTCAACAATGACTTCGCCTGTATCGGTCCACTGTATCATGGGGTGCTCACTCAATAGATTATAAAGACTTAAACCTTTATTCCTCAATGTATGTGGGAGGCTGTTTTCTAGCACATGTTCGATGTGTTGTGTTCCGTTGCTCTTTGGATGGTTATCTCTAAAGTCGGGGCCAGGTCCTGTGTCGCCTAATAACCACGGAGAGCTCTGTAGGATACTTATAATCCCCGTACTCATGAAGAAATTTCTGCAAAGCCTCTTGGTCTGGAGTCTATGAACTTTGCAATGAAGCATACACCTCGTGCAGAATCACAACCACCTTCTTCATTATATTAATCTAGTCAGTAAAGGACCCAAAACTGAAAAAAAAGATGGGTAGGAATGATCCTCCTCTTTGTACAATAATGCGCTTTTTCTTACCCACAGTTTGACTTTTATGAGCGAGCGCTCGTATTATGTTCTTGTAACGACGTAAGCGAGTCTTCTGAGAGGGTTTTATTGGCACATTACATTTTATAACATCAAGACAGATTTCACAGATGCATTTTAAAAAGTCAGAGACGATATTTTTAATAAACATCTGTTGCAGTGCCCGGGGCAATCGTTCATAGATTTTTATTAATTCACGGTATTTCTTTAGCCTATTTGTCATTCTGAAATATACACCGTTTCATGTTCGCTTGGGAATATATTCGTTCTTAGAAGCACCCTAAACGTGTTTCGCGGGTGAAGGTCACAAAGCAAATATCCATAACGCTGGTTTGTGGCCTCTTTATAAACTTCCAAAAACTCCTTACGCTGATTCGGTAACATTTGATTGGCTAATACCCCAATTTGTGATACATCTCTACGTTGCGCGATATTGTTTATTTAGCGACACATCGCGCATGTATCTATTTTTAAAAAATAGATTCTGATTGATGACGAACACGCTTATGTTAAGATGGTGGGAGAACACTGTAAATGTCTCGGCAAACGTTTAATCCATTTCCAACATGAGATCTTCAATTACAATGACTGTACGTTCATTTCCCTTTAACGAATTAACGTCGTATACCCCCTTGCGGAAAAAGATTTCATCTTGGTACTCGTTGAACGCTGATTGATACGTCAAATAGCACCATATAACTTTATGCACAAATTTTGAGAACATCTCTCCCTTTTCTTTAATGATTTTAAGCATAAAAACAGTTTTACCACATCCTGTAGGTCCAGATATAAGACATGTGGATGGGCTCGTGAACCTGAATTTTTCTACAGAATCCATTTCTAACACGTCACACCCCTAAGTGGGCCATTTACAAAATATTACAAATTTTGAGTGCTACTCCTTATATTTTGTTTTCTTCTTCAACAGAACCGTGAAAGACGACGATGTACAGCACTCCATCATCGATATCACAGACGAGCCCATTGACCGTGCAGCTACAGAACCCTTCCCCGCCGACGAGCCCTCACCAGCGACACCTGTAGCACGCCCTAATTGAAAGCGGAGACGTGATGAAGAACCCTCCATGTCAGGTATAAAGCGTGCCAGGATTGCTCTAGTTGTTAGACCACCAGTAATAGAGCCCCAACCCTCAACGTCTTACGACACAACCCCCACAATAGTACCTTCCTCAAATATACCACCTTATTCAATTCCGGGTACATCCTCCACAGCAGCTTCCCGTTCTGTTGAGTATGGCATAACATTCGAGTTCGTGCGCACCGCTATCCCCACCCCGGCCTTGACTAGAAATCGGTATATAGTCAGGGTTGATCCTAGATCCATGTATAGCAATGGTGTTGAACACGGACTACGGCGCACAGTTGAACGTATTGTTGAGTTCGCCCTTCAGAACCGCGACGAACGTGAAGTCAGGACGAGGCTGTCCTTCGGATTCGGGTCAGATGACGGAGATGTAGATGATTTTTGGGTAGTAATACCATTCAGACGTTTGGCAGCTGAAGATATAGAGTATATATTAGGCCGTATAATGCAGGCCTCTCAAAGTAATATAGCCTTCAATATAGACAACTTCACGGTAAGTTTGACCGTGTATTCCGTGTTGCGGGTCATAGTGCCACACCTTATACTCTTAACTTCAATTCTCAGACTATTTATAGACGGCATATAAACGTCGATCGTGGCTGCGGCTTTATAGCAGTAGTCTTAGCTCGTATGTTTACTGTACTAAATACACAGGCTCTAAAAATTTGGTTGCCTACGGTAGTGGAGCGTGCCCGTAAACTAGCTGTAGACTGTAAACTTGAGTTTGACTGAAACATGGGTCCTGAGGAGCTGAGAAGGGTAGAACAGGAAATGAATGTTCGGATAGTTGTATTTGGACTAGATGATCGTCGAAGAACTGTGTACGTTTTTAAAAGCTGTGTGAGAGATCGTACAAGACCCCTACTTATTTTAGGACTGTCAGGGACAACGTATCTCCCCATCCGTAATATAAGGGACATTTAGGCGAGTTTTGATAAAAGTCGAAAATATGGGCGACATCATGATTTGTGTAAGGGGTGTATCGAGTTTGCGGATGATATAGTGAAACATTGTAAAGATTGCAACATGGTATGTGAGCAGTGTAAAAGCTCCAAGTGTGAAAGCCGTGTAGTTGAAGCTGAGAAGAGGGATTGTGATGTGTAGACGCAAATTTTTCAATAATAACTGTTTTGAGCTCCATAAATCAATTGGCACGTGCAGGAAAATGAGAATCTGTGAATGTGGTATGTTTCATATGATGGATAATTGGGGGAATTTCAAGCATAAATGTGATGAAATTCACTGTTCTACATGCCATGAGAAATATAAGGCGGTTGGAGTAAAGCATGTATGTTATATGAAAGACGCCAAGACCTAAAAACAACCCTTGTATAACTGTACTACGACATAGAAACATACACGAACGCTGAAACTAAAGAGGTTATTCCACATTTACTTGTGAGCAAGACTATCTGTGATGAGTGTATGGAGATCAAGTGTGATGAGTGTCACAAATGTGGTAAACTGACAAACGTTTTTAAAACGAATGCTCACGATAGCCCTGTGAAACTCTTTGTGTCCTATATTGTCAAGTTAGCTGACAAGTTCAAAAAAATGACTGTGTATATTCTTGCTCATAACGGGGCGAAATTTGACACAGAGTTCCTTTAAAAGGAGTTGCTGGTTTGTGGCCTCTTTATAAACTTCCAAAAACTCCTTACGCTGATTCGGTAACATTTGATTGGCTAATATCCCAATTTGTGATACATCTCTACGTTGCGCGATATTGTTTATTTAGCGACACATCGCGCATGTATCTATTTTTAAAAAATAGATTCTGATTGATGACGAACACGCTTATGTTAAGATGGTGGGAGAACACTGTAAATGTCTCGGCAAACGTTTAATCCATTTCCAACATGAGATCTTCAATTACAATGACTGTACGTTCATTTCCCAAAGCTACCCAAGGTGATGGGCGTAGCCACTGAAGTTTCAAAAGGATATTTCCTTTACACATTCCTCACTAGCGAAACTTTAAATTACGTAGAACTACCTCCACCCAAACATTACTTTAACTATGATTGTATGAGTACAGGTGAACGTGAAGATTTTGACCGATACGACAACAGTTTTAATGAATGTAATCCTTATAATATAGCTGATGAATTTGAGCGTTATTGCGTGAATGATGTGCGCGTGCTTAGAGTATGTTTCCAGGCCTTTAGAAGGATGTACATAGGTCGTTTCAAATGCGATCCGTTGCAAGTCGCAACCACCATCGCCTCCTTATGTTTTACGGTGTTCAAGAATAACTTCATGCCTAAAGACACCTTAGACGTTATCCACAGAAACAACCCACGCAGTTATGGGCACAAGGCTATTTACTGGCTCATACACCTACAGCAGCAGACAGGTGTATACATAAAGCATGCCCGCAACACGGGTGAAGTACCCAAGAAGGTTAATGGTTTTTGGGTTGATAGTCTAAGTGAAAACCGTGCCACTGGTGAGATGACTGTGTACTCCTTTAACGGTTGCTGGTGGCACGGATGCCCCCGTCCTGAGGGTGGAATCGTAGGAGATATCCACGGTAGATCTGCCGACTGTCTTGCGTGGACCCGCACCCGCGATCAACTTATAGGCTCCCAGTTCACTCATAAAGTCTTGTGGGAGCATGAGTATGATGCACAGATGGAGACAGATGGACAGTACCGTGAAGAAATAAACACGATCAAACGTTCAACGGTGCTGAACCCTCTCAAATGCGGTGATAGCTTGTTCGGAGAGCGTTCAAATCCCTTCGCGTATACTCTCCGCCTACGGTGGGTGTGAAACTCCATTACTACGACTTCTGTTCTTTACACCCCAACGTGATGAAGAACAATCCGTACCCGTAGGTGCACCTGAAAAATGGTGGGACCACCTACCAACCATCGAGGAGTTTTCAGCCAACTTGAATGAGCGCTACTTTGGACTCTCTTTCGTAGACGTGCTCCCCCCTCGCGATTTGTGGATGCCGATCTTAACCGTCGTTATAGATCATAAGCTCATGTTTCACCTGTGCGTGGAGTGCGCTGAAGAGAAAAATGGTGATTGTGACCATACACCCCACCAGCGTAAGATCAGAGGTGTATATATAAGCCCTGAGCTGGCCCTAGCCGTTCGCCATGGGTATAGAATAATGAAGATACATGAGATGTGGAGATTTCAGAAGCTACCCAACATTTTCACACTATATATAAACGCTTTTTTGAAGGATAAGGTTGAGGCGTCATGATATCCGCGAGGGGTTGATACAAAAGATGAAAAAAACGACTTATATTCAGCGTTACCGTTACCGTAAAGGTATTCAGCTTCACAGTTCCCAAATTGTAAAGAACCCTGGCAAGCACTTTAGTGCAAAGTTGTGTCTAAACAGTGGAAAATTTTTCACAGAATACTGGCAAAGGGAACGGTCATTTGACACAAAGTTATATTGAAGTCTGGGATTATGCCAACGTTCCCGATAAAGAGGTCATGGAGATTGTGAATGTAGGTAATACTTATATAATAAAGTACAACAATACCGAATTGGCCACAGATACAAACATACCTGTAGCCAGCTGCACAACAGCCTACGCAGGCATCAAACTTTAGGTCTATTGCATTCTCTTGGGCGGAGGGTTTTGTACGCTGATACAGATAGCGTGGTATTCACAGCGAGGGAAGGTCAATACATGCCCGCTATTGAGGAATTCCTCGGAGAGTTAACTGACGAGATCAAGGATGAGTATGGAGACATCGCATACTCAGACTCGTTTGTGTCAACATGACCAAAAATCTATGCGGTACGGGTGAGGGTAGGGGATGATACGAAGTATATCGTGAAGTCTAAGGGTATCACGCTTAACCATGCGAACTGTCGAGTCATTAACTTTGACTCGTTGAGGGAACTAGTGTGCTTGGAAGATGAGGATGACTAGCTACCCCAATTGACTGTAGGTACCCAACATTTACTGGCAGAGAAGCTAGGGGGCGTGAAGGAACTTAGGGGTACAAAGGTGTGCCGTAACACCTATAGGAAACGTTACCAGGTGCCTGGTACCTATGATACCGTGCCCTTTGGATACCATAATCTTTCATGTCTACTGTTAACTTATTTATTACACGTATTTGTAATATATATATATACACCTTGAATATTTCGTTTATTAAATAAATCGTGTTTAAATTAGCGTTTCATTTCTCCTTGCGTGCGTGCGTGTGTGTGTGGTGTGTTTGTGTGTGTGTGTGTGTGTACAGTAAAAAGCTAAGCCCCGCCTACTGTAAGATCTGCAACGTGAGTCCTGCCGCTACCTGAGCATGCCTCTATCCCTGCGTGCTCAGTTGACCTCTGCATACCCTTGAGCTCAGACGTGTATTCTCCCGCGTAGAAGAAAAATAGTAATGGCTACCTTTAATATTGCGTGTTCAACATTTATGAAGTGGTTCGGCAAAGTGCCAAGATGTGGTGGATACTGAAAAACTCCCTATTCCCCCCTCCTTTGCCACTTTTAAGGCTACATTGAGCCGTGCGAAGGACCAAGATGTTCAAATACTCTACGGGTATTCTGGCGAGGGCTTGTAGGATTTCGTAGTACAGACGATGTATTGAAGTATGTTATAGACCTAACCTTTATAAAGGCTCACATATACCGCGAAGTAGAAGAAGCAACACGTTCAGAAGATAAGCAACGGTTATGGATAGTGAGTCTTGTTGATGAGTGGTGTGACAAGCGATATTATGTCATGTTACACCATACCGACTACTCGTACCCTACGGTTGAGAATGTAAATCTTGTCATCATGGAGAATCTTAAGTATTTTTACCACTATATTAATATATATCATGATGAGGTTTGTAGTGAGGTTGTGGCTAATGGGCTGTGTGAGTTTTTAACAGACTTTAGAGACGAGTATCGCTTGTTAAACAAAAAGGATAAATATGGACATATGTTTCTCTCAAATAGTGCGCCGGATTGTGAAGATGTTTAGTTTGTGGAAATGAACGTCTGGTGAGTGATAAAACATTAAAGTCGATATTGTTTCATGTAGTGGAAAATTCTGTTTGTCCAAGAGCACAAGTGTTCGAACAAGCCTGTACACGCTTTAGCAGTGTGACGCGCTCCCCCAGCGAGCCGCCCACCCGTGTACCTCACGAAACACACGAGTTCGAACAAACCCGTACACGTTTCATCAGCGTGACTCACTCCGACCGTCGAGCCGATCCGTCCACCTGTGGCTCATAGTCATCTCAGAGCTTGAACCGAGTGGACGTGCGAATACGATGGAACTTCCTTTGAGAAGCATTCTCAACGCCTCGTACGATGTCTCCGTGACGAAGTCATTGCGCGTGTTCAGGCGTGAAACCGGCACCATTAACTATGTACTTGAAACGATTTGCAGGCAAGCAAGCAAACGTAATGTTATTTATTTAAGTGTTGAGGAGATGAATAGAGTCTTCCTGATAGTTGAGAAGTGGGGAGAGGACCGTTATAAAATAACTGCAGGTGTAGGTACAAGAAGAGAGCAGATTAGTGACGCCCCCTCATATGCCGTTGTTTGCACGTTGCGTATAAATAACGAACAGCCATGCATTGATATACGACTGATGTGGAAGAACGCATCTGATAATAACGTTCTTGTCCCTGCGCGAAACCATTTCATCCTCGACAGAATGTTTGAAATCGTCGGATTCCGCAAGCTGAAGCCTATATTAGACGCTCGTGTTACGGATATGATTTATTTTGACACGGTTCTTGAATACGCATACACCGCTCTGCTCGACGGATTTATCGAATGTAGGAATGAACAAGGCGAGAATGGTCTAGAGCTGTACGCATATTTAAAAGGTTTAGATTCTTCGAAATATCCTGAACTTTGGTACAAAGCACTTGAGCGGTACAGGGCTGAGCTCACCTACACTGTTGAACCTGAAGAGATGTACCTCTATATAATGAATAGCTGTCGTTACGACTTGGAAGATTATTTCAATTGCCGCTATGCAGAGTGAAGAAGTGTTCATGATTGAAAAACTCGGGACGGTAAGAAAAAACCCTCGATTGGAAAGGCTTGTTTATAAACTTGTATTTAATAATGCTGTTGTGATTAACCATGACCTCTTTGTGCGTGCTTTTGATTGTATTCTAGCCGTGTTTAAAGATAACTTGCCAACCGGATGTAAAGTAGGCACAAAAATAGTACTGACGATATGAAAGTCATTTATGTCGAGTATAGGCATCCGTATAAGTTAACCGGTGGAGTGTTGCTTGGACGGTTTTACAACGTAGTACAAAGTAATATCGATGTGAATGTCGACTCTATTACGTGTGAGTTTAGTGTTTTGCACCGTAGAACATAAAGGATGTATATTTAATTATTTAATTGTATTTGTGTGTATATATACAGGGCGTCCCAAAAAAATGTATACACACTTTAACAGCTGATAGCTCAATTGATGTTTCTTTCTTTCCAAGTTAAACCCATTAGAATTAATAATGGCAGTCAGACTAAGTTTTGAACAAAGGAAATTCATTCTAAAATGCTACTGGAAGTGTGAAAACGCAGTTGAAGTGCAAAGACAGTTTAGGAGGGAGTTTCAAACAGATCCACCAACGCGACTTACCATCACTCGAATTAGAGATAAGTTTGAAGCCGATGGAACTGTTCAGAATGTCCACAAGAAGCGTTTCGGAAGACCACGGACATCGACAAGCCCAACAAAGCAAGAAAGAGTACTGGAAACGTATCACCAAAGTCGAAGAAAATCTGTGCGGCAAGCGAGTCGTGAGGTAGGAATCTCAGAATCGTCTGTCCAACGCATTTTGAAGCGTTGTCAATGGAAACGTTACATTCCAAGATTAGTCCATGCTATTAATGAAGATGATCCGGACCGAAGAGTGGAGTATTGCGAGTGGTACTTGGCACGATGTGGATGTGGATTGGACGAAGGGGTTTCGTAGAATACCCTCCGCGTTCACCAGACCTCACACCAGTAGACTTTTTTATGGGGATACTTAAAAGACAAAGTCTACGCTATAAAACCTGCAACAGTCGCTGAATTGAGAACAGCCATTGAACGAGAATGCACACAAATACCAAACGAAATGTTTCGTGATGTTTGCGATTCCATTGCTTCGCGTTATCAGCAGTGCCTGGACCAGAACGGACGTCAGTTTGAAAACAGGCGTTGACAAAACAATTAAATAATGTCTGTAGATTCTATTACATTTTGAAAATGAAATGTATTTTAATAAACACTGCCTTTATAATTTTGTAAAGTGTGTATACATTTTTTTGGGACGCCCTGTATATATATATATGATATATATTATATATATATAATATATACTTCCTGTACTAATATGCATTTGATTATACGTTTCGTGTATTATTATTTTCAATATATTTAATTATTTAATATAACTAAATATTTTTCCTGTACTAATATATTGATAATACAACGTTTTGTATATTTTTTATTATATATTCCCGTTCGTATGATGTTATTATTTTTTGATCATATATATATTCCATTGTATATTTATTATATATTCATATTCTGTATGCTATTATTATTTTTCATCATATATATTCCAATGTATATTTATTTTCTATATATTTCCATTAATTCGCCTAAATAAACAGAATGATGTGATGATGTTTTATTTAATTCTTTTTGTTTGTACACGGTATTTAATTATATCAATTGGCTGGCTTCTAAAGCGGATTTGTAAACCAGAATATATGCTTTAATTAAATAAATAGCGCAAACTGGCAACTCAGCCTTCTAAGCCAACTGGCTGATTATGCCATAATATATGCTTTAATTAAATAAACAGCGCAATATTTTCGCCGTTCGTCGTCACCACGTCTAAAATATTGCCACCGCACGTTGGTTCGGTAATCATCTGTTGTAAAAAGTTATCTTCCATGAACTCAATCAATCTCAAACTCTCCTCATTACCAGTGAAAATCTCGTAATTAACATTAGGGCAGTTAAAGTCTCCGACAATTATACTATTCCGATTATTAATAAAGTTACCAAAAAGCGAGTAAAATCTAGTATCGGTATCGAGGGGTTGAAAGGGATGTCTATAAACAACAAAATTAAAATTAATACTACGCGCCCTAACTTCAACACATATCGCATTAATTGCTGCCGGAAAATCTAATTTAACCTCGATAGCCCTAAGGGAATTACGAATGTACAGCAAAACGTAGCCACCAATCCTATGTAACCTATCATTAATAAAGAGTTTAAAACCCGCTATATCCAGTTCCCCCAAGTCCCGAGTCATGGTATTTAACCACGTTTCAGTGATAGCAACTATACTGTAGTTACCGGAATAAATTATCGCCTTAAATTCGTTTAATTTATTTCTAATACTACGCCCGTTAGAATAAAAGACGTTTAAGTTATTTTTACCAAGGGTCGGCGTTTTAAACTATTTTTCATGTCGGCCCCGCGTTTCCCGGACCCACAACGTTTAAAGAAGGATTCGACCTATTCAGCTTTCGAACGTTTTCGTTAATTAACCTACCTAGCCTAGCATTACCTATTTCATTAAAATACACCCCATCTTTTATAAAAAGGCTAGGATCACTGAATTCTGACCACAGCTTTAAGAAGGGTACGTTTTCCTCAGCACAAATCTCTTCTATGATAATTTAATATTCAAAAATATTGTTTTTGACGTATTCCTAAGACCCAAACCGTGCCTAGGGGTAATACCTAGAACTAAAGACCTCTCTGACCTCGCCTTCAGGGACTTAATTAACCCCCTATATCTCTCCAAAAGGTCAGGCACACTCGTATCGGGCCTATACGAGTCGTTGCCCCCTACCATCGTCACCAACAACGAGTGACGAGAGGCAACATCAATCCTATCCACTTTGTCTCAAATTCTGTCAACCCTGGCCCTGGGAGACAGACCCTCCTCCTCTTGGTTGGATGCCGTTCAACGAACTCTTATCCATATGGCGCACTAAAGAGTCCCCAATTAAAATAGTTCTCCCTCGTTCACGTCCCTATCCAAATGGGCGAAACTAGTTTCCGCACCTCACCCTTCAAATTACTAATGTCTTCAATGTTAGTATTGGTCCGGCTTTCGTCAACTGTAGCCCTGCCCCTGCCCTCATCAAAAACGTTGCAAGCGTCTTTCCGTTACCTCACTTATACTACGTTTTATGTGAACTATTTCCTCCCTTAAATCGCAAAAGAAACAAACCGATCTCTCGGTAATCGCCATATGACAGCCGTTATAATCCTTAAAATCTGTATACCACTGATTCACCCCACACCTAACAAACGACGCTTTCTGCGACGGCATCGCGCAAGTTAAATTTGTTTATAACCGTCACAAGTTAAAGTTAAATTAAGCCGGCACGCTATGAAAACTTCTAAATCGCTAAAAATCACTAATATTCAGTTACTTAACTATAACAATGTGAATATAAACGCAAGTATATAAAATTCAGAACTTTCTAAAAGTAAAGCAATATCAGAGAGCTCAGGAAATGCATCCGCTCAGTACGGAGTCTGCTGACGAATGAATATGTATATATATATATATATATATATATATATATATATATATACTTCTGACTGATCGAGGCCTGTGGTGTAGTGGATAGCATATCTGACCGGCAATTGGAAGATCCTGGGTTCGATTCCCGGGCGGGTACCTCATTTTTCATTTGTTCGTTATTTCTCTTCCTCGTGTGCAGAACGCTCCTCTATACTTACGTCGTTTCTATACATTAATATACTGCGTGGTCATTGCAATTAAATGTGTGTGTATATATATATATATATATATATATATACAGGGCGTCCCAAAAAAATGTATACACACTTTAAATAATTATAAAGGCAGTGTTTATTAAAATACATTTCATTTTCAAAATGTAATAGAATCTACAGACATTATTTAATTGTTTTGTCAACGCCTGTTTTCAAACTGACGTCCGTTCTGGTCCAGGCACTGCTGATAACGCGAAGCAATGGAATCGCAAACATCACGAAACATTTCGTTTGGTATTTGTGTGCATTCTCGTTCAATGGCTGCTCTCAATTCAGCGACTGTTGCAGGTTTTATAGCGTAGACTTTGTCTTTTAAGTATCCCCATAAAAAAAAATTCTAGTGGTGTGAGGTCTGGTGAACGCGGAGGGTACTCTACGAAACCCCTTCGTCCAATCCACATCCACATCGTGCCAAGTACCACTCGCAATACTCCACTCTTCGGTCCGGATCATCTTCATTAATAGCATGGACTAATCTTGGAATGTAACTTTTCCATTGACAGCGCTTCAAAATGCGTTGGACAGACGATTCTGAAATTCCTACCTCACGACTCGCTTGCCGCACAGATTTTCTTGGACTTTGGTGATACGTTTCCAGTACTCTTTCTTGCTTTGTGGGGCTTGTCGATGTCCGTGGTCTTCCGGAACGCTTCTTGTGGACATTCTGAACAGTTCCATCGGCTTCAAACTTATCTCTAATTCGAGTGATGGTAAGTCGCGTTGGTGGATCTGTTTGAAACTCCCTCCTAAACTGTCTTTGCACTTCAACTGCGTTTTCACACTTCCAGTAGCATTTTAGAATGAATTTCCTTTGTTCAAAGCTTAGTCTGACTGCCATTATTAATTCTAATGGGTTTAACTTGGAAAGAAAGAAACATCAATTGAGCTATCAGCTGTTAAAGTGTGTATACATTTTTTTGGGACGCCCTGTATATATATATGTATATATGCATGTGTATATATATATATATATGTATGCATGTGTATATATATGTTTGTGTGTGCACACACACACACACACACACACTATATAATATATATATATATATATTAGGGTGGTCCAAAATTTGGGCTAAAGTTTCAAAATAGTTGGAAATGCTATCCACATGGCTGCTCTTATTCCTTTAGATGTGAAGTGATTTTGTGCCAAATATCTGTCGATTCAGTACATAATAAGAGGTCACTATGATTTTCACATTTTCAGTTAATTAATTAGCTAATCATTTTCTACCCGCTTCATTTTTAGAGGACGCGGCAGTAACGCCACATTAACTTCGCCCCACCTTTCAGAGGATGATGCAATTGTTCGAGTTCTTGTATAATGCTGTTTGTGAATCAGACAAATCATTTACTCATGCATCATTTGAAGTTTAATCTTGGAGGACGGTTTTAAGTTCCTTCCAACTTCAAGAGCTTAGGAATAGTACCTCATGTAAGTATTAATTCATATACCGAGTGTCCCCAAAAAATGTTTACACATCATATTAACATATATATCAATAAGCAAAATAGGCGGATAGTGAATAGATAGCAAATAGGCTTCTTTAATGTTTAAATGTTCGAAATATCAGCCAGCAGTGTCAATACCTTCATGGTTGTGCTGCTTACTTTAATGTTTTAAACGTTCAAAATGTCCGCCACTAGCATCAATACATTCTTGACAACAGCGCGCAACAGATCGGCATACTGTTCGGATTGTTCGGAGTGGAATGTTGGCACAGGCTATTTCAATTTCGTGTTTCAAGGCCTGTAGTGTCCTTGGTTTTTCAGCATACACAGTGTTCTTCAGAGTGCTCCACAAGTAAAAGTCTAAGGGCGTTAATTCAGGAGATCGTGGTGGATACTCCGTACATCCCCTACGTCCTATCCATCTTCTAGAAAAACAAACATTGAGAAAATTTCTAACGTCAATGTGGTAATGTGATGGCGCGCCATCCTGTTGAAAGTAACACTCTTCTTCCAAAAAAAGAGCTCTGATTGAAGGTACAATGATGTCTTGCAGCATTGATAAATAAGCAGCACCTGTGACAGTGTCCTCAAAGAAAAATGGCCCTATCAGTCCTCTGGAAGGCAGAGGACTGATAGAGTGACCCTGACACTCCTGACACTCCTGGTTGATTAATTGCTCGTTCTTCTGCTATGTTTGGATTTTCGGTGGCCCAGTACACACAGTTGTGTCCATTGATAGTACCATTAAGTTTAAAAGTGGCTTCATCGGACCAAACAATGAAATCAGGAAAAGATTGTTTTTCATCACACATGTGCAAAAACCACTCACAAAATTCTTTTCGACGATCTGGATCGTCCTCATTCATTTCATGGAGCAGTCTAGACCGTATGTACGGTTTCCACTTTTCACGTCGCAAAATGCGATGAACGCTGGATTTAGAAACACCAGTCTCACCAGAACATTGCCTTGTAGACTTATTTGGAGAGTTTGTGAAGGCCTGTAACAGGGTCTCAACACTTTCATTGTCAGTTGAAGTGCGACGTCTTCCAGATCGGCCTTTGTTGACGTTTTGCACTGTTCCGTCAGTCTCAAATTTATCACGTTATCTTGTAATTGTTACCCATGATGGTGGTA
Organism: Bathynomus jamesi; assembly: GCA_023014485.1. Taxonomy (NCBI): domain Eukaryota; kingdom Metazoa; phylum Arthropoda; class Malacostraca; order Isopoda; family Cirolanidae; genus Bathynomus; species Bathynomus jamesi. The sequence goes on along the minus strand of JAJOZX010000010.1, from coordinate 2,497,314 downwards.
ATGTTCCAAACTCATTTCTCCAATGTCTCTGTACCTCAGCCACATTCTCCGTCTTCCAGTAGTGCTTTAGAATCCACTTCCGTTGCTCAAACGATAACTGCAATGCCGCCATTTCCTGTAACAAGGGATACTACTGTTATTTAAGCACAATACACCATTATTATACTACTATACCACTATTACTAAGTACTATAAATATACTAATACATCAGCGCATATTACTATCATCTAAAGTGTGCATGTTGGTGTGTGTGTATATATATATATATATATTAATATGATGTGTAAACATTTTATTGGGACACCCGGTATATTAATTATTAATTCATATATATAATTATTAATTCATATGCAATATATTAGGTATTAATTCATATGCATTATATTTATTCAGTTTAAATATATATATATATATATATATATATATAATTATGTTCTTTATATGCAAATTTATAACTGGTAAGGATGTTGCTATTAAATTAAATGATTAAAATTGTATTTTATGTTTCTTAAGTTTATTATTTACTTATTCTTAAATGTATTTTTAAAAATTTGGCTATCTTCCTACCCATCAACCACTAACCACTGTAACCAATTTTTACTTTATTTATTTTAACTTTGCAATTTTTTACTTTAACACTTATATAATTGTGCTTTGGTGCTAAACGGTTAATGCATTATTTTCCCTCATTTTTAGGTTATGGCTAGAAGTCCTCGCTCATCTGCAGAAAGGTGGGTTCTAGGAAAGCCCAGCAACGAGTTATCAATTGCAAGGCTACCCACATGTGGTGATGTGCTTCGTTTGGTTCAGCTTCACCACCATGAACAGTCCAAGACCTTGAAAGAGAGCTACAACTTGGCCTGCAAGTATGGAAGAGAGCAAGGACTCCTACACAGTGAGTCGATTTCTGCGTTAGGAAGCTGTCAAAGCTGTACGAAAATTTCCTTGCGTTGAAGAAGAACTGCAAGACGCAGCTACAAAGATGCAGAGTGAAAGAGAGCATGTTCCAAGAGACTCTCTCAGAGCTTTTCGACGTTGCCTCGAAGGACGCCTTGAAGGTAATAGACAATGAAGAAGACCGCTAATTCCTGATGATGCAACGAGAAGATGTCTTTTCCTGTAGTATGGCAGGCCCTGACAAGATTAATTTTGCTAAGGAATACCGCAAGAGATGTCGACAGGAGAAAGATGCTGACAAAGCTCTCAAGTACAAAGAAAGAGAGGCTGCATTCCAGGCTGGAGCTGCTGCTCTTTCATCATTCAACACATCCACTTCATCCTCTGAAGAATTCAATGCTGAAGACGATGATTATTGTCCGTCGACTTCGACCTGAAGAGCAGATGTACACTCTCATCCTCCGAAACGAAACAATATCTTCACATCACCAGATGTGGTTGCTGCTCTTCATCGCGTCAAACTTCCCGATCGAGGAGCAGTCTTTGTTGCTGGATCAGTCGCTCAAGCCCTGGGCTATGATATTTCTACAATGACTCTTTCACGCAGCTCCATCCGTCGTTCAAGAAGGCAAGCAAGGCAGGCAGCAGCCAAAGAGGATCAAGCTTCGTTTTCTGTCGAAGGACCCCTTCTTCTTCACTGGGATGGGAAACTACTTCCCGACATCGGCGGCGCAAAGGAAACAGCCGAACGAACCGCGGTAATCGTTAAGGGAAATGGAATGGAAAAACTCCTAGCCGTGCCAAAAATACAACGAGCTACAGGAGAAGAACAGGACAAGGCTTGCGTTTCGACGATTGATTACTGGAATCTTCGCGGTGAGATCCAAGGTCTCGGATTTGACACAAATGCGTCTAATACTGGCCTTCACAGGGGAGCCTGTACCATGATTGAAAATGCAGTAGGGAGGAAACTTGTCTGGATCGCTTGTCGACATCATATCCTTGAAGTCGTCTTGTCAAACACCTGCAACGCACTTGTTGGACCCACAGGTGGCCCGGAAATGACTCTTTAAACGTTTTCAGAAAAAATGGCCATCACTTCAGAAGGATTCCTTCACGAAGGCTTCAAACAACCTATTCAGAGATCCAAAGATGTTCCAGCTTCGAGAGGAAATGATCCATTACTTCACAAAGGCGCTGGAGTCTAAACAATCGCGTGATGACTACGACGAGTTGCTACGACTCTGCCTCACCTTCCTCGGGTGCCGTGATGAGAAAGAAGTCAAGGTCCGCGCTCCAGGGCCAACTCACCATGCACGCTGGATGGCCAATGCCATCTACGTCCTCAAAATTTATCTGTTCAAGCATCAACTACAGCTGACAGCACGTGAGACGAGGAATATCACCGAGCTCTCTCTGTTTATTGCCTTGGTCTACGCACGTTTCTGGAACGAGGCTCCCCGTCGGAATCAACGCTCCTTTCAACGATATTCTGCTTCTTAGCCCTTTCAGACCTGAATTAATTTTTGAAGTTAAAAAAATTTAATTTCTGTCAAAATTGATTGATATCAATCTTAATTGAAGCAATATTTAAAAAAACTCGAGTTGGCACGATGCAGTTGGAAATTTTTAATATCCATTCAGATGGACACCGGGCTTCCATGGTCAATATTTTCGTTAATTGCTTTTTTCTTTTTTTTGGTAAAAAAATACTTATGTTTAAGAGAAAACACCATGCTTATGAAATTATTTATTAAATGAAAAAATGTCCTTTTCTAAGCAACTGAAAAAAATCTTGTATAACGTTTAGAAAAATAGGCTAATGCAAGTAATTATGAAATTTTCATGTGGTCTGGAGGGCGATGATATAATTTGAAACATTTACGGTCTTTCACAAAACACAAATGAATATTGAATTTTGTACAACGAACGTGTGTTTTGCCTTTACAAAGAGGGGCTTTACATCTTGTTGCTTCCTTCTGGTCATCATAATCTGGCATGTGATCAATCATGTCTAGCTGGATTTCTGGCACTAGTCGCACTTAGTTCCTAGACTTTTTTCTGGGAGCTATATCAACTTCAGTCTCTTCAACAATGTTCGAAGTCCTTCCTCTCTTCGCATTTCTCACAGGTTTTCTTACATAAATGAGATGGTTCGATTGGTCTTTCGCCCCTATACCCAGCTCCGACGATCGATTTGCACATCAGAATCGCTACGGACCTCCAGCAGAGTTTCCTCTCGCTTCATCCTGGCCAGGCATATATCACCATCTTTCGGGTACTAGCATGTACGCTCTAGGTACCCTCCGCCCGTCCCTGACCGAAACGCTGCCCGCTAGTCTGCCGATGCGCCGCCTCCGCATGGATGGACGGACGACGATGGGAGGCAACGAAGGAACGCGGGATGGTAAGCGGTGAGCCCAGGGCCTGCGCCGTACTACTCGGCTGGAAAGGACAAATTTGTCCAATCCACCAGCAGAAACTCAGATCGGCCCAACGTATACTGGCTCGCCTTTGCGCCCAAAACCTTTTGGCACCCCGCTCCTCCATCACCGCCACCACACCACTGAAGTATGCCAATGGAGATTTCTCTTCAACTTGCTCCTTTCCTTTTGGTCTTTGTTCAGGCAACTGGGGCGCATGAAATGCTCTCCTCCATTTGATGTCTTTTTGCAAAGTGATGTTCCTGAAGGGTGGATCACTGCTGGGTAATTGTAAATCTTGTGGAATTTCGTCGCCTTCTCCTTCGTCTCCAGATTCATTGAGATGGTCACTTTCATCATCTATAAAAAAGATATAAACTGGTTAGTTCAAACTAACAGAAATAGAAACTAGTAAAAAAATACATAGATAAAATTACTCACAGCCATCTTATGAAGGGCTCAAGTGATTTGATTATATATACAGTATATATATATATATATATATATATATATATTATATATATATATATATTCTAATTCAATCTTTCGAGTGACCCACTGACCACCAGTGACTGGGCTCGAGCCCTCGACCTCGACCTCGATCTCAAGTCCGGCACATTATCCACTGCGCCAGTGCTATATGCTGGGCATATTGTATTGAGTGGTGTCCTCTTGTGATATATATATATTCTAATTTTTGAAGCAGCATGTGCAATGGACCATATGTCTTATCTCATCCGCTATTTACAAAAATAACCCCTCTATCACATCGTTTCAATCAATTGCTAAATGTGCTATGTGCTAGGCTTGTGCCTATGTACAATATAGGCCTATATGGATATGCGTATGTGTGTGTAAATAACCATCACTTACTGTCATCTCTATCTAGCAATAAATCTTCGTCATCACTAGACAAGTCTTCAAGCTCTGTTAGCATGCGTTCCACATTTTCAGGACACTTTAGAACAGTGCTACTCAACCTTTAAGGATGCCATGTTCCCCGTAGCCAACCTTCAGTGAACTTATGTACCCTTAACTAATCTGCTTCTTAATCAAATGTATTTTGGGGGGACCATAGAGAGTACCTGAGCCTACACCACCCACAATTATAAACTAGCAAAATTCCTAATTCCCTCTTTAACCGCCCTTACCCAAAACGAATATTCTGTCACCAACTCCTACGAATTTGCCAAAGAAATTTTGACCGTAAATAATTCATACAACCTCCATATGCATATTTTCGACAGAGTATCTCTTTACACCAACGTTCCAATTAAAGAAGCCATCGAGATCTGTATTAACAGCCTTTTCTCCAACAATCCAAACACAGTCCTGAACTTAACAAAACAAGAATTTACCAAACTGCTTACACTTGCCGCTTCAGACACTTATTTCTTTTTTAACCAACAACTTTATCAACAAACGGATTCATTAGCCATGGGATCCCCCTTAAGTGCCACTTTAGCTAACATCTTCCTCAGCCATCACGAAAATAACGGCTACTCCATTGCCCCACTCATTGACTGAGGATAGACTAAGTAAAACAGGAACAAAGAGAATAGTATATGTATTTATGTAGATTTATCACATATCTATATATTCCATATTTCATGTGTTTGATTTAGTGACTTTAGTTTAGTCTTTAGTGGCTTGTTTGCTGCTGTAATCGTGACAAGATTGTGTCAAATCTCGGCTCAATATACATACATGGAATTTTCTAGAAACAGGAAGTTATGTCAACGAAACTAGAAAATTCGAGAGTACATTGGAAACTCTGAGCCTCATGGAAACGTGGGAACATTAATTACTTTATCCAAATATAAAATTTGAAAATATTACATACACATACTTAAAATTAGTATCAAGCATAGAAATAAGTTATATGAATGACAGAAATGGTTAAAAAATGGAAAACCAGTAAATTTATAAAGAAGTGCTGTTGTCGCACTTTGTTGCCAGATCTTACACTATTAATTACACAGGTCAACAAAAAAAATTTTTTTTTCGTTGCCATGAAAATTCGTACGAATTTAGGTTATTTTGGGGTTGCTGAATTCCAAAATGAAAGTAGTTTTTCCGATTTGGCTCTAGTTCTTGAGATAATGAATACCCTCAATTAATAGGAAACGTAACCATAACGCGTGCATATGGGAAACTACCGGAACATTCTAGATGGTGAGACCGAATAAAATGCCATTATGTATGTCATGTTAACCCTGTTCAAAAATCAACTTTTTCTTATTTTCATAGGTTTCTGTACTTTTTCCCATGCTTTTTGACCTGAAAAGGCCGAAAATCACAAACATTTTTACCTAGGTTGTTGGGAAGCATTGCCGCATGGAGCTTTAAGTTTTCTGCCTTGAAATCGGCCAAAAGCACCAGTTCCGGGGTCCCTTGAATCATGTTTTGCACTATAACTTTTTATCTAAACAAGATAGAGCAACAAAATAGGCACCAAATTAAAGTGTTTTTAATCCTCTTTCTAATTTATACAATTATGATAGTCTTGGAACAAGAAATGGCACATTGGTACATACAAAGGTTTCAGAAATATCACAAAATTCGTTTTCTCACACTCAAGGCAGACAAGGCGCCTTATTCATGACACAAATTTAAGATTAACATTTTGTCACAAGTCTAATCGATCAAAGAGTGAAAGCATTACATGATGATTAATTTCATAATGACATTTACACAGTCAGTTGTTGAGAGTTTGTTTCTTGAAGCTGTCAAAGCGGCGTCTGTTGAACTCCACAGCTTGAAGGAGATAGTCCCTTTGCTTGGCATCTGTTGTTATGACATTTGCAAAGTCGCTCATCATCTTGACACCACGTTCAGCAATGTCATTCACCGCTTTCAGATTCTTAACATAGTCCAACGCTTTTCTGTAGTCCTCATTCTGTGGCCAAGATGTGACAGGTTCCAGAAGCCACTCGGATCCAATGTTCAGTGTGTCCAGCAGGAAATGTGATTCTGGGCAAATGAGATCAAACAGGGTGGTCTTATCTGTGACTCTCTGGAATAGAGGCTTTCCTGTTCTGAAGCTGTCTGGCTTCTCAGTGGCATGTAACTGGGCAGCAATGTCGTGCTTCAATGTGTCACTCAATCTACTGCTGAACAGGGCAAATGGCACGACTTCCTGCGTCAGGTACCATTTGTGGTTTTCCATCTTATTAAGTACTGCATCAGCAAGCTCTGGGTCAGTTTCCTTGTACTTCAACATGTCCTGGATTAGACTTAGATCATTCACGGGAGCATCTGCAGCAGACATTGACATCATCCATACAGGAGTGTAGAACAGCGCAAGGAAGGTGTTCAGTCTTTCCAGCTTTGATACAGTGTCTTCGTCGTACTCAAGTTGATCTGCAAACATCAGCATTTTCATGGAGTACAGGTTTCTGGCCATCCATCTGGCCTGATGAATGGCGCCTGGTCGACTCCAGTGAATACCTCGAGGAGGCGTTCCTCCAAGAACAATGACTGTCAGTTCAGCCATTTCCCTGTAGTCGGCTCTTGGAAGCCTTTCTGCTGTTAGAATGTCTTGGAGTATTTCTTCACTGTTCTTCTTCTTTTCCTTCAGCCATTTGCTGTTGATAGCCAGCATCTTTGGGTTTTCCTTGGACAAGTCCGTCCAAACATCCTTCAGATGCTCAAACCAGGGATTATCTGGCCCCTTCACCTTCCCAAACAGCTTCTCCCAAACTGCTCCTACTAGGATTTCCAGGATGTGATGTCGACAGGCCAGATAAAACACCTTTTTGTTCAGCATTTTCTCTAGCAGTTTGGCAGCTCCTCTGTGAACTCCACTGTTACTGGATGTAGTGTCAAAAACAAGGGCAGTAACATTATCCGTAAGTTCCCATGTCTCCAGTAAATCCATTGAAGCCTCAGCCTGAGCTGTGCCAGAAGAATTGTCGATGACAGGTACTCCCAATAACTTTCCTTCAGTGTATGAAGGTGGACCAGACACTAGCACAGCTAAAGTCTCTGAGGTACTTCCAGGTTCACTGCCCAAGACATCTTTGAGCAACTTTCCATCCCAGTGTAAGGCAGCGTACTGTGGGTTTTTTTCACAAAACTTGGACATGTGACTCTGGCTGATAATATACCTGGACAGCATTCTGTTGCGACGTGTTGTTGAGGTTGAGATGACGAAGTTATCCAGATCAGCCCCTCCAGCTTTCAAGGTGGCAGAAACCATGGCAGTAACTTGATTGTCTGATAAACCAAGACGATCAGCTGTATTGCAGATGACATCACATTCCATGACCTTCCATGGAAACGTCAAAGTCACACTAGTCACAGTTTCTTGATGGTGAGAACATCCAGGACGAGGCTGATGGTAATCCATGTCCTCTGTGTTAGCGTCGTTGTCAGTTGAGTCACCCCAGGTAATGTCATCCACATGAACCACTGCCTCTTGTTCTGCTGCAGCTGTAAAATAGTACAACATGTTAAGACAGTAATTGTTAAGTACATGCTAAATATCGCAATGGAGTAAAACTTAAAACTTTTTGTAACATTCAAAGTAATTAGTTTTACCTTGTTCTTGTCTATGCTGCAGTCTTTCATTCCTCGCTGCTTGCTGCAGAGATCTTGTCTCAAAAATCTTATCATGACCAGACATATGACCTTTCCTCTCAGTCTTTTGGTCTTCGTAGAACCTGATATCCTCATCTTTCTTCTCTCTGGATAACAGTCTGTTGTTCTGTATTTCCTGGATTGCATCTGGAGCTCCTATATCGAACAGGCTGTCTAATTCCAGCACAAATGCTCCTCTTTTTCCTCCAGGGTTACTTGCTCTTCCTTTGCTTTTCACCAGAGCACGATGTTTCTCATGTAGTTTCATGAAGAGCTTCATTGCGTTGAACTTGGTCATTGTCTTGATCCTAGCCATCTGCCAGAATGGGATGATAGATTCAACTGTTTCATATGCAAGGTCTTGAACCATGGGCCTCCCTGCATTTTCCGGTAAATTCTGAAGATTAAGGAAATACTGGAACGCCTGTCTGTTGGTGGGAAGCTGGGAACCACTGATAAAAGCTGAAGGGTATCCAACCAGGAAAGTTTCAGTGAGAGATCTGGTAGATGGCCCAGTTGACACCTGCCTGTGGACAGTACGTGGAGGTTCTGAGATATCAACTGTGCGCCCACGGAGCTCCCTCAGCTCCTTGTTTAATGCCATTGTGAAGTTGTAACTTGTAGATGGTTTTCTAGATTCTGATTGAGTTTCTGTTGTTTCCTGAAAAATGATAGATAATTATTATTATTATTATTATTATTATTAATTATTATTTATTTATTATTATATTATTATTATTATTATTATTATTATTATTTATTAATTTTATGCTCTTTCATTTGATACCTAATTTGTTGCTCTATCTTGTTTAGATCAAAAGTTAAAGTGCAAAACATAATTCAAGGGACCCCGGAATTGGCGCTTTGTCCGATTTCAAGGCAGAAAATTTAAAGCTCGATGCGGCAATGCTTCCCTACATCCTAGGTCAAAATAGTTGTGATTTTCGGCTTTTTCAGGTCAAAAAGCATGGGAAAATGTACAGAAACCTATGAAAATAAGAAAAAGTTGATTTTTGAACAGGCCTAATTGTCATGTGTTTACTTTTGTATGATTTGAGACAGTTTCAATGCGATTTGTAAGTAGGCTCCGCCTGAACATTAAATTTTTTGCATTTTTACGTGTTTCAATGGGGTACCAATTATTTCATAAATTAGAGCCAATCTAGCAAAACCGATGTCATATTCGGAATCAGCACCACAAAGTTACCCCAAAATCACTCTAATATGATTGGCAATAAAATGAGTGTTGACCAGTGTTATCTTTTATATTTCAAATGTATAAATCATGTTTTCTCTTATGTTTAAATATCTAATTGTAATTTATTTTATTAATCTCTCACAATTGCCATTTTCTTTCCTACTTACGATAAATAACCTTTTTCCATTTGATAGGTTTTTACTTTAATCCATATGCTTCCCGTTAACCTCATGCACCCCTCCATGCACCACTTCCTTCTCATGTACCCCCGACAAAATCTCATGCACCCTAGTGTGCATGATGCACCCTGGTTGAGAAGCACTGCTCTAGAAATAATAAATAAAAAATAAACAAGTTATCAACTTGGTTAATATGTTTTAAATGACATGGGCTGGACCTGTAAATCAAAATAACTTTTTATGAGGTAGTTTCAGTCGCTTTATTCAAATTTGTCACTCATTTTTTGTGCAAACTATTGTAGAAAATAATAATAATAATAATTTTATATATATATATATATATATATATATATATATGAAAAATTATTTCACGAAAGTGACACGTGAAAAGTATTTATGATGAATAAAACCACGAAGGAAAAAAGAAACACAAAGGGGTGCTCAAGCGCTTTCGTCTAATGACAGTGTTCCTGAGTGTTCCTGAGGATGTCATTAGACGATGACAGTGTTCCTCAGTGTTCCTGAGGATGTCATTAGACGAAAGCGCTTGAGCACCCCTTTGTGTTTCTTTTTTCCTTCGTGGTTTTATTCATCATATTATATATATATATGCTGCAAACCCACAAGGAAAAAGAAAAACGATTCCAAGGCCTTTCGTGTATTCAAAGCTACACGAAAGGCCTTGGAATCGTTTTTCTTTTTCCTTGTGGGTTTGCAACATTTATTCATTTCACGTGTTTTATTGTGAAATTCATCCCATATATATATATATATATATATATATATATATATATATATTTAGTGTATTTGTCGTCAGGGTGGTATGACGTCATGTTACTCTGCGACTTAATTAGTTTGTTGGTTTCTGTTCTGGCTATTTTTTTCTAATTGGATTCAGTTTGGTGGTGTTTGTGATAGAATTATGACGTGCCGTTCGTGTGGTTTCGACTTTGAGAACTTGATTCGTCATGTGCCCTAGATGATTAACTGAATGACCGGTTGGGTTAATTGAATGCCCGGTTAGGTCAACTGTACGCCCTTGATGACTGGTTAGGTTAAATCGTAATATTCTTGTTAGTTTAAACGAAAATGACGAGAGCAAACTTTTCTGGTTAATTTTGAGGTGTTTTGCACGTTTCCTGTGGTAATGCGTCGTTTACGAGATCTCGTAACATGAACATGTTAGGTTATGCTTTATTGTATAAAATGTAGTCAAAAATACATTTTTCAAGTGTATTTTGGTGTACTTTGTTCGAATGTGACCTTCATTTCTTGTGCAAATGAACAGAAATACAGTTTTCATTGCATGGCCCAAACACGTATTTCTGTTCATTTGCACAAGAAATGAAGGTTATATTTGAACAGAGCACACCAAAATACACTAGAAAAATATATTTTTTATTTCAACGTCAGGCCATGTCATTTGCGACATAATTACCATCAACTTTATAGCATTTTGTATTATCACATAAACATGTGACGATCCCATTTAGAAGCTAGGTATAGAATCAAATTTATAGTATTCTGTATTTCTCCTTTAGCCACGTAATCATCCTTATTTTGAATTTAGGTTGGCTACACAAAAATTGCAACTCATAATTCGATTTGTCCATTTGAATGGACATGAGAAAAAATTATTATTTATGAAAGTACACATGAATAAAGCCCTCAAACAAGATGTCATTATAAATGAGACATATTCAAACCACGAATACACTGTATTATTCAAAAGAAATTACCTAATGAATCGTATTTATAAATAAAAACAAAGGACTCACCTGCATGACGTATTGATGGCCCTGCCATCTTACCAATACTGGCTGTTATGTTGCGCAGCTTAGCCAACTGGCTGCGTGAGCCATACGTGGAAAGTTTTCAAAAAATGTCCACCAAGATGTACAAACAGCTAAACTAGTCAAAATTTATTGAAGGTTCGACTTACGTAACCTAAAAATTTATGTCCATTGAGATGGACGAGGGGTCTCAAAGGGTTAAAATCTTGCAAAAGTACCCAACTCAGACCATTTCCAAAGCAGCATCCACAGCTCTTCAACGGCACCTGTGGTATCTTGGAGAGCATCTCATCGGCCTTGCATTCTTCGATCCGAGAGTGGATGCCGAGACCAAACGGAAGATGGTTGTAAACCTCCAACGTAACGAGAATACCACTGTTACTCGTCGATTGAAGCTTGAAGGAAACATTGAAGATTTGAATTTGTATGAAATGGTCACGAAAAGGACCCTGAGAATCTTCAATCTGTTAAAGAAAGAAGGAAGGAAGGCAGCGGAGGATACCTTCCTGAGGAGCAATCCCAATTCCTGGACGGAGGATGATTGCTTTCAAGAGTTTCGACGCATAGCGATCAACCTAAAAGTTGCCAGTGATTCAGCGGGAAGGGGTATCGCTGTTATCAAGGCATATAATACATCTTTGACGAAGGATGAAGAACAAAAACAATTCTCCTCCGATTAGTAACAAAAGATCGCCAAGACTACTCATCGTCTTCGAATGAGTCAGTGATGGAGCGTTAATCTAAGTAATGATGTATATTATAAACGAATGATAAATGTAATTTTCTATCAAACATATTTTTGTTCTTTAAAAATTAATCTGTTTCCTCTAGGAGTTATTTTGTCAGCTAAAAAAAAAAGCCGTTTTCTTTGAGATTTAATCTGTTTTCAAACAAATAAACTAGTATTTGCCCTTGTTTTTTTATTTTTTAACCCAGAAGATCAATCCACTGGAAAATGAGTAATAAACTGAAATTCAAAGCGACCAGTAAATATCATTCAATTAGGCTGAAATGAAATGTTTGATAGATACAGGAACAGGAGCAGCCATGTGGAGGTAAAAAATTACAAAATTTTATTTTTTGGACCACCAAAATATATATATATATATATATATATATACACAGGGTGTCCCATAAGTCCAGCATCATAGGAGAAATTCATATTTTTTTATTTCTACAAACCATAATTCATATTTTCCTCTTTCTACAGGCCATAATGTCTGTGAGCAAGGAAGAACGAATCCAGATAATTTTACTCATAGGAAATCGGAGTCAAAGAGAGACCGCTGCTGAATTTAACAGACTGCATCCAGACCGCGAGCCAATAACACAGAGTTGTGTTAGCAGACTTGTTGCAAAGTTTAAGGAAACAGGATCCATAGAAGATAAACCACGCAGTAGACCTTCAAGGAGGTCCACTGACGATGATACAGCGACTGCTATCCTGGCTCACTTTAACAGAAGTCCCAATAAGTCTCTTCGGCGATTGTCCGCAGAGAGAGGAGTGTCGGAAAGTAGCATCTATCGCATTCTTCAGGCTCACAAATGGCATCCATATAAACTTCAGATCCTACAGAAATTAAGCGAAGATGATCCCGACCGGCGGATGGAATTTTGTGAATGGGCTACGGAACAATATGCTCGGGATGCCAATTTCCCGTCCACCATTCTGATCAGTGACGATACTGTTTTTTATGGAAATGGTGAGGTAAATCGACAGAACACCCGTTACTGGTCTCAAAACAACCCTCACTGGTATACCTCTTCAAAGGAACAAGGTGCAACTCGGGTGATGGTATGGTGTGGCATTTGGAAGGATCGCATCAGAGGCCCCCTCTTTTTCGACGAACATGTCACTGGAGGCACCTACCTACGTATGCTCAAGGAAGAAGCATTTCCCAGTGTCATGAACGAAGAAGGAAATTTCCCAACATGGTTCCAGCAAGACGGCGCTCCTGCACATTACAGCACCCAAGTAAGGGAATACCTGTACCAACAATTCCCTGGTCATTGGATAGGACGTCGAGGGGCTGTGGAATTGCCAGCTAGAAGCCCGGATCTCACGCCACTAGATTTTTATATCTGTGGCCACTTGAAAGCGCTGGTATACGCAGAGAAAATTAGGAGTGTTGAACATTTGCGGCAGCGCATTATTGGGGCATGTAACACCATTACTCCTGACATCAGTCACCGTGTAATTGCGGACTGGGTATCACGTCTGAATTTGTGTATTGAAAACAATGGTGGACATATTGAGCACGTTCTGTAAATAAAAGCTTCTGTTTTGCTTTTTTTTATTATTTTTCCTACGATGCGGGACTTATGGGACACCCTGTATTCCCATTATCAAAAGGTATTATGTCCATCACCGTAGGGATATTCGTTACATCTTCTATAGTAAAAACTGACGGAAAAAATTCGTTTCGCAAGGTAGCAATTTCCTTGTTTTCAGAAACTAGATCTCCGTTAACTTTTTCAACGGCTCCAATACACTTTTTACTGGATTTCTATTGTTGACGTATTGAAAGAATCGCTTGGGGTTTTCTTTACCGTCAAGAGCTATGGAGTTTTCAAATTCGGGCCTGGATTTTTTAATTACACTTTTCGCTTCACGCCTTAAAGATATGTCGTTGTTTCGTAACCACAAATTGTCTTTATCGCACCTATATAGCCTATAAGTCCTATCTCTACTCTTTGTGATGTCTCCTACTCTAAAAGTAAATCACAAGGGCTTCTTATTTACTTTCGCACGCTTAATTTTGTACGGTACACATTCCTCATTTATAGTCCTAAATACTGTTTCAAACGACTCCCACATTAGTTTTGCGTTGGAGATCCCCATTACGTTTTCGCAATTGACGTGTGACAATTTATTTCGAAATTTACAAAAGTCTGCGTGCTGGAAGTTAAGAATTTTGTGATATTGTGATCGCTATTGCTTAACGGTTCTATTACTTGAAGATCAGTGATTAGCCTATCATCCGTAGTTATTACTAAATCTAAAATACTGTCCAACCTCGTAGGTTCCCCAAACTTTTGAGTAAGAAAGCTATCCTCGAGAAAATTAACTAAACGATTACCTTCCGCGTCTCCCTGCCTTGTATCGTAATTCATTTTGGGGCAATTAATGTCACCCATAACTAAAACCTGCTCACTACCTATTATTCGCTTTAGTTCACGATATAACGCTTCGTCCGTACCAGCTGTTTGATTAGTGGGCCTATATATAGCCGGAACAACAAGTTTGAAATCGTTCAATTTAAGTTCTGCTATAGTCGAATCTATCGGTTCTGGAATTGTGTGCTTTACTTCTATAACGTTCGCAATATTATCTTTGATATACAACATAATACCGCCTCCTCACCTACCTATTCTGTTTTTAACAAAAAGTCTATAACCTCTAATTTGATACTTCCCTACAAAGTCACGTGTTTCAGTGCTAAGCCACGATTCATTTCTCGCAATTAAATCATAGTCTTTACAAGCAATTAAAGAAAAAAAATCGTTTATTTTATTTCGTGGGCTACGAGCATTTAAGGATAGAACCTTCAAATTGTTTGTAATTGCGACACCTTCGCGAGCGCAAGGGAAATTTGTGGAAATTACGTTGGCACCGTTCGAGTTACGGCAGCCTGAAAAGAAGAGACAGTATTATGAAATAGTCTTCCTAAACGCGCAGCTCCAACGTCATTAAGATGAAGTCCATCTCCGAGGAAGAAGTCCCTCCTGCCGTAGAAACTGCTCCAAAAATTCACAAAATGCACTCCTTCCTGTTGCCAAGAGACTTTAGGTTATTGTTGATATAAGTCGCCTTGCTGTAGAAATCGCTATGTTGGATAATTCGAGGAAGTATACCTGTTAAAACAATCTTATTTTTTCCTTTAGGAGGGTTCGTAACTGGAGTCTCAGGGGATTTTAATTTTGCCGTCAGGAGCATCACGCTTTCTTCAAGCCTCACTCTGGCCTCCCTCTCACGCTCTAACTCGTTCCTCAGGAATTCCATGCTTGAGTACCACCTGCAAACTAACTGCTCATTATTATTAGCCATTGTAAACGCGTAAGCGTAAAATTTCCCTTCACAGCGACTGCAAATACTTGACGGGGGTGCCATGTCTCTTAATTAGTTAAAAAACAAAAAACAAAAAAAGAGCGTTTCGAAATTAATAAATTACAACGTAGGTCTACCGCGTGCTTGTTGTGCCGTCACCTGCGCAAACCCGCAAAAATGTTCTTGAAACGCAGAAACAGGTTCGTGTAACACAATTTTATACGAAATGAATATATAATTAAGCTACCGACGAAAGGTCTGTAAAAGAAAAAGTATTAAATGAAACTTATCTGTCCGCTATTCGACTGACGTTTTTTCCTTTTTTTGACCACAGTGGGTGACCACACTCTACCTGATCTCCCGAAGGAAGTGAAAATGAACCTTATGAAACCTCGTTTTATGATAGATTTGAAAAACAAACAAGACAAGCGACGTGCACTAGCCTTGGTTTAATCAAATAATATAGTAATGAATAAAGTCAATAAATGAAATATGTTTCTTTAATGAATGATTAGTAATACTAGGTAATTTAGTTAAGAATGCACCAAACACTATTTTTTTAAAGACACTTCAACGAAAACCACTTATTCAATTGGTAACACTGGGCACTCGATAAAACACGTCTGTTCACAAGGAAAGACTGATCACATCTGAGGAAAGACTGTGTGTGTGTGTGTGTATATATATCTATGCATATATATATATATATATATATATATGTGTGTGTGTATATATATGTGTGTGTATGTATATATATATATAATATGTATGTGTATATATATATATATATGTATGTATGCACACACCACACACACACACACACACATATATATATATATATATATATGTGTGTGTGTGTACACACACACATATATATAGATATAATATATATGTATGTATGTGTGTATATATATATATATATACGTGTGTGTGTGTATATATGTGTATGTATGTGTGTACAGGGTGTTTTAGGAAGAAAGGTCAATACTTCGCGAGGTGATAGTATCGGTCATTTTGAGAAAAAAAGTTCATATGAACATGTGTCTAATTCTGAATGGTTACGGAGATAGAGCTGTTTGAATCTACAAATACAAAAGCATTGTTAATGGTAATCAAGAAAGAGAAACCAATTACTGTTTCTAACATTTAATGTTTAAACATTGGCATTTTGAATGGTATCAGATACAGAAATGACAAATTTGTTACAGTTTACAATACGTTTTCGAAAATCCACCGTCAACCTCAATGCACTTTGCAACTCGTGTGCGAAGATCGCGTATTGTTCGTCTAAGTTGATCTTGACGTTCCTTTATGCGGGCAGCAGCATCCAAAATGCGCGCGAGCAATTCGTCTCGTGTATCCACCTTTCTTTTGTAAATTTGACTTTTCATCCAACCCCACAAACAATAATCTAACGGACAGAGGTCTGGAGACCTTTGTGGCCATTGAATGGGACCAACGCGGCCGATCGATCGACCAGGAAAAATTTGATTTAGGTATTACATCACCAGACGGGTAGAATGTGGAGGAGCTCCGTCATGCTGAAAGTACGTACCAGCGCGTGTAGCCAAAGGAACATCCTCCAATAGTCCTGGCAATTCATTTTGCAGAAACTCTAGGTAACTTTTTCCTGTAAGACGATTCTGTAAAGTAATAGGGCCAAACAGCTGATCATCGATGATACCGCACCACACATTGGCAGAGAAGCGATGTTGAAAATTTGTTTCCACAGTGGCCTTTGGATTTTCGTCTCACCACCGATGAGAGTTACGAGTGTTGTTGATACCGTAACGGGTGAAAGTAGATTCATCGGTGAAGAGTATTAATCGAGGCAATCGGCGATTAGCATTTTCCCAATGACAAAATTCCAGTCGCATGGGAACGTCTCCTGGTTGAAGGTGTTGTACACGCTGTACATGATATAGATGCAAGCCTTCCTCACGTAATGTTCGCCATACTCTTGTGTGTGGTACACCGAGACGTGTAGAAATTCTTCGTGAGCTAGTAGTAGGACTACGCTCTACCAACTGAAGAATGTTTTCCACTTCATCTACATCTTGTTGACTTTCACGTTCAGATGAAACATGAGCCCTGGGAAGTGTACCAATCTCACACAATGTGTTGAAAACTCTGGTAAACACTTTTCGATCCGGAATTCTGCGGTTCGGAAACCGTCGACGGTATTCTGCAACAGCAGCTGTTTCACCTCTATCGCAAAAACCGTAAACATACACCACATCTGCATATTCGGCATGTGTGAAGGTGTGTGGCATTCTTAACACTGCTTCAAACACCAAACAATGTCACTCACAATAGTCAGCTGTCGATTGGCTTATGTTACTGCTTACATCACAGCTTACATGGTTCAAGGTTATAGGGGAGGGAAGGGGGAGGAAGAGCTCCGCGTGCATCAGATTCAAACAGCTCTATCTCCGTAACCATTCAGAATTAGACACATGTTCAAATGAACTTTTTTTTCTCACAATGACCGATACCATCACCTCCCGAAGTATTGACCTTTCCTCCTGAAACACCCTGTATATATGTATATAACTATCTATATAATATGTATGTGTGTATATATATATATATATATATATGTATGTATATATATATATATGTATATATATATATATATATATATATATATATATATGGATATATATATATTATGAATGTGTGTCTATGTATATGTAGGTATGTATATATA
Source organism: Bathynomus jamesi (assembly GCA_023014485.1). Classification (NCBI taxonomy): domain Eukaryota; kingdom Metazoa; phylum Arthropoda; class Malacostraca; order Isopoda; family Cirolanidae; genus Bathynomus; species Bathynomus jamesi. Next base: position 2,479,484 of record JAJOZX010000010.1, on the reverse strand, counting down.
TATATATATGTATGTGTTTATATATGTAGGTATGTATGTATATATGTATGTATGTATATATATATATATGTCAATGTATTTATGTATATATTATTAATTTCCAAACGCTCGTTTTTCTGTTTTTTTAAATAATTAAGAGCATGGCACCCCGGTCAAGTACATGCAGTCACTGTGAAGGGAAATTTACCGCTTACGCGTTTACAGTAGTTAATAATAATGAACATGTAGTTTGCAGGTGGTGCTGAAGCATGGAAGTCCTGAGGAACGAGTTAGAACGTGAGAGGGAGGCCAGAGTGAGGCTTGAAGAAAGGGTGATGCTCCTGACAGCAAAATTAGAATCCCTTGAGACTCCAGTTACAACCCCTCCTGTCTCAGATTCTACTAATAATATAAAGAGTACTAATAGCCCTCTCTCTTTCCCTAGTTCCCAACCCTTCGTTGAATTGCGTAATGGAGCGCCATTGATAAAATTTAAGACTTGTCTACCAGTAATAACAAACAATAAGTTTTCTGTTTTAGGTTTCGAAGACGCTGATGAACAGGAAATACGACTCGTTGGCGATTCCATTTTTCGAGGGCAGCTCGAAGAATTCTGTGAGAGAAACCCTCGTCGTAGGAGCCGTCACTGCTACTCTGGTGCAAGGGTGGAGGATATAACTAATAATGTTGATAATTTTACAGACGGAACCTCTGAGGACACAACGTATGTTATTCATGTTGGTACTAATAAAGTTTTAAATTCTAGATCGGAAGAGCTGCTGGCTAGGTACAGGGACTTACTGGAGCGATTAAAGGAAAAAACTAATAAGATTGTTTTAACAGCTATACTTCCTCTAATTACCCAACATAGCGATTTCTACAGCAAGGCGACCTATATCAAAAATAACCTAAAGTCTCTTTGCCAAGAGGAAGGAGTGCATTTTGCGAATTTTTGGAACAGTTACTACGGCAGAAGGGACTTCTTCCTCGGAGATGGACTTTATCTTAATGACGTTAGAGCTCGCGAAGGTGTCGCAATTACAAACAATTTGAAGGTTTTATCTTTAAAGGCTCGTAGCCCACGAAATAAAATAAACGAATTTTTTCTTTAATTGCTTGTTAAGACTATGATTTAATTGCGATAAGTGAATCGTGGCTTAGCACTGAAACACGTGACTTTGTAGGGGAGTATCAAATTAGAGGTTATAGACTTTTTGTTAAAAACAGAATAGGTAGGCGAGGAGGCGGTGTTATGTTGTAAATCAAAGATAATACTGCGAACGTTATGGAAGTAAAGCACACAATTCCAGAACCGATAGATTCGACTATAGCAGAACTTAAATTGAACGATTTCAAACTTCTTGTTGCGGTTATATATAGGCCCCCTAATCAAGCAGCTGATACGGACGAAGCGTTATATCGTCAACTAAAGAGAATAATAGGTAGTGAGCATGGCTTAGTTATGGGTGACTTTAATTCCGCCAACATGAATTACGATACAAGGCAGGGAGACGTGGAAGGTAATCGTTTAGTTAATTTTCTCGAGGATAGCTTTCTTATTCAAAAGTTTGGGGAACCTATGAGGTTGGACCGTATTTAAGATTAGGTAATAACTACGGATGATAGGCTAATCACTGATCTTAAAATAATAGAATCGTTAAGCAATAGCGATCACAATATGGTAAAGTTTGTACTCTCAGTAAGTCACTCGAAACCATCTTATTTGACTGAAATTCGTAACTTCCAGCATGCAGACTTTTGTAAATTTAGAAATGAATTGTCACACGTCAATTGGGAAAACGTAATGGGGATCTCCAACGCAAAACTAATGTGGGAATCGTTTGAAACAGTATTTAGGACTATAAATGAGGAATGTGTACCGTACAAGATTAAGAGTACGAAAGTACATAACAAGCCCTTGTGGTTTACTTCTAGAGTAGGGGATATTATAAACAGTAGAGATAGGGCTTATAGGCTACATAAGTGCGATAAAGACAATTTGTGGTTACGAAACAACTACATATCTTTAAGGCGTGAAGCGAAAAGTGTAATAAAAAATTCAAAGCGCGAATTTGAAATCTCCATAGCTCATGACGGTAAAGAAACCCCAAACGATTCTTTCAATACGTCAACAATAGAAATCCAGTAAAAAATGTTAAACGACAGTTTTTACTATAGAAGATGTAACGAATATCCCTACGGTCTTAGACATAATACCTTTTGATAATGGTAATATTTTGGATAATATTGTGATTAGTGAAAGGGAGGTAATGCGCTATATTGATAAAATGAAAATGCGTAAATCACCGGGGCCGTATTCCATATATCCCATACAACTAAAAGAATTAAAAGATAGCATTGTTGTGCCGCTAACAAAGAATTTTAATGCGTCTATTTCTGAGTGGTGTGTACCATATAATTTCAAGTTAGCAAATGTAACACCTATCTTTAAGAAAGGCGATAAAGGTGTGGCGGGAAATTATAGGCAAATCAGTTTAACGTTTGTTGTAGGTAAGCTACTGGAATCAATAATTAGAGATCGTATAGTTGAATACTTAGAATTACATAACTTGGTTAGAAATACGGAGCACGGTTTTAGTCGAAACAAATCTTGCTCAACTAATCTTTTAGAATTTTTTCAAAACGTCGTTGACGTTTACGATAGTCATCGGGCAGTTAATGTAGTGTATTTAGATTTTCAAAAAGCCTTTGACACCGTACCGCACAAAAGACTCATTGGAAAAACTAAGGCTCATGGAATCAGGGGTGTATCAATAAATTTAATAGAAGAGTGGTTCCGAGGTAGGAAACAGAGGGTGGTCGTTTCGTTGATGGAGCGAAGTTGTGTTGGGCTAATGTAGCGAGCGGCGTTCCTCAGGGTTTTTTATTGGGTCCCTTATTTTTTCTGATATATATTAACGATTTAGATGTCGGCCTCGTTAGTACAGTTTCAAAGTTTGCGGATGACACGAGCTGGGTGGTAGGACGATTAATGACGAAGATAGAGGTAAAATCCAGGAAGGTCTGAATAAAATCGTTGATTGGTCAGTCACATGGCAAATGAGATTTAACGTCGATAAGTGCAAAATTTTACATATAGGTTCGCGTAACGTTAATTTTGCGTATAGTATGTCAGGGAAGGAGTTAACAAGCGTAGAGCAGGAAAAAGACTTAGGTGTTATAGGCACTGGTGATTTAAAAGTAGGGAAACAAAGTACAGCAGCGATACTATTGTTCCTCTTTATGAATCATTAGTTAGACCCCATTCGGAGTACGGGATCCAATTTTGGAATCGCATATACGAAAAGATATAGACAAATTCGAAAGAGTTCAAAGACGAGCAACTAAGATGATTTCGCTTAGGTCGAAATTGTACGAGGATAGGCTTAAGGAGTTAAAATTGACTACACTCGAGACTAGTAGGCTAAGGGGTGATCTAATCCAAGTTTTTAAAATTATGAATGGGTTCGATAACGTAGGTAGAGATAGCTTTTTCGAAATATCTCAGTATAATAGGACTAGAAATAACGGGTGTAAGTTGACAAGTACAAGATTCGAGAGAGCATTTGTCAAAAATTTGTTACGCATAGAATAGTAAATAGGTGGAATAGTTTGCGGTAGAAGCAATTAGTAGCACATCTATAAACATGTTCAAAAATCGATTAGAAGCATATGTTGATAGATTGGGTATAGTTTAAGGTAGTAAAATTAAGGCTTTGTGGTTCGGAACCCACGTAAAGTTGTAGGTCCCCTCTGCCACCACGGAGGACATGCACTTTACACAATTACGAACACAGTTAGGTAGACCAGCCATGAGTGGATCCTTGGGTCTTTGTTGGTCCGAAACAGTATAACATTATAATATATATATGTATATATGTGTATATATATATATATATATATATAATATGTGTGTGTGTGTGTGTGTGTGTGTGTATATGTGTTTCTATATATGTGTATGTATGCAGTAAAATCACAGAATAACACGTGATCTTAGTAATAAGCAAACAACCACAGGGAAAAAGAAAAAGAAACACGAAATCCGAGCGCTTTCGTGATATATTCACATCTTCAGGGAAAAACAAGTTTTCCCTTGTTTTTCCCTGAAGATGTGAATATATCACTAAAGCGCTCGGATTTCGTGTTTCTTTTTCTTTTCCCTGTGGTTGTTTGCTTATATATGTATGTATGTATACTATATATATATATATATATATATACATATATATATATATATATATATATATATGTATGTATGTATGTATATGTATATATATGTATGTTGTTGTGTATATGTATGGTATTACATATATATTATATAAACTTATATATATATATATATATATATATTATATATATATATGTATCCATCCATCCTTTGTGTTCTGTCTATCAGGCAGGTCCAACTCATGTGTCCCGCCAAAGTGTTCTATCCTGAGCTATCCTTTTCATCTCATGTCAGTTCCTGCCTGCCTTCAAATCATCCAGCATTGCTTTCTTTTTCTTTCCCCTCGTCCTTCTACCTTCATATCTACCCTCTATCACTTCCTTCAACAATCCTTCTCCTCTCACGACATGTCCGATCCATTTCTTCTGTCTTTCTTTTATCACCTTAATAAGTCTTCCTTCCTTCCTCACCTGTTGCATTACTTCCTCATTATTTTCGTGTTCCCTCCAGCTTATCTTTAGCATTCTTCTCCAAATCCCCATTTCAAAACTTTCCAGGAGATTCTTTTCAGTTGTTTTCAGTGTCCATGTTTCTCCTCCATACAGTACCACACTCCATATCAAGCTTTTTACTAACCTTCTCTTCAGCTTTAAGTTGAGTTTTCCTGTAAGAAGTCTTCTCTGTCTCTCAAAAGCTACCTTACCCATACCAATTCTAGATCTTACTTCCTTATTGCAATCTCCATTGTTGGTTAATAAATTTCCCAGATATTTAAACTTCTCAGCCTCTTCTAAAGTCCGAGTTCCTATCGTTAGGTTCATTTGTGCTCCTTTCCTTCTTGCAATTTTCATTACCTTTGTCTTGGTCTCATTAATTCTCATTCCGAATTCTTCCGCCTTTGTTGTCAAGCTATTGACCATTCTTTGCAGTCCTTCCTCAGTACTACAAACAAATGCCTTGTCATCTGCAAACCTTACAGATTTGACCAATTTACCTCCAACTCTGATTCCCTCTTAAATATCTGAGAGTGCTCCTACTATCATTGCTTCCGCATAGATGTTAAATAACACGGGCGACAGGGAGCATCCTTGCCTGACCCCTCTCCCAACCAATCCAGGCTCTGATTCTCCTCCTGCGACTCTAACATTCACAGTCTGGCCAAGATATAGGTTTTTATCTGCCTACGGTGCCTCCAGTCAACATTAATACTCTTCAATATTTCCATTAGTTTCCACCATTGGACTCTGTCAAAAGCTTTTTCAAAGTCAATAAAACAAACAAACATTTCCTGATCATGTTCCAGCACTCTCCCATCATTCTCATAATACCAATAGCTTTTATTGTTCCGCATTTTGACCTAAATCCAAACTGACCTCTCCAATGTACTGCTCAGCTCTGTTCGTTAGTCTTCTGGTTAGTATCCTTAGCATTATTTTTGATGCATGGCTGACCAAGCTTATGGTTCGAAATTCTGAACACTTGGTGGCTCTCGATTTCTTGGGGATAGTAATCATAGACTCTCATGAAGTCAGCAGGCCGGTTTCCACTTTCATACATGTTTCTGCACAATACATTCATCTCCTCTCTAGCATCACCTTCAAGAATTTTCAGAAGTTCTGCTGGTGCATCATCTGGTCCTGGGGCCTTGCCATTTCTTAGGTCTTTTACAGCCATCTCTACTTCTCTTTCCAATATGTTTGGTCCCATACAATCTACTTCCACATCATCTGCTTCCTCCATTTCGATGTTATTAGGTTTGTTCTCTTTATCATACAGTTCTTCAATATACTCAATCCATCTCTTCCTTATATTTTCTAGTCTTTTCAGTTTTTCTCCATTTCTCCCCTCTATTTCTCGTACTCCCAAGCTACTTCTTTTCCATCTATTTATGTCCTTAACTTTTTGGTACATTAAATCAGTTCTTCCTTTCCTTTCTAATTCCTCCATTTCCCTGCACTACCCTTCAAGCCACATCTCTCTTGCTTTATCAGTTTCTCTTCTCAGTTCGTTATTCAACTGTCTGTATCGTTGTCTCCCTTCTTCTGTATTTATATTCTTCAATTTTCTTCTTCCTTCCATTTTGTCAAGTATCTCTGTAGTGACCCAGGGTTTCTTTGCTTCTCTTTTCACATAACTGATATTTTCCTGTGCACTCTCCTTTATTGTATCTCTCTGTCTACACCATCTTTCTTCACTTGTCATATAATGTTATAATGTTATAATGTTTCAGACCAACAAAGACCCTAGGATCCACTCATGGCTGGTCTACCTAACTGTGTTCGTAATCGTGTATGTCCTCCGTGGTGGCAGAGGGGACCTACAATTTTACGTGGGTTCCGAACCACAAGAACATAAGAAATTTATGTAACAACTGCTTGTACATTCGCAACGACCAATTTTTGCAAAACTAAATAATTTTAAATTAAAAACTAATTAATTATCTATTTAAAACTAAAGATAGAATCTCTGGATCCAGAGGATCAAGTCATAATAGACTACTATCAACAAATATGTGACACTCTATATCTATTTATAACGGATATGCAAATATATCAGATCCAAAGAATCCAGTCAATTTCATTACGGTATCCATCAATACTAGTACCTTGCCAACGAAAAATAAGTCACGGTCCATATCGATTGCGGACCAAGTCAAAATTTACAACCGTATACATTATAATATATATACTTAGGAGGGAAGGTGTAGGTGTGGCTGTGAAGACTGTTCAGTAATGTGGAAATGTGTGCGCACCCATTTTGGGTCTCCCATTTAAAGGTGTTTGTTGGGCAAGTGAAGATCATGAGTTTTTCAATACCTCACAGTACTATGGGGGGCA
>JAJOZX010000010.1:2365000-2467500 GCA_023014485.1 Bathynomus jamesi | reverse complement strand
CTGGGCGGAGCTTAGAATTTTCTCTTGTGTGTAACACACACACACACACACACATACACACAAAGGAGAAAGTGAAACGCTAATTGAAACACGATTTATTTAATAAATGAATTATTCAAGGTGTATATATATTTACAAATACGTGTAATAAATAAGTTAACAATAGACATATCAAAGATTATGGTATCCAAAGGGTACGGTATCATAGGTACTTGGCACCTGGTAACGTTTCCTATAGGTGTTACGGCACACCTGTGCACCCCTAAGTTCCTTCATGCCCCCCAGCTTCTGCGAAAATTGTGGGTACCTAGAGTTAGTTGGGGAGGCCGGTCGCCCTCATCATCATCCAAGCACACTAGATCCTTCAACGAATCAAAGTTAACGACCCGCCGATTCGCCTGGTTGAGCGTGATACCCTCAGCCTTCACGATATATTTCATATCCTCCCCTATCCTCACCCTTACTCAAAACGTTTTTGGCCCTGTTGAGAAAAAAGAATCGGCGTATGCGATGTCTCCATACTCATCCTTGATCTCATCAGTCAACTCACCGAGGAATTCACGGACAGGAGGCATGTATTCACCCTCCCTCTCTGTGAATATCACACTATCTGTATCGGCGTACAAAACCCTCCGCCCAACAGAATGCAATAGGCACCAAAGTTTGATGCGTGCATAGGCCGTTGTGAAGCTGGCTACAAGTATGTTTGTAACCCGTGAGGTATCTGTGACCAATTCGGTATTGTTGTACTTTATTATGTAAGTATTACCTACATTCACGATCTCCATGACCTCTTTATCGGGAGCGTTGGCATAATCCCAGACTTCATTATAACTTTGTGCCAAATGAACGTTCGCTTTGCCAGTATTCTGTGCAAATTTTACCCAAAGACTGTTTAGACACAACTTTGTGCTAAAGCGCTTGCCTGGGTTCTTTACAATTTGGGAACGTTCAAGCTGTATACCTTCACGGTCACGGTAACGTTAAATACAGGCCGATTTTTCATCTTCGGTATCAACTCCTCGCGGATACCCTGATGCTTCGACCTTATCTTTCGGAAAAGCGTTTATATATGGCGTGAAAAGGTTGGGTAGCTTCTGAAACCTCCACAACTCATGTATCTTCAATATTCTGTAGCCATGGTGAACAGATAGATCCAGCTCTGGACTTATATATACACCTCTGATCTTACGCTGGTTGGCTGTATGATTACATTCCCCATTGTTCTCCTCCGCGCACTTCACGCACAAGGGAAACATGAGCTTGTGGTCGATAACGACGGGTAAGATTGGCAACCATAAATCGCGTGGGGGGAGCATATCTACGAAAGAAAGGCCGAAATAGTACCCTTTCAAATTTGTTGAGAACACCTCGATTGTGGGCAGATCAGGTCCCACCAGTTCCTCAAGTACACCCACGGGATACGGATTGTTCTTCATCACGTAGGGATATAAAGAACAGAAGTCGTAGTAATGGAGTTTCACTTCCTCCGTAGGCGGAAAGTATAGCTTGAAGGGATTTGTACGCCCTCCGAACAAGCTATCACCGCATTTGAGAGGATCCAGCACCATTGAGCGTTTGATCGTGTTTATTTCTTCACGGTACTGTCCATCTGTTTCCATCCGTGCATCATACTCATGCTCTCACAAGACTTTGTGAGGGAACTGGGAGCCTATAAGTTGATCTACCGTGGATATCTCCTACGATTCCACACTCAGGACGGGGGCATCTGTGCCAGCAGCAACCGTTAAAGGAGTACACACTCTTCTCTCCAGTGGCACAGTTTTCACTTAGACCATCAACCCAAAAATCACGGCCATTAAACTTAATGGGTACTTTACCCGTGTTGCGGGCATGCTTTATGGATACACCTGTTTGCTGCTGTAGATGTATGAGCCAGTAAATAGCCTTGTGCCCATAACTGCTGGGATTGTTTCTGTGGATAACGGCTAAGGTGTCTTTAGGCATGAAGTTATTCTTGAACACCGTAAAACATAATGAGGCGATGGTGGTTGCGACTTGCAACGGATCGCATTTGAAACGGCCTATGTACATCATTCTAAAGGCCTGGAAACATACTCTAAGCACGCGCACATCATTCACGCAATAACGCTCAAATTCATCAGCTATATTATAAGGATTTCATTCATTAAAACTGTTGTAGTATCGATCAAAATCTTCACGTTCATCTGTACTCATACATTCATAGCTAAAGTAATGTTTGGGTGGAGGTAGTCCTACGTAATTTAAAGTTTCGCTAGTGAGGAACATGTAAGGGAAATATCCTTTTGAAACTTCGCGGCTACTCCGCTTGGGTAGCTTTGCTAATTTACAAGGTGTGAATAATAAAGTGTCTTTAAACTGTACATTACCTCTTATTTGCATCTGTATTAGTTTGTTGCCTCTTTTCAAGGGATCACCTGTAAATATCTCAGATGACTCGTGCTCAAGCAACTCCTTATAAAGGAACTGTGTGTCAAATTTTGCCCCGTTATGGGCGAGAATATACACAGTCATTTTTTTGAACTTGTCCGCTAACCTGACAATATAGGACACAAAGAGTTTCACAGGGCTATCGTGGGCATTCGTTTTAAAAACGTTTGTCCGTTTACCACATTTGTGACACTCATCACACTCGATCTCCATACACTCATCACAGATAGTCTGGCTTACAAGTAAATGTGGAATAACCTCTTTGGTTTCAGCGTTCGTATATGTTTCTATATCGTAGTACACAGTTATACAAGGGCTATTTTTAGGCTTGCGTCTTTCATATAACATACATGCTTTACTCCAACCGCCTTATATTTCTCATGGCATGTAGAACAGTGAATTTCATCACATTTATGCTTGAAATTCCCCAATTATCCATCATATGAAACATACCACATTCACAGATTCTCATTTTCCTGCACGGCCAAATGATTTATGGAGCTACAAACAGTTATATTGAAAAATGTGCGTCTACACACATCACAATCCCTCTTCTCAGCTTCAACTACACGGCTTTCACATTTGGAGCTTTTACACTGCTCACATACCATGTGGCAATCTTTACAATGTTTCACTATATCATCCGCAAACTCGATACACCCTTACACAAATCATGATGTCGCCATATTTTCGACTTTTATCATAACTCGCGTAAAGGTCCCTTATATTACGGATGGGAGATATGTTGTTCCTGACAGCCTAAAATAAGTAGGGGTCTTGTACGATCTCTCACAGCTTTTAAAAACATACACAGTCCTACGACGATCATCCATTCCAAATACAACTATACGATTCATTCCTGTTCTGTCTACCCTTCTCAGCTCTCAGGACCCATATTACAGTCAAATCAAGTTTACAGTCTACAGCTAGTTTACGGGCACGCTCCACTACCGTAGGCAACCAAATGTTTTTGACCCGTGTTTAGTACAGTAAACATATGAAGCAAGACTACTGCTATAAAGTCACAACCACGATCGGCGTTTATATGCCTTCTATAAATAGCCTGAGAATTAAGAGTTAAGAGTTAAGAGTATAAGGTGTGGCACTCTGACCCGCAACACGGAATACACGGTCAATATTTACTGTGAAGTTCTTCATATTGAAGGCTATACTACTTTGAGACGCCTGCATTATACGGCCTAATATATACTCTATATCTTCAGCTGCCAAGCGTCTGAACGGTATTACTTCCCAAAAATCATCTACATCTCCGTCATCTGACTCGAATCCGATGGACTGCCTCGTCCTGACTTCACGTTCGTCGCGGTTCTGAAGAACAAACGCTAAAGTACTTTCAACTATGCGCAGTAGACCGTGTTCTTCACCATTGCTATACATGGATCTAGGATCAACCCTGACTATATCCCGATTTCTAGTCAAGGTTGGGTTGGGGGTAGCGGTGCACACCAACTCGAATGTTATGCCATCCTCAACAAAACGAGAAGCTGCTGTGGAGGATGTACCCGGAATTGAACAGGAATAAGGGGTATATTTGAGAAGGTACTATTGTGGGGGTTGTGTTGTAAGACGTAGAGGGTTGGGGCTCTATTACTGGTGGTCTATCAACCGGCGCAATCCTGGCGCGCTTTATACCTGACGGCATCGGCTCTTCATCATGCTTCCGCTTTGAATTGGCGCGTGCTTCAGGTATTGCTGGTGAGCATTCTTCATCGGGGATGGATTCTATGATCACAATTACACTGTCGTCGGGGTCATCTGAAATATCGATGATGGGGTGCTGTACCTCATCGTCATTCACGGTTCTGTGGAAGAGAAAAGCAAGACTGTAGAATATAAGGGTCACCACTTAAATATTTATTATATTTTGTAAATGGCCCACTTAGGAGTGTGACGTGTTAGAAATGGATTCTGTACAAAAATTCATGTTCACGAGCCCATCCACATGTATTATATCTGGACCTACAGGATATGGTAAAACTGTGTTTATGCTTAAAATCATTAAAGAAAAGGGAGAGATGTTTTCAGAATTTGTGCATAAAGCTATATGGTGCTATTCGACGTATCAATCAGTGTTCAACAAGTACCAAGATGATATTTTGTTCCACAAATGTGTACATGACGTTAATTCGTTAAAGGGAAATGAACATACAGTCACTGTAATTGACGATCTCATGTTGGAGATGGATAAAACGTTTGCCGAGACATTTACAGTATGCTCCCATCTCAACATAAGCGTGTTCTTCATCAATCAGAATCTATTTTTCAAAAACAGATACATGCGCGATGTGTCGTTAAATACACAATATCTAGTCTTATTCGCGCAACGTAGAGATGTATCACAAATTGCGGTATTAGCCAATCAAATGTTCCCGAATCAGCGTAAGGAGTTTTTAGAAGTTTATAAAGAAGCTACAAGCCCGCGTTACGGATATTTGCTTTGCGACCTTCATCCGCGAAACACGTTTAGGGTGCTTCTAAGAACGAATATATTTCCAAACGAGCCTGAAACGGTGTATATTCCAGAATGACAAAGAGGCTAAAGAAATACCATGAATTAATAAAAATCTATCATCGACTGCCCGGGCAATGCAGCAGATGTTTTAAAAATATCGACTCCGACTTTTTAAAATGCATCTGTGAAATCTGTCTTAACGTTATAAATTGCAATGTATCAATGAAACCACCTCAGAAGGCTCGCCTACGCCGTTACAAGAACATAATACGTGCACTCGCTCGTAAAAGTCAAACTGTAGGGAAGAAAAAACGAATTATTGTACAAAGAGGAGGGTCATTCCTCCCCATCTTATTTTCAGTTTTGGGTCCTTTACTGACTAGATTAATATAATGAAGAAAGTGGTAGTGATTCCACACGAGGTGTATGCTTCACTGCAAAGTTCAAAGAATCCAGACACGGATCTAGATCCCCGTAAAAGCAGGCTTAAAAGAATGGAAAGCGAATTGCTAGCCCTATTAAACAGTGAAAAAAACCTGATGAGAAAAGAATCTTATACCAAGAAGCTCTGCAGAAATTTCTTCACGAGTACGAAAATTATAAGAACCCGACAGAGATTCCCGTGGTTATTAGGCACAGCACGGGGAACGATGGACATGGTGACATAGGACCTGTGTCCGACGATAGAGCTGACCAACCAAAGATTAATGGGTCGGCCACACAACATATCGAGCATGTATTAAAAAGCACCCTCCCACATACATTGAGGAATAAAGGTTTAAGTCTTTATAATCTATTGAATGAGGACCCCGCCATACAGTGGACCGATACAGGTGAGATCATTGTGGAAGGAGCAAAGGTACAGGGATCGAATATCGTAGACATCGTCCATGATCTGGTGAGAAAGTGGGATAGGCCCTCACCATCAGGATGGAAGCATATTAAAGCAAGACTACAACAAATAAATGTCCCCAAAACAATGATAGGAAATCTGAACAGGTTAAAAGACTTGGAACATGCGTCGCACGTGACACAATTGAAGACGCCATCACCCCCGGCGGTAACACCTCTGAAGAGGAGAAAGAAGAGGTTAAACAACGGTCAACCCTACCCACGTGCCTCTAAAATACGCAAATGGCTAACATATTAAGAAGACGTTATTATGACATTTCTAACCCAGCCTCCTACGGAGGCGTAGATAGACTGTACAGAAGTGTTTACGGAGTAGGAAAAAAGATGTTGAGAGATTTTTGCGGGAGCAGGACGCTTATACACTTCATAAGCCTGTGAGAAAAAGGTTTAAAACAGCCAAGACAACAGCTGCTTCGATTGACTCTATTTGGCAAGCAGATTTAACAGACATGCAAAGATATTCTGTGTATAACGATGGTTACCGCTACATTCTATTCATAATAGATGTATTCTCTAGATATCTGTGGCTAATTCCTCTGAAAAATAAATCACCTGAAACAGTTGCTAAAGCCACCAAAACGCTGATGTTAAAAGAAAACAGGGTTCCTGGCTATTTTTGTACGGATATGGGGAAGGAATTTATAGGCCGTGCTTTTCAGAACATGTTGACAGAGTTTAATATCAGCTATTACACTACCAATTCTATACATAAGGCTTCTTTAGCTGAAAGAGTTCAACGTACCATAAAGGAACGCATGCACCGCTATTTTACACATAAAAACACATACAGATTTCTAGACATTCTGGAATCATTGGCCTCATCCTACAACCGCTCACACCATCGCACGATTGGGACAACACCTAACGAGGTTTTAGAAAGAGGTACGCGCCCAGAGGTGAGAAGAGATGGAACACACCACCACACACTCTGCGTTTCAAAATCAATGATTATGTAAGGCTGTCGCGTTCGGGAAATAAATTCGCGAAGGGATTTGAGCAAGGATGGACACGTGAGATTTTTAAAGTTAGGGCTATGAGACCTAAAGGTGAGATAATGATGTATTACGTTGAAGATTTGAATGGGGAAGAAATCGCAGGAGGCTTTTACCGCGAGGAGTTGCAGAAAGTGGCATTTAATTTAGGAAAAAATGTGTTTAAAATTGAGAAAATTATAGGAAGCAAAGGTTCAGGAAAGAGAAAAATGTACCTGGTGAAATGGCTAGGTACCCAGAAAGCTTCAACACCTATATAAAACTGATGCAATAATGAAGCTTAAATAGTATGCAACATGGCTCCTAACCATTTCTACGTCACACTCCCGTCCTCCTCGTCCCTGTCTGTACACCCTAACAACACACTAGCCAACTTTGTAACAGAACTCCATGGACCCATTGAATTGGGTCGTGATTCGTATGAGGTGGGGATATGTGAAATTCAGCTGGACACCCTCTTTTTAAATATTGATTATAAAGATACCGTTTTTACGATTCTTAGAGACATTGATGAGTGTGAAAAAGCCGGGAACTCGGGATGAAACTATACGTATCGCCCGGACTGAGGTTGCACGGTATTACAGTACAGTAGTAACACTAGGTCCGGGCCGTTATGGTTCGGCTGAGGATGTTGTGAGAGACTTAAACGTAAGTTTAAAAAACTCAAATCTTACGACTGATTTAGTATACGAAATCGTAAACAAAGGAAACCCTGCACATACTCTAATCCTAAAATCAAAGGCTAACAGAAATATTAAAGACCAAAGAGTGTTCAAAATTATGACCGAGGGATATCGATCAGCCTTCCAAAAGACACATTTCACGAGGTACAACATGACTTGTCCAGCCTAATGTATCAGATGAAATTGGAGAAATTGGATGCTGGCTATACACCCCCAGACATGTGCTATATTTACAGCAATATAGTGGAGCACCAGTTTGTTGGGGATACCCAGGCACGCCTGCTGCGCATTGCTCACATTCCCAACCATAGAGGAAGGAGTTTGAGTATTACATATGACAGACCCCATTATGTGAATGTCGCAACTAATCTAATAACCAATATCTCAATATATATATAGAACGATTGAGGGAAAAAATTTCCCATTCGGTGATGGGAGCTTAACAGTGAAGCTGCACTTTCGACGCACTGAGTTATAATGGACAGAAAGCCTTTCACCGTCTATCGAGGGGTGAGATACCAGCGTGGTAGTGGACTTGGATCAATTTTTTCAACCATACTACGTACGGCTGTTCCTTTGCTGAAGAGGGGTGCCAGATACCTCGGAAGGAAAGCGCTACAATCAGGTCTTAACACTGCAGAAGACATATTGGCTGGGGTAAACCTAAAGAAGCTCTAAAAAAAACTTAAAGCGTACACGGGACGAAATCGTCAAAGATGCAAAGAGAAAAATGCGTGGTGGTGGGAAGAAGAGGACTGTCCGGAAGAAGGGATTACACACGTGGCATTAAAGTAAAAGGATATCAAAAAAGAAGTGTTCTAAGCGAATGAAGCCTATGGTTGACCATTTTTTTATGATATAAGCTAAGGACATTGATCTCATGAATCATAGTTTGTTTACTACTTGTCGAGAGAGGAGGCACTATTTCTAACTCGTCATGGCACGCTTCATCCATCCGTGTAGTTCACAATGCTGTAAATCGGAGCTGTCCCTCTTTGACATGCCCCCAACTCAAGTTTCTATTGAACACAGTGACTTTATTACAATTAACCCTTTAAACACAATTAGTTCCCCGAGTGCCCCTATAGAATTCGTGATACCCAGCTCAGCCCTTACTTTTTTGATCCAAGCTGTGTGCACATGTACGCTAAACTACGTATAGCCCATTCTGATGGAACGGACTGCGATGACAAATATGCTGTATACCCTGAAACAAACTTTCTGCACTCCATATTCAACCAGTGTGACGTATATTTAAATCAGGTCAACATATCGGCAGGCACGGGGTACTATCACCTACGAGCCTATCTGGAAAATGTCCTCAACTTTTCCAAAGAAGCGAAGGCTACCTTTTTAAGTGCCGAGGGATATTATCAAGCTAAAGACGAAAGTAGTATAAAGGACAAGTTTAAAAATTCTAAAAAGAAGATATACGTGTTTTGGACGCCTGCATACAGATTTCACATTCCAGGAGAAGTTGCTTGTGAATGGGGTGGATATGAAAATAAAGCTCACCCGACGAATCCTGAGATCTGTTTAAATCTGGATGCTGATCAAGAAGAGGGAGCAAAACCCGTTGTGGTTCACATTATGGAGACATACCTCCGCGTACGGCGAGTGAAATTAAGTTCACCAAAACAAATAGAAAGAGAAAAATTTACTACACGCCACAGTAAAATACCCAATTAACAGAGTACAAATCAAACTATACACGGTGCCAGCAGGGTTGGCATCGAAACAGATAGAAAACATAGCCCTGGGAAATCTACCTAAAAGGATATTAATTGGAATGCAGGAACACAATTCGGTGAATGGAAAATATAAAAAGAATGCCTTTAAATTCGAGAATTTCGGCCTTAAAAATATCTATACGTTAATGGCTTGCGTTGGGAGGAACATTGGATACGGACTATTCATCAGACGCTGTGTTACCGCTTTGCGCGAGAGCATATAGTAATCTGGCCCATATTGCAGGTGATTGTGATGAGCTAGGATTGGGGTAACGCAGAAAGAATTCATTGATCAATTTAACCTTTATCCGTTTGACATCACACCTGATTTCTGCTACGTAAATACACACTTAAGTCCAACAGAGTGGAAACATCTCAGTCAGATTGGAATTCGCCAAGCCGTTAGACGCACCTATTAGTGTACTAGTATACCTCGAGTCAAAGCCCTAATAGAAGTAGACAGATTTAGGGGCGTTATCACTGACTTTTAAAATGGATGCGAATACACTTCAGAGAGTAATGAATAGTGAACGAATCACACGTTCCAAATTTATCGGTGTGTTTGCGAAGAATGAAACATTGAATTTGCCAACTACGCGAGATTGCAGTAGTCTTATTGTGAACACAGATGTCATTGGTAATGAAGGGATTCATTGGTTTGCAATCTATTTTAAAAATAGGGACCGCATGTATTATTTTGATTCACTCGGGACTCAACCCTGGAGTGACCCTGTTATTGTAAAATTTCTCGATCAGTTGCATATCCCCGAAGTTGTATGGAACCCCTTCCGGCTACAAGGATATTTTAGTAATACGTGCGGGATGTACTGCCTTTCATTTCTCATGCAAATGTCACGTGGTAAAGAATTTATAATTTTTTTAAAATTATTCTACCCGTGTCACACTCAACGAAACGACGAAATGGTATGCAGACAGATAAAAAGCCGTTTTCCGATAGTGCGTACTCGTTGTATAGTATGATGTTTTGTTCGTGTGTATATATATATATATATATTCGTAACCAATAATGTTAGTTTGTATACTCTGTAGCTTAAGATGGTTATTGTACTAAAAACATGATTTCTTTCATTTAATAAATTGATGAAAATACACTGTGTCTTCTTCCCCAAAAAGAGATCGAAACAAAAAAACTTGCATTATTTCGTTAATGATGTGACAATCGTTGGGTTGATTGCTTGGTAAATCTTCTACCTCCGTATTCAGGTCCATGACATGGGTTTCTTCAAAACGAAAAGATTGTATAACACGTGTCAAATCCTCATCGGACCTTAAAGGAGAAAGAATAATTCATTAGTTCATACTGAATCTTTTATAACTCTAGAAAGCGTAAGATGAGCCAAAACATATGCAGAGTGTATATATATAGTAAGAGTATTACAATGTGAAGATATCTTTGAACCGCTCAGAGAAGTTCCTTTATGAGATAATTCCGAATAACATTTGAATTTATAAACTTATTTAAAACATGCAAAAGATTGCTATAAACAAATTCAACGGATCGAAACAGAATTTTAGCATAATTGCAAACTAATCTATAATTGCGGTCACCAAAATGAAGCATTTTTAATGTGATGAGATGAATTACTACAACCCTCCATATATATGATGAAATAATCCAGAACAGTGCTCTTTCTGACAGGCACATTAAATAAGTTTGCGAATAATTGGCTCCAAAAAATAAAATTACAGGCACTTACATTTCTACGGCAGTCCCTTGCGTTGGATCGTAAGGAGCGTCATTGCAAATATCATCAACAGTTTGCGTTGGAAATAATCCATCCCGTTCAGCTGCGTGGACAACGCTACAATGTCACCATCTTGATATAAATCCGGCAAACTGTAAAGTTCTTGATTCATGGCGGAGGGAATGTTTATTCACTGGTGAAAATAACTACTGTGCCTCCCAGCTGAAAATATTTCCTTTTGTATGCATGATCCCCAAGCACCACCTCAAAAGACTAAGAGGCGGTTCGTAAATTTAATGATTGGTTGTCAATGCAACTGGGCGGGGCTATGATAAAATTGCCTACCAATCGTAACACCTATATTATGGATATTTGATCCTCAATTTTTCCTAGTTCGGATAGGGAGATGGAGAACTTGATCGGATGCAAGTCGTTATAGGAATATCTTCATCAGAGCCGCTCAGCTCAGTACCACAGCAAACAAAATTAGCGCCGCTACTCTTCATAATCCTGACATAAATCGTTACCAGAGACAGCACAGTAATATCTGATGACACAAAGATCATTAGAAAATAAGAAATCTAGAAGATCTCTACAAGCAGAATATTTTTGTGCATTATTATTTTTTGCGGTCATACTATTCTCAGCTTTCCCAAGATTCCTGACTTGTGGATTTGGCTATATATATATATATATATATATATATGTGTGTGTGTGTGTGTGTGTGTCTATGTTAATTGCCACGATGGTTTCAAATATTTGCAAAATATATGTTTGCGGTCATATTATTCGATCCTCAACTTTGATTAATGTATTCGGATTGACTTTTTATCTGCCAATTCTCGCGTAGGAGTGTGATTAAATTGTGTTTAGCTCATGAAAATTAATGTCTGCTTGGGTTGGTAGATAAATGGGCGCCCTAGGTATCCTAGTGGTTAAGACGCTGGGGTGCTAGTTGAGAGATCGAGTCCGGGCGATGACATTGTAATTTCTTGGTACATACAATCCCAGATGAGCCGGGTGTACCTATGTGAAGTGGAGAGTGGCTTTCTTCTGTGTGTGTGTGTGTGTGTGTGTGTGTGCCGTCTTCAGTTTTTCGACTCTTTCTCTCTCTCTCTCTCAATTTTAAATTCAGTTTTACCTTCACTAGCAAAAGTAATTTTATTTAATTGTTGAGTACTTTCAAAGTGCATGTGTGTTAATTTTGAAAAAAATGTATACCAAAAATTAAAATAATAATAATAATAATCATAATAATAATAATAATAAACCTTTTCATTTTTTCATTTAAACGATGAAAAGGATTGACACGACTTAGAAAAAGATACCACACAAATTACACGCAAAGAAAAATATAATAGATTTATATACACACTGTAGTAGCAAGGGAACAAAAATGAAGGAGTGAGCGGTGGTTTCATTGTGGGGGTTCTAGCCAAAATTGGGTCAAGGGACCTTTTGCGGTCAACATTTTTGACCGACGCTTCAACTGTTTCGAGTTTATACCGTTAGATCTTCCATTCCTCGAATAAAAAGAGAAGTTGTTTTAACGCGTGCCTTCCTTGTCTTCCGAATTATAGGTAAAATGAATATTGTTCTTATAGAATATTTAAAATGTTTATTGTCAGTTTAGTATACTGTAAAGAATCAATTAATACTAAGATGAACGAAAAAAAATGTACGAAATTGTGAAGACACATCTTGTATATATATATATATATATATATATATATATACAGGGTGTCCCATAAGTCCGGCATCATAGGAGAAATTCATATTTTTCTATTTCTACAAACCATAATTCATATTTTTCTCATGCTCGGGATGTCAATTTCCCGTCCACCATTCTGTTCAGTGACGAGGCTGTTTTTCATGAAAATGGTGAAGTAAATCGAGAGAACACCCGCTACTGGTCTCAAAACAACCCTCACTGGTATACCTCTTCAAAGGAACAAGGTGTATCTCGGGTGATGGTATGGTGTGGCATTTGGAAGGATCGCATCATAGGCCCCCCCCTCTTTTTCGATGAACATGTCACTGGAGGCACCTACCTACGTATGATCAAGGAAGAAGCATTTCCCAGTGTTTTGAACGAAGAAGGAAATTTCCCAACATGGTTCCAGCAAGACGGCGCTCCTGCACATTACAGCACACAAGTAAAGGAATACCTGTACCAACAATTCCCTGGTCATTGGATAGGACGTCGAGGGCCTGTGGAATGGCCAGCTAGAAGCCCGGATCTCACGCCACTAGATTTTTATATCTGGGGCCACTTGAAAGCGCTGGTACGCAGAGAAAATTAGGAGTGTTGAACATTTTCGGCAGCGCATTATTGGGGCATGTAACACCATTACATTTGACATCATTCACCGTGTGCTTGCTGACTGGGTATCACGTCTGAATTTGTGTATTGAAAACAATGGTGGACATATTGAGCACGTTCTGTAAATAAAAGCTTTTGTTTTGCCTTTTTTTATTAGTTTTCCTATGATGCCGGACTTATGGGACACCCTGTATATATATATATATATATATATATTATATATATATAGAGAGAGAGAGAGAAGAGAGAGAGAGAGAGAGAGAGGAATGACAAAAGTAAATAAACATTTTCGGTTTGGCTTTAGAGTAAATCACTCTACTGACATGTGCTTCTCTATGCTAAAGGCAACCGTTCTAAAGTACAAGATGTCAAGTAGCATTGTTTTTGAACCATTTCGCTGAAAATTTTCGCTGAAATTTATTTATAAAAAATATAGAAGGTGTATAGAAAGGATTGCTAAAAGTAAATAGACACAGTATACTTTCTAAGGTTTTAGAATAAATGAAAGTGTTTCATGTCTTTCGAGTTATAGGTGAAATGAATATGAACTTTTACCAGTGATTTCGAAATAAAGTCAATAATGTGTGTGTGTGTGTGTGTGTGTGTGTGTGTGTGTGTGTGCCGTCTTCAGTTTTTCGAGCATTAACTCTCTCTCTCTCTCTCTCTCTCTCTCTCTCTCTCCTCTCTCTCTCTCTGTATAAATAGAAATTAGATTCAATTAGATATATGGAAAGGATTGTCAAAAGTAGACACAGTATACATTCTAAGGTGTTAGGATAAATGAAAGCGAATTATAGGTAAATTGAATTCATAGAGAATATGTTATTGGAATGTTTTCTTTTGCTAAACCAATTGTCTAGTGTATTTCTTTTATTATTAATATTAAGTTGAACAACGTTTAAATAATTAGCTCTCTTGCTGAACAACTTTATGGAGAAAGTCGGTCTTACTTTTAATAAATAAATAAATAAGTGGAAACTCGTCTAAATAAGTTAAAATAAATGGCGCAACCTGACAACTCAACCTAATAAGGTATACCTGAACAATTAAAAACACTACTTGGCAACTCATGTAAATAAAATTAAATTGTGGTATCTAGCAACTCACCCTAATAAGGTATACCTGAACAATTAAAATAAATGGTGGTATCTAGTAACCCCTTCCATATATAAATAAGTGATATCTGGCAACTCACGATCCTCTATATAACAGCTGCTTGGCCTCTGGATGTTCATAATGGATTTACCTCCAGCCAAGCGAACACCTCCTTCCTTCTTAAGTTAAGGGTACCCCTTTGGGGGGAGGTCATCCTCCCTTCTCCCCCCGAAGCTCCCTTCCCTCTCCCCCTTGACAGCAATGAGTTGTTGCATAACCCAACCCCCCTTTGCAGCATTGGTGTTGCATAAGCATTGCAACATTGATGTTGCATAACCCCTCCCCTTCATTGCGAACCCCCTCCATCACAAAACCCCATCCTCTTGTTGCATAACCCCTTTGCAATACATTGCAACATCGATCAATATTGCATTGCAACATTGCTGCATTCTTGCACTCGTCCATTTTGCACCCATGCTACTGGCCTGCAAAAATGAGAATCGGAGATGGAACTATAATACTATAATATATTTAAGTCCTAATTATTCGTTAATATGTTGGTGATTAACGGAACAACTAAATATTGCAAAATAATGAAAGTTTACTTGGCATCAATTGACTAGTTTTAAAGATAATAATGATGGGTTTTTTTAATCTCTTTCGCAACATCTAAGGCCATATGACTGATGGGACCTACAGTTTTACGTGGAATCCGAATCAAGGGTGGCTACATAATCTGGACATAGAGTATGTTCTCCATCCAACTACTATCCAGCGGTATTACGACACTGATCACGACATAGCTCATTTTAAAAATAAAATCTATACACCTCAAATTATTTTATCGTAGAAAACCTCCAAGCAGTTTAATTGCCCAAAATCCAAGTTCAGATAAAGAAAAACTATTTTTATATGCGTTATACATTGTGGCGTAGAAAAGAACCTGTTCCGAAAATAATGTAATCGTTTTTATCTCAGATTTTTTCCCCAATATTCATTTTTAAATCCCAATTATTTAATCATGAAAAGGAACACCAGATTCACATATATGATTTGGTTTTTATTCGTAAAATGTTTCACAACTACACGCTTATACGAGTAGTATGGAACATGCTTAAATTTATTACCAAGGCAAAACACTGTGTCTGAGAAAGTTATGAGCATTTATATTTTATTTTCTAATTTAAAATATGTCAAATGTCTACCGGCTTCTTTCTGGTCAGGATCTTGTAAATGAATTGAAAGGCGAAAAGGGCTCTATAATGGCAGTGAAATGTGACTTAATAAAGATGAAGACATTTATGTATTGTTTAACACTATAAAAGAGAGCTACGGAGGAGCTGATATCTGTATCAATGATGCTGGATTTTCTTTTAATAACAGCCTTTTGGGTAAGTTCTTAAAAATGCACGAGTTATTTTGCACTCTGGGTCTGAAATATTAAGTTTTGCTTCTATGGTGTCTTATCAGAAGAGAATAATTTTATAAATTTTTATGACTTTTATTTGCAACAGACGGTTCTCCACAAGAGTGGCGTGGAATGATGGATGTGAATGTTATTGCTCTTTGTCTCTGCACAAAGCTGGCTGTTGCTTCCATGCGAGAAACAGGAATAGACGATGGACATATTATTAATATTAACAGGTATCCATACTTAATTTTTACCAGGTATGTTTTTGTTATGTCAATATGTTGTCATATAGTATTGTCTAATGATAACTCCTAATGATAGCGTCTAGTGATAACGCAGCACGGTCGGTAAACTATTATCTAACCGTACGTGGCGGTTGGATGATTTAAAAGACTACTTTGAAACCAATTTTAGGGGAGGGGGACTGGCTTAGTCATTCGTTAAAGAAACTAGCATAGCCAGCAACTGCATCAGTGGTGGTGTTGTAGCCCGTGAACCGAGGGTTCAAATCCTCATTTCGTGTTGACCCATTTATTCATCTTACCACCTCGCAGTTTTCTTAGCGAGGTTAATCCCATCATTTGTAAGGTTTTGTCTCTGGCATTAGATATATTATTTCACGTGCAAAATGTAAACACATCTAGCATCTGTGACAGTGTTTCCATAGAAAAAAAGAATTTGATTTCTTTTCCTTCATCTTGAATTATTCTCAGTGCAACAGTTAATATTAAAATCTGAATAACAGCCAGCTCCTAATCCACATTAGTTGCTAGTTTGTATGGTCTTCATATGCAGTATGCCACCTTCTTCACGAGAACTACGTTTTTAGATGATTTCGAACGAATGTTTGGCAGCATCCCGCTTCTTTTATGGCTGGTCACTGTGGTCAGGGACTTTGCACAAGAACTTGTTTAGCCGGTTCTTGAAATTACTCAGGTTGGTGTACTGGAGGTTCCTGAGTTCTTTTTGGCAGGACATTAAAATGTTTTGGGCCACGTATTCTGAGCGTACTTTCTGTCCTCTTATAGATGGTCTCCCTCTCCCACCGCAACTGGGAGAGTAAAGCAGCTTTTTTTATGCAGGAAGTAGGGGACAAGGGCAAATGCCGGCAAAAGCGCCTCTCCCATAGAAGAAGATGGGAGGGAATAGACAGGAGGCAAGATCAATTGAGGAAGATTGGTCCAGCGTTGACTGGTTGATTAGATGCAAGACTGAAAATACCGATTAACCCTTGCATTAGATAGTTGGACAGAAAAGGAATGAGAAAGTGTAGAAAGTCTGGTACTGCGTGTTCTCCTTAAAGGAGGAAGGATGCAGTTAGAGAGTTCAGAAGAGCAATGTCCGTTATAATAGCGATAGTAAAGAGAGGGTGAGCCAACACTGCGGCGAAGA
Source organism: Bathynomus jamesi (assembly GCA_023014485.1). Lineage (NCBI taxonomy): Eukaryota > Metazoa > Arthropoda > Malacostraca > Isopoda > Cirolanidae > Bathynomus > Bathynomus jamesi. The sequence goes on along the minus strand of JAJOZX010000010.1, from coordinate 2,450,350 downwards.
GAGAGAAATTGAAGACAATCAGTAAGAGGTGGGGAATTGATGAGACGAAAAGCCTTTGATTCCAACCGGTCAAGTACAGCTGTGTGGATTGAACCACCCTACACATGAGAAGCATACGCCATACAGTGGCGAACAAGACCCCTGTAGAGAGACAGCGACTGAGTGTGGGTGTAGGAACGGCGGGGGCGGTAGAGCACACCTAACCTCTTAGAAGCTGTTTTAGAAAGAGACTATATGTGATCGTTCCAGGAAAGATCACAAGAAAAGGAAACGCCAAGAATGTTAAGAGAAGAGGAAGGATTGAGGTGGGTGTTGCTGAAGGTAAGGGGATAGTCGTGTGAAAGATTGTGACTAGTAAACAGATGGAGGAACCGAGTTTTTGAGGCATTAAAAGTCACAAGCTTTTCGCTGCCCCAATCAGAGAGAACAGAATGATCAGAGGTCAGCGGCTCCATAGCCGTACTACGCGAATCATTGGGTGACTGTTGAGAGGGACGCTTTAGGAAGCGGATGGAGAAGTGAAGAGTGGAATCATCGGCATAGGAGTGGATAGGACAAGAAGTGCGAATTAAAAGATCATTAATAAATAAAAGGAAAAGAGTGGGTGACAGGAGAGAACCCTGAGGAACACCACTTTTAATAGCTTTAGAAGAAGAACAGTGGCCATCTAAAACTGCAGCTATACATTGGCCGGAAAGGAAATTAGAGATGAAGGCATAGATAGAAGGATAGAAACCGAATGTGTGCAGTTTCGAAATTAAAGATTTGTGCCAGATCCTATCAAAAGAGTTTCATATGCTTAGCGCAATAGCAAAAGTTTCACCGAAATCCCAAAAGGATGATGACCAAGAGTCAGAAAGATATGCAAGAAGATCACCAGTAGAGCGTCCATTGCGAAATCCATACTGACGATCTGAAAGAAGTTGAGAAGAAAGGTGTTTAAGAATGTTCCTCTTAAGGATAGATTCAGAAACTTTGAAATGGCAAGAAATCAAAGCAATTGGACGATAGTTGGAGGGTTGAGAGCGGTCACCCTTCTTTGGAACAGGCTGAATGAAAGCGAACTTACAGCAGGAAGGAAAAGTACCAGATGAGGGACAAAGACGAAAGAGTTTGCCTAGGCACGGTGTCAGCACTGAAGCACAGTTGTTAAGAACAACAGGAGGAACACCATGAGGACTATGCGTCTTCCGAGAATTGAGCCCAGATAGGGCAGAAAAAACATCTTTAGAAGAGATTCTAATTTTAGACATAATAAAGTCAGAGGGAGGAGGAGATGGGGGAACAGCACCAGAATCGTCCATGGTTGAATTGTAAGCGAAAGTTTGAGCGAAGAGTTCAGCGTTTCTCATTCCACTGTGTTTCTATTTAATTTCTAAGGTTAGGGACAGAACCCTCGAGTATTTTCCATATGTATATTATTGTGTACCGCTGGCACCTTCTTTAGAGGGAAATAGAGTTTCAGGGAATGTAGTCAAGGACAGTAGTCTTCATCTTTCGTTTTCTTTGTCTTAAATGTAAAAGTCCTTTGTATGACTTCTATGTTTGCGATGTCTCCTTTTCTGTATGGGCTTATGAGTACTGAGCTATACTTAGTTATTGGTAGGGCTAGATTCTTCCATAATTTTAGCATGGTTTGCTTTTCTGCCGTGGAAGCTCCTCCGGATAATTGCCATTACTTTACTAGCTGTTGTAACTTTAATGTTATAGTGCTCTCTGAATTCTGCATCCGATGTCATTGTTACTCTAAGATCCCCGACTTGGGGGTTTGGTGTTATCCGTGTTTTGTACTCTTCATACTGTAGCATCTTATCGTTCCCATATCTTATAAGTTCGAATTTTTCTTCGTTGAACTTCATATTGTTTTCTTCCGGCCACCTGAATAATGTTTCAATGTCGTTTTGTAATTTTTCTGTCTCCTTCCTTTGATATTTCCTTGCATTTCTTAGTTTCACCGGCAAAACACGATACGATATTATTTTTAATATCCGCATCAGCATCTCCAAGCATTATTATAGACAACAAGGGAGCTAATACTGCACCTTGTAGAACAGAGGTTACAACTCCAGATCTGACTGCATTTGCTTCCCGTGTCCGGAAATTTCATTTCCGCAATTTCATCGCCGCAAATTTCATCGAGACAATTTCATCTCCAAGAATTTCATCGCCAAGAATTTTCACGGCTAGGAATTTTCATTACTAGGAAAATATATCGCCGCGCAATAGAAAATAATTTGAAATTTTTTTTACAAAAATGTTCTAAATATAATATATATAGATATATATATATAATATATATTAACAAGATTTGCAATGAATTAATTTTTCTTAATAATCTTATGTTCTTAACTTTTGTTATGCAAATTTGTTTATACAAATAAAAATTATTTTTATTGTTAATTGTAAACATATATATGTTATACATTAGGGTGTTTCATAAATTAAAAGTTTGGAAAAATTTAATCCACATGGATCCCCTTGTTCCATTTGCTGAGGAGACTGATAAACCGAAGTATTAATTCAATAGTTTAAAGTTTACGGGTCCCCAGTTTGATGCTCTGGCAGATCATAAACGGAAAAAATTAAACAAAAATCTGTCAATGAATTTTTATTCAACAAACGAGTACCATTTCACTACACATTTTCACAAAGATACAAAAAACATAACCACTTCTTGCGAATCATTTGTCCATGAAATCCTTTTTGGTTTTATTCGGGTATTTCGCCCTATGCTGCATCACAGTTTTGAGCAAATACTGCTTCTGCTCTTCGTTCTTCGTCAGAGAACAGTTGAACTCTTTGGTGAGCGCGATGGCTCTTTCGGCCCGATCGTTGACGACAGAGATTTTGTTAACAGTTGCCGCTGCTTGCTTGAAGCCCTCTACTTCAGTCCAGTCGGCAACTGGCTTTTTCAAGAATTCTGTGTCCAAGTCGAATGCATGGAAGAAAGCCATCGTCTTTCCTGTCACGAACTCCGCCAGGTGTTTCGAGGCAAGATTCCTGACGTTCTTCCCTTGGGGTCGCTTGAGTTCCTTTTTCGATGCGGGCTTACCCAAACTGACGACCATCTGAGCCTTTTCTTCATCTGCCACATCTGCGTCGAAGAACGCCATGGCAATAAGAGTCTCAGAGATGTACCATAGGTGTCGAGACATGGCTTCTTGCGCAGCGTTAACACACGAATATCCCGACATGGCAAAGGCTTCCGCGTCACGCAGAAATTCCAGATCAACTGCGGCAGCCTTGCTTGAGGTTGCAGCACGAGTCCAACCTCGGATGTAGACGAGGGACACGAAGAGACCTACGGCTGTCAGAGCTTCCAACTCGTGACTCGACATCTTGAACTGCTTCTTCAGTAGAATTACTTTCAAGGAGTAGATGGCTATCGCCATCCATCGAGCGTGATGGTAAGCGCCAGGGGCTCTGAGAGGGAAATCCACCACTTTTGCTTCTCCCAGGAAGATGAGAACCAACTGTAGCAGTTCCTTGTAGTCATCGCGCTGATGCGACGTGCTCACCATCCCTCTCACCAGCAGGACTGACTTCTCCCTCAGTTCCCTCATAGAGTCATTGACTTGAGCAAAATCGTACGGCCGCACGTCCAACCGGTCGATGAACTTCCATTGTGCCTGAAACCTCTTGAAAACGGGTATATCGGGGCCACTTGAAGGGCCGTATGCACGCTTGAAGAGGGAGCTGAGGATGACTTCATAGATGTGATGCCGACAGGGGAAGTACATGAGTTCTCTGCCAAGACCTTTCTCAATCAGGACGCAGGCCCCGATATGAATCCTGGTGTTCGACGCTGTCGTGTCGAAAGACAGTCCCCGCACGCGCTCTTCCATCCTGCGTTCCTTGACCAAATCCAAGCAAACTCGCGCTATCTTCTCGCCGGTTCCGGACGTCACCTTAGGAACGCCGAGCACTTCTCCTTGCCGTCGCCAGAGACGAGACGGCGATCCGGTCAACGCTCTCCTTCCATTGCTCATTGTCAGGTAGGAGCTTACCGTCCCAATGCAAGACAAGAGGCTGACCAGGACAAACTTCGTCGGATTGATAACTTTCAGCAGCCTTCCTGAGAGCCTTGCGTGTGCGGTACATGGTACTGGCAGAAATGGACAGTTCATCCAAGTCAAAACCTAGTGATTTAGCCGCTGCAGCGTACGACATAGCTGAATCGCGGTACGAAATATTCAGCCGATCGTAGGTAGTCGTCACATCCTGTGAGATCAGATTCCTGCGTCGCTTCTTGGTATTTCCCTTGGAGGAGGATGGAAAAACTTCCACGGTTGGGTCAACGACATCTGAGTCAGTCTCTGACGAAGTTGAAATCACTAAAGCCCCCGTATCTTCTGCAGCTCCTTGTTCCTTCCTGGCCTTCTCCTGTTGTTCCTTAATCTTGTCCAGCCTCTTCCTTTTCCTAATCTCCTTATAGTGAAGCTTCATGTCAACAGGGCCCATGCTGCAGGAATTTGGATCTTCACGCTGCATGTCGAGAAAGTGGATGTCCTCCTGATTCTTCATCATTTCCTTAGCCTGTGAATGAGCAATGTCCATGATCTCCTTCGCTATTGCCTCCTTGAACATCGCCTCCTTCACTCGGAAGGACTCTGCTTTATGTGACTTGTGCTTCACAAGCCGGTCGTATTCCTTGAGAAGGGATTCCATCTTCCTCAAGGCCGAATCTCGACGCATCATGGGGATTCTCGCTCTCTCCCAAAATATGAGACAGGCATCCAGGCACAGGTTCAGGCATTCAGTACGTCCAAATTTTTGCTCCTTTTGGTGGTAAAAGTACTTTTTGAGTACTTGCAACTGAGTTGGAAGGCCACTTGATGTGATGTTCGCATCCGTCTGGCCAATAAGAAACACTTCTGTTTTCGCTCTGGTAGACACCTGGAAAAGAAAACAAACTAAATAATTCCACAGAAATAATTTCACATCGTAATTAATTTCATTAATTAAATAAAGAAAAGCAGTAACTGGACTCGAACCAGTGTCATAGCCGTTTGGCGGCATCGCTCAAGTCGGCGTACACAGCACGCTATCCACTACACCATCTAGGGAGTGGATAGCGTGCTGTGTACGCCGACTTCAGCGATGCCGCCAAACGGCTATGACACTGGTTCGAGTCCCAGTTACTGCTTTTCTTTATTTATAAAACTGATACGTGTACACTACGTTCTCTTTGACAATTCATTAATTAAATAAATTTCAATACCTCAGTAAAATTACATTAATTAGTATCATAAATAATTACCAGCTTAGTTGTCCAATATGCAACAGACTAATTAATTTCATGTAATATTAATAATAAATATCACTACCACAGTAAAATGACAGAAATTAAATAATAATAAATTTCAATACCACAGTAAAATGAGATAATTAGTAGCATATATAATTACCTCCATAGTTGTCCAATAGGCTATACAACACGAACCGCTCAAGTGACGAAGAAAACCGTCTTCACTGCAGGCAGGCGAGAAATTAACTGACAGAAAGTCGTCAAAGTTGGGGACCTCTAAATGCAGCGCGATCTGGTTCAAACTTGCACAAACGTGTTTTCTTGTTCTTTAGAATACGGAGAAACGTGTGGATTAAAACTCCAAGCTCATTTTTATTTTACCCTATAGGTATGAAACACCCTATTATACATGCTAAGCTTTAAATGATCATTGGACTGATAATTATAAGATTATGATTAAGTGTCTCATTTTGGCCCTTTTTGACGTAAATGCAGGTGACTGTTTTAAGAAGCTAAGATGGGAGAAAGGTTACCAGATTAAAATGGTTAGTTTTAGCATGCAGGTGCCTGTTTTAAGAAGATAAGATGGGAGAAAGGTTAGGTTAGGTTAGGTTAGGTGGTGTGGCGATGTATTTTCCTTGCGATCGAAATTCTTTACGATGTAATTTCCCGGCGATAAAATTTCTGGCGATGAGATTTCTGGCGATGAAATTGCGGCGATGAAATTTCCGTGAATCTTTGCTTCCACTCTTTGTGTTCTTTTGGTCAGAAAATTAAATATCCATCGTTCCAGCTTCCCAGTAATTCCTGTGTTCTTAAGTTCGTGTGCTATAATTCCATGATCATATTTATCGAAGGTTTAACAGAATCAGTATATATTATATCTATGTTCTGACTGTGATAGGCATGATCTTCCAGCCGTAAGGCCATGTTGGTTCGGATTGAATAAATTCTTTCTTGTAAGTAATAAGCAATTTTGCCTCAATTACCCGTTCGAAGCACTTTATAAGATGGAAGGTAAATAGCTGCTGGCTGATAGTTCTTAGGCATTACTCTTTTAGCTCCTTTGAATAAGTAGGAAATGTTCACGTTCATTTATAGAAGTGGATTTTGTCCTGTGCTGAGTGATTTTCTCCACAGTAAGTATAGCGGCTTGGCAATACTCTCTTTACATTTCTTCAGAAACGTGGCACTCCATGTACAGTATCTGTCCCTGATGCTGAATTTTCTCTACTTGTGATTGAGCCTTAATTACGTCTCCTTCCAATAACTCTAAATCCATTAATAGGTTCGTGTCTGAACTTGTTCTTCGTTGATTTGTATCTATGTCTAAGAATTCACCTGGATTTTCTAATTTCTTCTCCGACTTTGAGGTGCCAAACAAAGAATTAAATTGTTCCTTAAGCAGTTCGCTCATTTTTATGGGTCATTTGTGTATTCGATCGCCCCATCTTTTAAGAGACGAATAATCTCTTTGCACTGCATTTTCCTTTTCATAAACATATAAAAGTATTTTCGGTTATTTTTTATTTTTTGATACTTTATTTTCCTCCTCGTTTATCATCAGAGCTGGGCAGTAACGCGTTACAAGTCCTCACTCATTATTCATTAACCGTTAAAAATTTGTCCCTTCATTATGAGCGAGGGTGCATGTTGGCCGTTGGCATGCTGGCAGCCTACCCCTATCCACCCTCTCCCCTACACTGACAGCACTGTCAAAGTAAAAAGGCGAGGAACCCTGGAGCAGAGAGGGACCTAAGTTCAACAGAGGTTTCGTCATTCCTCTCATCTGTGTCTTCAAGGCACGTTAGCTCTGCATCCTTCCCATCCACTAACTTTAAAAATATGTTTATTAAACTTAACACTCCTATACCATCTAGTGCCGCTGTTGAGCGGGTTTTTTTCAGTAGGGAAGGATATACTACGTCCGAAACGAGGCTCGCTCTTAGATGCAACTTTTGAGAAGCTTGTTTTCTAAAAAGCCAATAAAGATATTTTGAATAATAGTTCTTAAGTTTGTATATTTAGCTAATAAATTTCAATTATCATTGCCATGCACAATAACTCATTTGATTCATTTCTTTAGTATTTCGTATTATTGTTTTGCTAAACTAAACTTTCCTGCTATATTCTAGCATTAGTAAATTATCATAGTATCAATAGTATGCTACATCCTCAGTTATGTTGCAATTCCTAGTAATAAATCTTGCAGTAATTTTATTTAACTTTTTTTTAAAATATTATGCGTTATAAGTCACAACAACACAATGAAGGCATGTACAGACTTCATAGCCTATGCATTAACCAGTGGATACAAACCAACACATACTCGCACAACTGTAGTACGGTAACGGTAACGGCATTACATTTATAAAGTAACGAGCACAGCACTGTTCATCATATAGATTAGTGATCCGGAACCTGGGATCCAAGGACCCCTTTAGGGGTCCGCAGAAGAAAAGGAGTATATTCTAATTCACACAAAATTAGAATATAAAAGTTATTTTCGCTGAGGGGTTCTCAAAAATAATCCATATTCTTCTGTGGATCAACAAGTGAGAAAAAGGTTGCGGACTACTTGTGTAGATGAATGTTTGTTTGAGGATATATATATATACATATTCGTGTATAGGTCGAGTTTTTAAGACTGAATTCTCATGCAAAAATTAGGAGGTCGACGTATATAAGGGTAACATTTTCGTGGGGTTGAAATTAGTGTTGAAAACCGGTTTGTAAAATTCCCCTAAAAATCGAAAACCGAAAGAAAAAACCGGTTTTATTGATTGATTTTTATTTGGCTCAAACTTGCGCGAACGTGCAGCTACGCGCTACAGCGCACAAAAAATAACTTCGAATACATTACCTATTAAGTTAAATTGTGACAAACTGGCAACTGCTCTTCAGTATAATTTTTGCCTATCTGGCAACTCGATCTTCAGTTTGTCTCATCATGTAGGCTGTAGTGTAGAGTCAGTCGACTAAAGCCCTATTCGCAGTATAAGACCCTTAATGCCCTTTGTTTCTTAAGATGTCATTTCCAAAATAGGGATAAAATCTAAATTAATTTATATATTTTTTTCTTACACGAAGAGTCAATTTTCTGTTTTCTAGGTAAAGTTTTTTTTATTAAAAAATTTTATTTCAATGTTTTTTCAAAAATAGAGATAAATTTTATTTTTATTCTTTATAATTTTTTTACAAAAAGAAGTTTATTTCTTTCTAAGTATAGATGTTTTATTTTAAAATATTATTTCAAATCTAAATTGTTTGAATAATGTATTATTTTGGCTAAAATAAAATATGTCAAAGTTGTCATTTTCTTATTCATATGCATACATAGGATGCTGCATTTTTGCATTATTTTGACCAAAAAATAGGGGATAAGCTATGCTTGTTAAGAGTTAAAGTCAGTACCTTTCAATTGTGGCTTTTAAAAATTACTATACTTTTCGGTCATAACCGGTTAAAACCGGTTTTCAAAAAACAGATCGATTAAAAACCGGTTTGTAAAGTTTCGATTATTTTTCAACACTAGTTGAAATCCGTGCACGATGGGGAGGGCTAGGAGCTACTGTTAGTTTCAGACATGAAAAATATTTACCATTTAGTACCAGTAAACAATGAAAACGTAAAATATGTACCAATTATTAAAATTACCAAATATGATGTGTTTAAGGTCACCTAGACGGAGTTGCCAGCTTCTAGTTTTTAGAAATGAGTTTTATATGCCATAAAATATGGTGCTTTATTACCCTAATTTGTTGTCCCACTACCCTCAACAACTGGGGTCGACCTATGCACGAGGCATATGATAAATTAATGATTTCTTGGCCAAAAATCAAGGTTCGACCTATACACGAGATCGACCTATACTCGGGTGTATACGGTATGTATATATATATATATATATATATATATATATATATATATATATATATACACGCAGTATATATATATATATATATATATATATGAATAGAAACGACATAAGTATTAAGGAACGTTTCTGCACACGAGGAGGAGAGATAACGAAATAATGAAAAATGAGGCGAACCGCCTGGGAATCGAACCCAGGGCCTTCCAATTGCCGGTCGGACGCTCTACCATTATGCGTCCGACCGGCAATTGGAAGGCCCTGGGTTCGATTCCCAGGCGGTTCGCCTCATTTTTCATTATTTCGTTATCTCTCCTCCTCGTGTGCAGAAACGTTCCTTAATACTTATGTCGTTTCTATTCATTTATATACTGCGTGGTCATTGCAGTTATTTGTGCATAATATATATATATATATATATATATATATGGTGACAGGGCAATTGCGTCCTGGTCAAGTGCGTCCCGGACAAATGCGTCCCGGTCATTGGCGTCCCTGGACAATTGCGTCCGGTTTTATTTCGTCCCGGACAATTGCGTCCCGGACAATTGCGCACTTCCCCAATTGCTATATGAAGTTTATTTATTAGAGAAGTGAATAGAAAGTTCATTGTGACTTCACCTACGCAATTGTCCAGGGACGCCAATGACGAGGGACGAGTATGTTTGTTATTGTAATTTTGTATGGGATATAATGCCCGGTCAGATTAATTGAATGCCCAGTTAGGTCAACTGTATGCCCTTGACGATTGGTTAGGTTAAGTTGTGATATTTTCGTTAAAACTAACGAAACTAACTTTATCTTAAGTGGACGTAACCCATAAAATTTGACAATGATGTTGCTGATGATGGATAAAGTTTTAGAGAACAGTTTCGAACAGAACTTATGAACATATAACAAGTTTAATAGGTTAAAATGAAAAGTATATTTGAAATTCCGATACTAACTTTCTATTCACTTCTCTAATAAATAAACTTCATATAGTAGTTGGAGAAGTGCGCAATTGTCCGGGACGCAATTGTCCGGGACGCAATTGTCCGGGACGCAATTGCCCTAGAACCATATATATATATATATATATATATATGCAGAATCTGAATATCGTTCACATATTCACTAAATATTCTGTAAGGAAGCTCGTGTTAATTATGTTAAAGAACGAAGGGAACTATTCAGTGACTCTAAGACAGGGGTTCCCAACCTGTTGCTCGCGAGCACCACTGTGCTCCTTGACAGTCTGACGGTGCTCTTCTACAATGTTAAAAACACGTTTGAAATAAAGTTCATTAATTATTTGTAAGAGACTAACATATTTGTAATAAATGTACGAGTTCTGTCAATTTTGTTTGGGAATGTTTTGTAAAAGTAAATTGATTTTTCAGTTTTTTTAAGGCATTAAAACCCGTTTGAAATAATTTTTACAGTGGTTTGATTATTCCTAATTTTTGCAAACATATAGTGGTGCTCGTTTGACTATCAAGAAAAAAGCTTGATGCTCGTCAGATTGGAAAGGTTGGGAACCCATGCTCTAGGACATACTGTAACTATTACTTCCAAAAACCGAACTTCAAACTTGAACCATGACGGAGATCCTTCTCATACGAAGTTGATATATTTGGAATAGTCTGGAAACAAATTTCAGAACGAACGCTTCTAATACAAATCTTCGAACTCGATTAAAAATAAAAATATTGGATAGATATTATACCTTTTATCCCCCTTTCCCTTTCCCCCCATATGTTGTTCCTTCATTTCTCAGCATCATATATAAATAGGAAGAGGAGACTGTAAACACCAATCGACGAGGGAAGTACTCCAAGGGGAGGGTGACGTTAGACAGAAGGTAGGAGGTGCTGGAACTCCCGTTTCTCCTGTCACTCTCCTCCTTAGCTGATCTTTTTCCGTGTCTCATCTACCTTGTGAGCAGTTCAGCATGCTCTCAAACACACACTTCTCTCCCTATTCATCACTACATACAGATGCATCTTACACACTACATAATCTTTTCAAAATTTAAAATAAATGGCATGAACTTCAAGAGCCTCGGAGTAGCCTGGGGAGGGGACAATAAATGTCCCCACTTCTGGCTCCCACCCTGCCGATACCGGGAACGCAGACCCGGGCAGCAGCGCTGGATCTGCTACCACCCATTTGAGATGTTCTGGACCTCTGCCTGAATCACTTTTCATAAACCTCTGCAACATTCGTGGCCTTTTCTCAAATTTTCAATCTGCTGAACACCACCTCTCCTCCTCTAAACCTCATCTTCTTTTCCTCACTCAAACTCAGGTGTCTGGGACAACTGACAGCAACCCCTTTTCTGTACCCTCTTACTTTCTCTGTACTCAATTTCACTCCAAAGGTGGATGTTGCGTATATGTACGCAATGACCTAACTTGCTCTCGTATTCCCGAACTCGAATCTTCCGAATTCTATACCCTCTGTCTGTGGCTAAAATGCCAATCTCAAACTAAATACATCTGCGCTGTTTACCTTTCTCCTAATTCTACTGACTCCAAAATTCTTTGACTACCTCACTTCCAAAGTGGAATACATTCTTTCCAGCTCTCCCTTTGCTGAAATCTCCATTTTAGGCGATTTCAATGTTCACCACCACCTCTGGCTTTCCTCCCATTTCACTGATATCCCTGGTGAATTAGCTCACAACTTTTCTATCCTAAACGACCTAGAACAGATTGTACAGCACCCTACTCGTATCCCTGATCGCTTTGGAGATAGGCCCAACATTCTGAATTTATTTCTTACCTCTCATCCTTCTTCTTACTCTGTGAAACTTTTCTCTCCGTTGAGCTCCTCCGATCACAATCTTATCTGTTTCCTGTCCTATCACTCTAATTCGGCCTTTGGATCCTCCCAAGAGGACTTCGGCGCCGCTGACTGGGAGGCCCTTAGGCAGTACTTCTGTGATTTCCCATAGAATGATTACTGCTTCCGTGGCCGGGGCCCTTCTGAGTGTGCAGAGCGTATCACAGAGGTGATTCTCTCGGGCGTGCAGGCGTACATTCCATATTCTATTTCTACTACTTATGCAAAAAAAACTTGGTTTAACTTTATTTGTTCTAATGCTATCCGCAACAGAGAGGCGTTCAGAAGGTACCGTCGCCATCCAACCCCTGACTCTCACTCAGCTTATATTTCTTCCCGGAATCGTGCAAAATCTGTTCTTCGACTCGCCAAAATTTCCTTCATCCGAAATAAATGTGAAAATCTATCAAATTCTCATTATTCTCGCTCTTTCTGGCATCTAGCTAAGAACATCTTCAACAACTTTACTTCCTCTTCATTCCCTCCACTTTTCCATTCTGACAGCACAGTTGCCATCTCTTCTCCTGACAAAGCTGAAATCTTCGCTCAGACTTTCGCTTACAATTCAACCATGGACGATTCTGGTGCTGTTCCTCCATCTCCTCTTCCCTCTGACTTCATTATGTCTGAAATTAGAATCTCTTCTAAAGATGTTTTATCTGCCCTTTCTGGGTTCAATTCTAAGAAGACGTACGGTCCTGATGGTGTTTCTTCCTGTTGTTCTTAACAACTGTGCTTCAGTGCTGACACCCTGTCTAGGCAAACTCTTTCGTCTTTGTCCCTCATCTGGTACTTTTCCTTCCTGCTGTAAGTTCGCTTTCATTCAGCCTGTTCCAAAAAAGGGTGACCGCTCCCAACCCTCCAACTATCGTCCAATTGCTTTTATTTCTTTCCTTTCCAAAGTTTTTGAATCCATCCTTAATAGGAGCATTCTTAAACACCTTTCTTCTCACAATCTTCTTTCAGATCGTCAGTATGGATTTCGTAAGGGACGTTTTACTGGTGATCTTCTTGCATATCTCTCTGACTCTTGGTCATCCTCCTTTTGGGATTTCGGTGAAACTTTTGCTATTGCGCTAGACATATCGAAAGCTTTTGATAGGATATGGCACAAATCTTTAATTTCGAAACTGCTCTTATTCAGTTTCTATCCTTCTATATGTGCCTTCATCTCTAATTTCTTTCCTTTCTGGCCAATCTATAGCTGCAGTCTTAGATGGCCACCTTTCTTCTCCTAAAGCTATTAACAGTGGTGTTCCTCAGGGTTCTCTTCACCCACTATTTTCCTTTTATTTATTAATGATCTTTTAATTCGCACTTCCTGTCCTATTCACTCCAATGCGATGATTCCACTCTTCACTTCTCCATCCGCTTCCCAAAGCGTCCCTCACAGCAGTCGCTTCATGATTCGCGTAGTACGGCTATGGGACACCTGACTTCTGATCTTTCTGCTATATCTGATTGGGGCAGAGAAAAGTTTGTGGCTTTTAATGCCTCAAAAACTCGGTTCCTCCATCTGTCTACTCGTCACAATCTTTCACACGACTATCCCCTTACCTTCAACAACATACAACTCAATCCTTCCTCTTCGCTTAACATTCTTGGCGTTTCCGTTTCTTGTGAGCTTTCCTGAAAGATCACATATACTCTCTTTCTAAAACAGCTTCTAAAAGGTTAGGTGTGCTGCACCGCCTCAGCGGTTTTTCACCCCCACTCAGTTGCTGTCTCTCTACAGTGGTCTTGTTCGCCCCTGTATGGCGTATGCTTCTCGTGTGTTGGGTGGTTCAACCCACACAGCCCTTCTTGACCCTGTGGAATCAAAGGCTTTTCGTCTCATCAATTCCCCACCTCTTACTTATTGTCTTCAATTTCTCTCTTCGCCTCACTGTTGGCCCACTCTCTCTTTACTATCGCTATTATAACGGACATTGCTCTTCTGAACTCTCTAACTGCATGCCTCCTCCTTTAAGGAGAGCGCGCAATACCAGACTTTCTACACTTTCTCATTCCTTTTATGTCCAACAATCTAATGCAAGGGTTAATCGGTATTTTCAGTCTTCCATCTACTCAACCGGTCAACTCTGGAACAATCTTCCTCAATCCATCTTTCCTTCTTTCTATGCCCTCCCATCTTTCAAAACCAGAGTTTCTAGGCATCTCGAAAACCCCGGACCTTGATTTTGGCTCTCTTCTTCTTCTATGGGAGGGGTGCTTTTGCGGGCGTTTGCCCTTGGCCCCTCCTTCCTGCATAAAAAAAAATTACTGCTTTCTTTATATTAAGCATATTTAAGCTCATACAAGCCAGTAATTATCGATGCATACTATTAAATTATTATTTCAATAATAATCCAAATTACTGTATATAGATGTCATTGACTTACGTATGTAAATTGTGTCTTATATGTGAAAGTATTGCCGTGAATGGTACCTCTTATTGTTTCATATTTGGCAGTTCTTAAGATGTACTACTTTAATTTCTGTACTTTGAACTGAAAATTTTACTTGCATTTTCTTTGTTTAACTATCTTTTAAACAATAAAGAATAATAATAATAATAATAATAATAATAATAATAATATTATTATTATTATTATTATTATTTATAAAGGAAAACCCAAAATGCTTCTATATCTATGCAAAGAGGAAAACAAGAACGCGCTCCACTATTAGGCACTCAAGGAAAGAAAATAATGAACCAACCGACGATTTAAAAGAAATATCTGAAACATTATTGATTAAAAACTGTAAAAATGAAATAGCTACACCCTTATACTGGATATGGAGAAGATCCCTAGACACTGGGGAAATACCGAGTATCCCGAAAAGAGAAAACATTGTCCCTATATGCAGGGTGTTTCAGGAGGAAAGGTCAATACTTCGGGAGGTGATAGTATTGGTTATTGTGAGAAAAAAGTTCATATGAACATGTGTCTAATTCTGAATGGTTATGGAGATAGAGCTGTTTGAATCTGATGCGCGCGTAGCTCTTCCTCCCTCTTCCCTCCCCTATAACCTTGAACCATGTACGCTGTAATGTAAGCATGTAACATAAGCCAATCGACAGCTGACTGTTGTGAGTGACATTTTTGGTGTTTGAAGCAGTGTTAAGAATGCCACACACCTTCACACATGCCGAATATGCAGATATGGTACATGTCTACGGTTTTTGCGATGGAAGTGGAACAGCTGCTGTTGCAGAATACCGTCGACGGTTTCCGAACCGCAGAATTCCGGATCGAAGAGTGTTTACCAGGGTTTTCAACACATTGCGTGAGATTGGTACACTTCCCAGCGCTCATGTTTCATCTGAACGTGAAGGTCAACAAGATGTGGATGAAGTGGAAAACATTCTTCAGTTGGTAGAGCGTAGTCCTACTACTAGCTCACGAAGAATTTCTACACGTCTCGGTGTACCACACACAAGAGTATGGCGAACATTACGCGAGGAAAGTTTGCATCCATATCATTTACAGCGTGTACAACACCTTCAACCAGGAGACGCTGCCATGCGACTGGAATTTTGTCATTGGATAAATGCTAATCGCCGATTGCTTCGATTAATACTGTTCACCGATGAATCTACTTTCACCCGTGACGGTATCAACAACACTCGTAACTCTCATCGGTGGTCAGACGAAATTCCAAATGCCACTGTGGAAACAAATTTTCAACATCGCTTCTCTGCCACTGTGTGGTGCGGTATCATTGATGATCAGCTGATTGGCCCTGTTACTTTAGAGCAGGGGTCTCCAACCTGGGCGGTAGCGCCCACCAGTGGGCTCACATTAAAGGTAATTAAACATTTATTTCATTATTTATTTTATCGATTATGTTGATTTATTCTTTTTGATCTTAGGTGGGCGATAAGCTTTTTTAATTTTCAAAAAATCGTAAAAGTGTGCGGTGAACAAAAAACAGGTTGGAGACCCCTGCTTTAGAGAATCGTCTTACAGGACAAAGTTACCTAGAATTTCTGCAAAATGAATTGCCAGGACTATTGGAGGATGTTCCTTTGGCTACACGCGCTGGTATGTACTTTCAGGATGACGGAGCTCCTCCACATTCTATCCGTTTGGTGATGCAATACCTAAATCAAACTTTTCCTGGTCGATGGATCGGCCGCGGTGGTCCCATTCAATGGCCATAAAGGTCTCCAGACCTCTCTCCGTTAGATTATTGTTTGTGGGGGTAGATGAAAAGTCAAGTTTACAAAAGAAAGGTGCATACACGAGACGAATTGCTCGCGCGCATTTTGGATGCTGCTGCCCGCATAAAGGAACGTCAGGATCAACTCAGACGAACAACACGCGATCTTCGCACACGAGTTGCAAAGTGCATTGAGGTTGACGGTGGGATTTTCGAAAACGTATTGCAAACTGTAACAAATTTGTCATTTCTGTATCTGATATCATTCAAAATGCCAATGTTTAAACATTAAAGGTTAGAAACAGTAATTGGTTTCTCTTTCTTGATTACCATTAACAATGCTTTTGTATTTGTAGATTCAAACAGCTCTATCTCCGTAACCATTCAGAATTAGACACATGTTCACATGAACTTTTTTTCTCGCAATGACCGATACTATCACCTCCCGAAGTATTGACCTTTCCTCCTGAAACACCCTGTATAAAGGTAGAGATAGATCTCAAGCAAAGAACTATAGACCAATGTCACTGAAGTCCCCCCCTCTCACCGAAGTATTTGAAAGAAAGTTAGAGAGAAAATCTGACTTCTTGGGGACGCTGGAAAGATTCATTGAGAACCAGTACGGATTCCGATCAGGAAGATCAAGCTTATCACAACTAATAGAGCACTATAACAATATTCTAGACGCACTTGAAAACAATGAGAACTACGATGTCATATACACGGATTTTGCTGAAGCGTTCAACAAATGTGATCATGAAACATATGGGAATAACAGGCAAAGTGGGAAAATGGATCTACACTTTCCTCAGAGAACGTCAGCATGTAAAAATCCAAGGTACATCATCATCAGTATCCGAAGTACGCAGTTCGGTACTACAAGGAACAGTATTGGCTACTTTCCTATTTATTATCATGCTAACAGACATAGACAATGAAGTACCCAACAACCGTAGAGTAACATCCTTTGCAGACGATACAAAGAGCAACAGAAAAATCAGTGAAGCAAACGAACGAGGCGGAGGCCATACAGAGGGATAGTTAGAAGAAAACAACAAGAAATTTAACACCGAGAAATTTCAGCTCTTGAGATTTGGAAGAAATGAGGATCTAAAACAGACAGACAGACAGGCAGGAAATTCAGAGAAGCAAGAATATAATGACCTATGATGCGACATTTGAAACACAAACTCAGATGGTGATAAACAAAGCAAACAGGGTTGCGAGACAGGTACTGGGAACCTTTAAAAGAAAGAGTAAGAAAGGAATGATTCCCCTGATGAAAACACTGATCATACCAAAACTTGAATACTGCTCAGTCTTGGCGTCCCCATATAAAAAGGAAGAAATTAATAAACGAAGAAATTCAAAGAAACTTCACAGCCAAGATTGATGGCTGCAAAAAAGCAACTACGAAAATTAAAGCTGTATTCCCTGGAAAGAAGGAGAGAGAGGTACACCGTAATTTACATATGGAAAATGATCGAAAAACCGGTACCAAACCTCAAACTAAACTCAATTACGATCCAAACAACAGTGGAAAATAAGAAATGCAGAATGTGTAGTGTTCCCAAACTAAAGGCCCGACAAGGGACACCTTCAACACTGAAGGAAAATAGCTTGGTTGTCATGGAGCCCCCAAGACTTTTTATCCAGCTTCCAAAGGAACTCAGGAACGTCACAGGGGTCAAAGTTGAAATCTTCAAAAGAAGAATAGACGCTTGGCTCAGGACGGTACCAGATGAGTCAGGTGTACCTGGTTATGTGCGATGGAGAGCGGAAGGGAGCAACTCGCTACTCCACCAAACCAGACGTAGAGGCGGGGCCACAAGCTTGACCTTCGTGTGAAGAGAAACCAAAGCACGGAACTGCTACGAGGTTACGAGATTATTATTAAAAGTTTTATTATTATTATTACTAGTTTTATTATTATGATTATTATTATTATTACTATTTTTATTATTAGTATTATTATTATCAGTATTATTATATGGCGCCTCGGTGGTGTAGTGGTTACCGTCGCTGACTACGAATCCATCGGTCCCGGGATCGAGACCCGGTGACGGCAGGCGGCGCGCAGCAAAACCCAACTGTTCATCCTTCCACACAATGAAGAAAGTGGTTGATAGATAAATGGGTACCCTGGGTAGCCTATTGTTTAAGACGCTGAGCTGCTGGTGGGACGTGGTTCGGATTCCACGTTAAACTGTAGGTCTAAGGTGGAGTGAAAAGGTTGACCTGCGTCAGAATGAACAATTCGAGCGGAAGCAAACCAAAGGTTACCAAAGTTTATCTCATTGAACATTTACATGTTATGGTCGATATTTAGATTATAAGCAAATGTACAGTAGTTTTGGTTTATTTTTTATCTTGTTGACTTGTTGACATATAAGGATGGAATAATGTTAAAATTAATTAAATGATTGTGTTCATCTCATAGTTTGATTTGTTTACTTTATTTACAGATCTGATAGTTCGTGTCTATGCCTCTCTTCAAGCGTTCATTTATTCAAAATGCATAGTAGCCTTTGTTATATCAATCTTATGTTAATTTTATGCTTTACAGTCATGGAGGCCACATAGTACTTCCAATATTATATGTTCAATTTTACTTTGCAACGAAGCACGCTGTAACGGCGATTACAGAGGGCCTTAGGCAAGAGCTACGGGAAGCCAAATCTCATATAAGAGCATCAGTAAGTTTATTGTTCTCTCTCTCTCTCTCTCTCTCTCTCTCTCTCTCTCTCTCTCTTTCTAATGTGCTGAATGAGTAATTTGAGGGAGTGTTCACCAGGGAGGACACCCGCGTCATCCCCGAGTCAGGCGTCAGGCACAAAGGCGCTGGTCTGGATAGTGTTCGGTGTACCGCGACAGTCGTTGCCGATAGAATAGACAAACTGAACACGTTTAAGTTCCTCCCCAGAGACTTGCGGAGGTGCGCGACCAGGTGACCCCCATACCTGGCTACAGTCTTCAACAAATCATTGGAGACGGGCCAGGTGCCTGGTGACTGGAGAGAAGCCAACGTGACCCTTAGCTTTAAGAAAGGGGATCACGAAAGTCCAGGGAACTATCGTCCCATTAGCCTCACTTCGGTTGTAGGTAAATTATTAGATGGGATAATAGCGGATAGGAGCGTTGACCATTTGGATTCCTACAAGCTGGTTGGGGACTCCCAACATGGATTTAGACGGCATAGGTCGTTTCTCACCAACTTCCTCGACTTTTCCCACGTCATGTGGAGTGAATACGATAGGAGTAGGGCGACTGATACACTTTATCTCGACTTTGAGAAAGCCTTTGATAAGGTACCTCACCGCGGGCTAATGGCCAAAGTCCGCGCGCTGGGTATCGGTTGGGAAGTAGGTAGCTGGATTGGAAACTGGCTGAAGAATAGGCGGCAGAGGGTTGTAATTAAAAGGCCTTCCTCGGGTTGGGCTTCGGTCACTAGCGGGGTTCCTCAGGGTTCCGTTTTGGGGCCACTGTTGTTTATCATTTACATAAATGATATCGACGCTGGCATCGTCAGTAGGATCGCCAAATTCGCTGATGACACCAAGCTTGGGGCCAATGATGGAACGCCCGGAGCGATCGAGCAACTGCGTGCGGATCTACGTAGGATAGGAGAGTGGTCCGAAAAATGGCAAATGCCGTTTAACTTGGGTAAATGCAAGGTCATGCACATTGGCTACGCCAATCCCAAGTCGGACTACACCATGTTGGGAAGTAATATCGAGGCCACTGATTTGGAAAAGGATTTGGGTGTGCTAATTAGCAGCGACCTTAAGTTTACGAAACAGTGCGTAGAGGTGGAGAAAAAAACCCAGAAGCTGTTGGGTTATATCAGGAGGCTCTCTCTGTACAATTCCCTGGTTCGGCCGCACCTGGAGTATGCTGTGCAGTTCTGGTCGCCCACCCTCAGGAAAGATATTGAGAGGCTGGAGTGAGTGCAGGCGAGGGCCACAAAGTTAATCCCTTCCGTTAGGCATATGGGCTACAATCGACGCTTACGCGCCCTGAATTTTTTTCGCTGGAAACTCGGAGGCTGCGCGGTCAACTCATCGAGGTTTTCAAGCTCTTACATGGGTTCGACGATGTCGATTTTAGAAGCATGTTTAGTTTAAATGATAACTCAACTCGCAACAATGGTTGGAAGTTGGATTTGAAACAGTTTAGCGCTAGTGTGTGTAGGAATTACTTTACCTATAAGATCTGTGACACGTGGAACAGGCTACCGTCAGAAGTTGTGAACAGTTTTTCTGTGGATCAGTTCAAAAAAAGGTTAGACCGACCGAATCTTGCACATTATTTGAGGGTGTATGAATTTTTCCGTGGCACCCGTTGCTATTGGTACCTACACGGTATGGGCCACAAGGCCTTTTGAGGTACTTCTTTTCCATGTAACTCCTTGTAACACTCTCTCTCTCTCTCTCTCTCTCTCTCTTTCTCTCTCTCTCGTAATAATATTGCCTTAGGTATCAATAATAACCATAAATTGAACGCAGTATAAAATCTTAACGTCGAATTTAATCTCTATTAATATTAAAAGAAGAATAATGGAATATGCATTTCTTTCTAATCATTTGTCTTGAAACAACTTTTTGATTCTCGATTTGAGTTTTTCTATTCTTTCGCGATCAAATGATGGGAAAGGGCAAAATTGTGCGTCACATAAAGATTAGTGGAACTATCTAAAATGTCTTAATTATTTGTTAAATTTTTGCAAGGAAATGAGAGTTATTTTACCGTCCTATTTCCATTCAGTGGAACGTAATGGAATTCCTTTTCATTATAATAACAATTCCTCTATTTACTAATCAATGAATCTTGAAAATGCATCAATACATCAAAATAGTCCCACTTCAGCCTCAAGAGGCTCAAAGTTTGTACCAGTATATGGCAGAAAAACAAGCGATGAAAAAACAAAGATTAAATATAATAAATGTGAAATTCCGCTTTGTGTGTGTGTGTGTGTGTGTGTGTGCGCCATTGCTTTGCTGGAGTTGCGTAAGACGCAAAGATTAAAGCTCATCATGTACTGTAAGAGATAAAGTCGTAGACAAAATAAAGAATTGGCTTACCAGAAGAAAACCAAAAGTTGTAATTAACGGCGCACAGTAAAGTCAAATTAGATTAAAATTACTCCTAAGGTTCTTCAAGGGTCAATATTGGGTCCTATTTTGTTAATTTTATTCATAAATGAGGCGACAAGAACGAAGTAAGTACAATCTCGAAATTCGCCGAAAATAATGAAATAGATAGTAAAACGATTAATTTTCAGGACAGAAAAAAATTTACGGCGATTTGAGCAAAATATGGCCAAAGAAGTGGAAAAAGAAGTTGAATATAAGTATATGCAAAATTATACACTTTGGATCTCGCAATTTGTCAAAATACAAAATGTCTGGATAGGAGTTGATCGTTGTACTCTCCCAAGAAACCAAAATCAAGGGTTTTCGTCATAAAGGATTTAAAAGTTGTAAAATAGTGTATAGAGTCATGCACTAAAGCAAATAAATTATTAAGTTTAATTTCACGCAACTTCCACTATAAATCCTAAGTTATAATTAAACTTTGTATAGTTCACTCGTAACACCTCGTTTTAAGTACAGTGTTCATTTATGGTTTCCGTATGTATGTAAAGGCATGGAAAGGGTAGAGAGGGTACAACGTCGAGCCATCAAATTAATTCCGTCCGTTAAAAAACACGTAAGAAGATAGAAAGATTACGGGAATTGAAAGGCGGACTTGTTCAAATTTCTGAAACAGTTCGTGGTTTTGATAATGTAATTCACGGACATTTTTTAATTTAGACTTATAGTGGCCTACGAAATACCGATTTGATGTGGCGAAGAAGGTAGGCTTACTGGCTTATTTTATTAGGCTTATTTTATTACTGAATAAAATTGAAATGAAATTAGGGATCACCAACTTGGGCCTACTGCCCAAACAAACAATATTTAATAAGGAGAGAGAAATTACCTTGTTGTTTTATGTTTAATTTGGAAAATAATTCAATTATTTGTTCACAGCGATTAACAGTTCAATAAAGCTGTTTATAATGATTAACAATTATATAACGGCACTTATATGATACTATGCTAAAGATGACTGGTTCTTAGCAACAAGGAATGGTCATACAGCCTAATTGTTAAGTAAATACACTAATTAAGATAGGCTAATGAGATATGCAGAGTGAACACAGAATAGATAATGAAGCCTATTGATAACTGAAATAATGGAAATACGGTATGGCACAGTATATGGATTATGTCAGAAAAATGTAATGCATTAAAAGAGCACATAAACAAACGGATGTAAAATAAATGAGTTATATGAAAGAACACAATAACAGGGTGATACAACACTACGGTATTGGTACAACACTTGAATAGTCCTACTGCGGTCTTAACGAGAGAGTTAGTTTGCACGGTAATGAAAACACTTTTAGGGCCTACGTGATTAGGCAGAGCTTGCGGAAGCCCGACGTAACAAAAACACTGTAGGCCGAGTAAGGGCCGACAAGATGCTTACCGCGACGTTGGATAACTCTCGAGACTGAAGAAGGCTACGTTAGGGTTTGACCGTATTGCCTTTCGCCGTAGATGACCTTGGAGACTGTAGGCCTACGTGAAGGTTTGACCGTATTGCGTTTCGCCGTAGATGGCCTTCGAGACTGTAGGCCTACTTGACTTTAGAGACTGTAGAGGGCCTGTTGAAATACTTGTTGAACGGGCGCCGATCGAATTGTGGTGAAGGATGAGTGAAGAGCAAAATGGGGTTTGTGGCTTGTAGCCTAATAGGAGGTTTACGGACCTGAGCCTCGAAGGGTGCTTCTGTAGTCCGACTGGCCTTGCCGGCGTGAGGATGAGTGTTGACAGCCGGTAGAGACTTGTTGAAAAGGGGCCAACGGAAAACGCCTACAGCAGTGATGTTTCTTGCAGAATGGAATTGTAGAGTTGCCTCACGTGTTGCTTCGTTTCTTGTATGGTTGAGGTGGTGTGACTTGAAGGACTGAGGCCGGTTGAGGTCGAAGCGGCGCTACGTGAAAAGAGGTTCACGAGGAGAAGTGACGAGAGGAGTGAGAGCGAGTTTCAGTGAACTCTGACTTATATAGGCTGTAAAACGCTAACTTTTTGCGGGCCTTTTTGGGAAAAACACAAGCGTCCTTTTGTTTCTCCCTCCTTGACAAACCACGTGTGTTTTTCGATTCCTGATGATTCTCGGATGTCTGCGAACCGCGAGGAAAAGGAAGTTCTTTGTCTGACCTCTACAGACTTTACAAACGTGACAGTAAATAAAGGATTCGAATGACACGGTAAAAGATGCGAACCAAATATTGCAGAAAATTATCGAAAAATGGAATAAGTTACTGACAGTAGTTGTCAAATACGTTCTTGAAAATTTGTAAAAATTACCTAAATAACTACTATAAAACTTTGAGCTTCTTGTAAGTATAGCATATGAACGGAAGAAAGAACTCTGTGGTACTGATGGCAGATGAAGATGATCTCAACGAGATAAAATTGATGGTGACCCACCCCGAACGAATATTCCAGGAGATTGATGACTTTCTTTTCCTAGTAACCATTTTGTTAACGAATATTTTTTTTAACTCTTTCAGGCACAGTGGTTTAAGAATAAAACCACCTTTTAACCTTAACTTCATCCTAAAACCACCACATATACTCCTTTTCCGTCCGTCAAATTGTAATAAGATTAACTCGTGAAAGATAACCTAAAAACAAATTAATAAAATATTAATAAAATAATAAAATAAAACATTTTGCGTGTATACCGTATACCGCAAAGTGTTGAACCAAAAAGTACAACATTTATTGCTATTCAAAACCAAGTATTTTAGTTAACTCGTCACTTCCAAACTTCCCTTCTTTTACCGACAATTTGTAGAAAAGTTGCATTTTAATATGATACATACAGTATATTAATTCCGATGGGATATTACAGTCCCACCGGGACATTAGAATCCTGCTGGTACTGAAACAGTTAATAAAAGACTTCCGAAAAGCGAATGATGTATGATAGATGAGTACTGTCTTCGTGGATTAGAATTTTATGTTATCCTTAAACTATTCTTTTATAATGATTGGGTACAAGAAATGAATGTTCGCGTGGTACCTGTAAAGCTGTCATGCTTCCCAACGGCATATTCAGATAAGAATACTGTAATTAAACTACTTTTCACTAAAAAATACAAAATTAAACGTTAATGCTAACATTGTGTAAACCTATATGGATGTATTGTACAGGGTGTCCCAAACGTCTTGACTCATCGGAACAAAATACTTAATTTACTTTAATCCATTTATTTTTGAAAATGCTTGCCATTAACAGCCATACACATATCAATTCTTTCACAAAAGGATCTTTGAACATTTCTTAACATGAAAACACTGATCTGAAAGCATGCATTCCGTATGTTTTCCTTCAGGCCTACGCGGCGCCGGTTTCGGACAGTAGTGGCATAATGTGGGGGAGCCCCATCCTGTTGAAACCATACCTTTCTCAACCGCTTTAATGGGATACCGTAAAAAATAAGGAACCAAAATCTCTTGTAACATTGCGAGGGAGGTACCTATCACCTGTAACATTATGTTCGTAAAAGTAGGGGCCTAGCAAAACGTCACCATGAAGAGCACACCACACCATGATTCTAGGATCGTTTTGAACATGAGCTTCATCTGTCCACATAAGATTCGTATTGCACCAATATCGACAATTATGACGGTTGACTCTCCCAGAATGATGGAATGATGCTTCATCACTGAAGATAATATCAGGTATTAATGTAGTTTGCACATTAAGTTTCTGTATTAACCACTGACAAAATTCCATACTCCGGTCGGCATCATCTCCATGAAGAGCGCGAACAAAAGTAACCTTATATGGGTGGTATTTGTTTGCCTTTAAAATTCTTGCAACAGAATTATGACTAACCTGAGCTCCTTGACTGATTTTCCTCAATGATTTTCTGGGGCTTTTTGCAACCACTGAAAGAACATTTTCACGATGTGTTTCATCTGTAGAGGAGCGAGGACGACCAGTACGAGGTTTATCAGCAACACTTCCCTATCTTTTAATTGTTGCAGCACTTTGCTGATGAATCGTTGACTTGGCTTTGGTTTCTCTTCTCATGGTGTTTTTCGTGAAACAACTGACATACCTCCCTCTGGCTTTTTCCAGAAACATGCAGCAACACCAGTTCCATCTTCTCTTGATCGTTATACTGAGCCATGAGAATATTTTATTTCCTGAAATATGTAAAACGCATTAGAAATGTGTTTGTTTAACTTTAAGAATACAATGTCTATGTTCCGTATGGGTCCAGACTTTTGGGACACCCTGTATATCTTCTGCGATGTGTTCTTTCTGAATGAAGATTATTATTATTATTATCATCATTAGTATGCATTATTCTTTTTAAAACTGTCCTATACTACTGATACTTTCAAAACTTTTTTCTCTAGAAGAGAAGAAGACCGTCGTCTGTCCCACTCTTTATTAGCACTGCTACTCCACATTTTACAATTTATCTCTTCTTGTTATAGTCCATCAGCCCAGGAGTGGTTGAAACGGGATTTTTAGCGAGAACACTTGATGATGTGAAAAAGGCGAAGGAAATTCTTTTATCTTACGCGTGTCTGCGGGCGACTGACGTCGCATCTGCGGTTCTCCACGTGATTTCTTCTCCACCTCATGTCAAGGTAGGCATAGTTGTACGTTCTGCAGGATGAAGTTTCAGTAGACTCTTCCTTTTACTTTAAAAGTGCGCTTTGATATGAACTACAGTACGAGTAAAACCTGTATAACTCGAGCTAATTGGGGGAAGAGTAGTCCAAGAAATAGAGGATACCATCTTATAAGTGCAAAATTTAAATTATTGTAAACGACTCTATTTTAAAGTGTACAAATCAATAAAGTGTACTAAAACAATGTTTCTGAAAGAACTAATTATATATAACTGAGAGCGTGGGTGGATAAACAAGTGGTAGCTCGTGAGGGTATCACGTGATGGAGTGTACCACGGAATGTGCCACTCGGAGTGTACCGCCCGTCATTTGTTAATGAATTAAGCGATACAGACATGCAGAAATGATATGAAGTCTGTGAACGGTTTTTGACCGTTTGACTGTATTTACTGAAATTAAACTAATTGTTGCTAGTGACTTTTTTCTTAAATTACACCTACCACATTTAAATACAACGAATCAAACAAAAATAAAATTGGTATTTAATATGTACATTTTGTAGGGGATGACGGGACTTTTCGAACACCCTTTTCCCGAGAGGATTTTTTTGGGGTTCGTAGAGGATTCCGGCTTATCCAGAGTATAAGTCATATATATAGCTTTTACTATATTTTTTATTTTTTCATTAGAAATATTTCAGTTCAATTGGACTGTTGAAAGCTAGAGTGATTTATCTGCAAACATATTAAAATTCTTGTTCTTTTCGTGCAGGTGATCTTTATAACACGTAGAATGAATGCGTAACTACTCACTGATGATTCGGGCATAAATGCTTGCTTACTCCATGCGTTACAAAGTGATCAATGTACAAAGATCACCCGTAGAAAAAAGGAAAAGTGTTTTTATGTTTATGTAAATATGATAGATTACTGTGGCTTTCAACCGTCCAATTATTTACACGATATACACAATAAGTTTTGAGGTTACCTGGGCGAGGATGTGACCAAGTCGCAACATTTCTTCTAGTAAAATCAGCAAGGTTAAGCGAGTCTGTTCATTTGTTGCATCGGTGTTCGTCCTCTTCATTCAGATGATGCAGCGTGGTTCGGAGGATCTATCAAGATATACTGAAGGTTTTTTATGTAGGATGGAGGGGGCTAAGGGCGAGCGCCCGCAAAGATGACCCTCCACAGAAGATGGAGAGAGCCAAAAACAAGGTCTCCAAGACCTTGTTTGATGCCATTTTTTTTTTTTTTTAATATAAATTTTGAAAAAGTTGTGTACTCGTAGTGTGTAAGATGCATGCATGTGTAGTAGGGCGGATCGAAAATGAGGTTTTTAAACTTTCTTTCGAAATTCAAATATGGCTAGTGCGGAAAATATGTGGGTGCTATAGATAATGACTGTGCTTAAATATTAGTCCTGCGAAATTATATCTTCAGGTGCCACAAAGCTGTCGAAAAAAGTGAAATATAATGATTTTCTTATATTCTGCATTAGTACAATAACGGAAACTTACTTGTTATTATTATATATTAAGTGTTCCAATTACCAAAATAGTTACTGAATTACGCAGCTCTTAGTTTATTTAGATCAATGTTCTTTTGATTAATGACCTAAATAATCCAGAACTCACCACGAGGAGGTGGCTGCGTGTCGAGCTCCACCCATGCCCTCCCAACCACTCATCCTTGCGCATGTTTTTTTCTATTAACGTTTTATTTAAACTTTATATTCAGCTTTACTTTCGAATGATGGCATTTTTTTACGTGACTGAAGTGTTGATCTTATGAAGCCATCTCGCGCGTTCAATCCAAATACTTTTGATGATGCTTCAGTCACTAATTTTACCATTCTTTCTACTACTTGTGTATGACAAGGGAATTTCTTGAATGGAGGGGTACTCTTGTTTTCTATGAATTCTTCAATCTCATTTTCTGTCAGGTGTCTTGTCACAGGTGGTTCAGTGACAATGCATTTTTGCCAATTAATTAAATCAGTATAATCAGTAGCTTCAAATTGAATAACAGGTACTGTGAAACGCCTCACAACTTTTTCCTTGTTTGTTTGCCTTGCTGCTTTCTTTATTCGCCTCCACGCTAATTCTTTATGGCGCTGCGGTCATCATGAATCATTGATGCTAGAATATTTTCTGGATTTGCAAAAATGCATTTCTTTGTATGACAGGGTTTACAATATCCTTTACTTCGTCATTCAGTGTTCTTGTTAGTTCATTAGTTTTGAAACATGTTTTGAGCCATTGACAAAAGACGTACTTTGCTAATAGAAAACCACATTGGGATGTAGACCTTCATTATAAAAGAAGCAATGTTCATGAGGTTCTCAGATGGACTTACAGTTGAAACGTATAGACGAAGCAAACGATTTGCTGTAGTCAGCCATCGTGAATGTGCCATTTTGCCTGGACTACGATGAGCAAGATCTGGAGAGCAATATCCCTTTGTTATGGCCTGATGAATATCAATTAGATATTTTGGTCGGTGCTAAGATCGTCACAGTCTACAGTTGGTTCCTCAGCATCAATCCTTTCAAACTCGACAATAGGAAGACTCTCACAGTTCTCTAATTCCCTGCCAATAGGACCGGTGAATCGCGGGGCCAGATGTTTTTCCATCCAGCTTTGCAACTAAATGGCGTAATGGCAATTCATTGGCATGGAGCTGGCACACTAAATGTTGAACTGGCTTCTTCAGCTTCAATTCTATAAGCCTTATAACGCCTCCCTTTTCTCCAGTGTTGACTGCTGCACCATCGCATCCAATGGCAACAAGGTTTCCAGGTTCATGTCATTATTTCCAATATACTCAAACATTCCTTTACATATTTCTTCAGCTGATCCAGAATTCACAGAATAATGGCCCAAATAATCTGAACCAGGTTCTCTCACTAAAGTGATATGTTCTTCTGTTACCTTCTTCTGATATACTTTGGACTCTTTTTTTTCTTGGAAGAGTGTAGAATCTTTTCGACCATCAAAATAGATTCCTCTGATTGGGACCTGATTTTGATCTTTCATAATTTCTGATCTCTTCTTTTTGTCTTTCTCTTCTGATTTTACTCCTATCCACTACTTCAGATGTATTGTCAATAGAAACTTCTCCAATATCTTGCAATACTGCACTAACAATGAATGCTGCAGCTCGATCTGAAACTGCAGTCCTGTCACAAGCAGTAGCCACTGAAGGTAGATTGTAGTTTTCCTTTTCTTGAATAATTGTTCTCAGGTTGTTCGAGCTTTCTCTTCGAGCTAACTGGCTCTGGAAATGTATCGTCTGATATTTCGCCAGATTCACTTTCACTATTTGATGTCGATGATGATAATTCAACATTTGTATCCTGCAATTTCTCCTGTGAAGATTCTTTGGTGAGCCTCACAGCTTCTTTTTGTGCTTTCTTAGCAACGTAGATGCTTTTTTCTTTGAGAGTGTAATATCTACTCTATCAATAAACAGTTTTCTTTCACTCCTTTGATCTAAGAGGAACGTCACTTCTTCCTTTGGAACCGTTTTTTCTTTGGGACAAGAACATTGTGTTAGTACTTTGCACTTGCACGCTGCAATGTCAAAAAGTTTCGTGTGTGCTTCTTTTTTGAACATATCAATCTTTGCTTTGTAAGCTTCAGAATTTTTTCTGCTTTGGTATGGCTTCATAATGAACGATACTTTTCGTGGTAGCTTCTGAACATTGTTTCAATTCGCCTGTCTGACAGAATTGGGACGGAAGCACTTTCCCAAATTGTTTTCAATTTATCAACAACTTGTTCTAATATTTGAGATATTGAAGGATCTTTATTAGTATTCTGTTTCAAATCGTTTCTTACAAACAAGTAATATTTAAAAACTCCTTCGTATGTAGGAAGATTCCTGTGCCACAAATCTTCCCCCATACCAAACATGGGGCACTCAGTTGAGGCCCTGGTTGGTTTTGCACAAACTCGAGACATTTTGAAAGTATACAAATCTGAAAAAGAAAGAGCTAATATCAATTATACGTTAATTTCAGTTAATAGTACATGGCAAACTTAGGGCAACACAATACAGAAATGTAAAATATATAAGAAATATAGTTTAGACTATCTGAGTAACGCCAACAACAGAACACCCACCTGCTACGAGAGCGACAGCTACACTGAACCGAGGTACTCACGTGACAGCTGAGTGAGCTGATTATAGAAAACTGTTTTTAGAGAATAGAAACTTTTTTTAAAGGTTGACTGAGCTATTTTTATACAAGTGTGAATAAATTCTTGTCTATTGTGCATCGTGGACTCTTCTGTAATTATTGGTTAAAATCTGCTTTTTTTCAATTTTTTTCAATATTGAAGGTCATTGTGGCACCTGAAGATATTAATGTTATGATTTTAAATTTATACCAGCTTATTTCCTCACTACTCCACACATTTTCCACACTAGCCAATTTGAAAATTCGAAAAATGAGTTTTTCACTCCGCCCTAATGTGTAGTGAGGAACAGAAGGAGAAGTGTGTGTTTGAGGGCATGCTGGATTGCTCATAGGGTAGATGAGACACGGAAAAAGATCACGTAAGGAAGGCAGTGACAGGAGAGATGGGAGTTCTAGCATTCCCTATGTCCTGCCTAACATCCACCCCGGAGTACTTCCCTGGTCGATTGGTGTCGACAATCTCCTCATATAACACTGGTCAACAAAGTTTTTGCTTCAGACTCAAAAGTAACTGTATTCTACTAATTTGAGGGTGCTGATTTCGAATATAAACTTTTTTTTTGGCATGTCGGGTCGGGTTTTTTCTGTACAGAAGGTGGATTTGTTTGGTTGACCGTATTTCCTGTAGATTTTTCATTAATGATTACTGTTCAAATGTTTGTGTTTAACGATGTTTTCATCTACTTTTCTCTCTTTTCAGATTTGATGACAATGTATGTTTCTTGAGATTGCAGTAATAAACCCGATTCATTCTGCAACATTTGTGGTTTATTCACTTCATCTTCACAACGCAGGAACATTACACCACTCATTAAAACAGCCTACTATCACTACTTTGGTTGTCAACTTGGAGACCGAGAGAAAATGTGGGCACCACATGTTTGCTCCACGTTCTGTTCAAATCAGCTAAGAGACTGGCTGAATGGTAAGCGAAAAAGCATGCCATTTGCAGTGCCAATGACTTGGCGTGAACCAAAAAATCATGTGAATGACTGCTACTTCTGCCAAACCCAAATAACTGGGTTTAATTCCAAAACCAAGCATAAGACTGTTTATCCTGTGGTTGACTCAGCTATAAAACCAGTACCTCACAGTGATGAACTGCCAGTTGCAGCACCACAAGAAGACAAAAAAGTGCTTCATTTCTCTTCTGATGAAGAATCTTCAGAACACAGTGCTGGTGATGCAGAGCTTTGTCCTCCTGGTAATGAAAATGAACCCCATTTCGTCACACAAGATGACTTGAATGACTTAGTAAGGGAATTGTATCTCTCTAAATCGTAGAGCTTCTGCTCTGATATAGAAGGGTTATTTTCACTCTTTGATATACAGCATGATTCCAGACAGTGGCGTCTTTTTATTGATTCATCTAAGTGCAGTTTAAAAGCGGGTCTTTTGCACAATGGTAACAACTACCCAAGTGTACCAATTGGACATTCTGTTTACCTGAAAGAGTCATATGAAAACATGGTGGTGCTTCTTAATGCTATTAGTTATGAAAACTACCAGTGGAATATCTGTGGTGATTTGAAAGTGATTGGACTCCTTCTTGGTATGCAAAGTGGGTACACGAAATATTGCTGCTTTCTTTGCTTGTGAGACAGCAGAGCTACACAACAACATTCATCAAGACTGACTGGACTCCTCGTGAAACCTTTGTTCCTGGACAGCATAGTGTGAAGTATCAACCATTGGTTGATCCAAAAAAGATCTATCTACCACCACTTCACATAAAGCTTGGTCACATGAAAAATTTTGTGAAGGCCCTGAACAAAGACTGTCGTGGATTTCAGTATTTGTGTGAAAAATTCCCCAGTATTACTGATACTAAATGAAAGAAGGAATTTTCATTGGGCCTCAGATAAGAACTCCTCTAAATGATGATGAATTTCTGGAACACCTTGAAAAAAATGAATTATGTGCTTGGAATTTCTTCAAGAGTGTGTGACAGAATTTTCTTGGCAGTCATAAGGCTGGTAACTATAAAATACTCATGCAAGAACTTCTAGATGCTTATAAAGACCTAGAAGCCCGTATGTCTCTAAAGATTCACTTTCTACACAGTCATCTTGATTTTTCCCTGATAATCTTGGTGATGTGTCTGATGAGCACGGAGAAAGATTCCACCAGGATATATCAAGGATGGAAGAAAACTTTAAGGGACGATGGGATCCTCACATAATGGCTGACTTTTGCTGGATGCTGAGAAGAAATAAACCAGGTGCTGAATTAAAACGAAAATACAAAAAAATTCATTTCTGAACATCCAGTGTATAATCATTGTGAAATATTATATATAAATGTAATGAAATTTATACAGTGTAATTTGTTCCCTTTTAAAGTAAATAGTAACTGAAATGCTTTGAAGATTCATAAGAATCTTTTACGGAATGAGCCAAATTTTGGACTATATGTGCAAAATTTCCTCTGAACGGTGGTCAGAATTCCAAAAATTGTGAGCTGTTAGAGCAAAAACATTGCCATATTTGTAATCAGCGTCCAAAAATTGGTCAAAAAAGGTATTGAAGTACTTGAAGCAGAAAAAAGTTCTGTTTTGTTAACTAGTGTATTCAGGTGACCTCCGTCACATGGCCTTTGCCATTACAAAGGAGATTAACCCGAGCATTATTATTATTTGAGGTTATTTGAAGTTGAGATCTCCGTAGCTCAGTAGTTACACAGTCGAACTCTGGGCGGTGAGGCTCTGAATTCGATTTCAGCTACTGACATCGGGTTGAGTTAAGCCGGTCCCTTACCCTGTCACTGCTCGAGCTTAGGTGACCCTGGGGGCACACTCATCTCCACACGGAGGGAAAATTAGTTCTGGATGTTGCCTGTTATTTATTCCTTTAAGGCCGGAATTTTTTGTAGTGTTAAGTTATGAATGCGCATATTTGAAACGCTATCAATTTGTACCGTTCGTTCTGAAAAAGTTAAAGTTCATGCGTCGTACACCTCTTTAATCTAGGATAGGGAATGGGGAATGGGTTACTAGCAGGGCTGGGAGCAGTTAAAATTTTCATCTAACCGGTTAACAGGATGCAGCTTAACTGGTTAAAATCAGTTAATTTGTATACGGTGTATGTATATATATATATATATATATATATATATAATGCTGATGGCTCTCACAAACGAGTTTATGCTGACACAGGAGATAACAGAAAATACCAGGAAAAATAACTGCCTAGATTCACAAATAAACGAACTTCACTGCGAATATAAAAATAACTCCAACTATTGTTTCAGACCACAATATAATCGAGGTATCAATAAATATGGCGATAACTTTAAAAAACAATACACATACGGAAGGAAGAAGCAAATTTGGGGCTTTTAACTTAAACTCCAAGACCATAAATTGGGAAGAAATCAGATCACACATGGCCCAAATTGAGTGGAGAACAGTTTTCGAGAATAAAACAACTGACGAAATGCTAACAACCTTGGAAGAAAAGACGCTGAGAATTTTTGAAAAATATACTCCGAAAGCACAGCCAAAAGGAAAAATGAACTGGCTAGAGCGGCAAAAGAGAAGAATATTCCGCAAAAGAAAGATAGTAGCGACGAAGTTAGGTAATTGCGGAGACAACAATGCTAGGAAAGTAATACAAGAAAAACTGGAGAGAACTGATTGGGAAATACAAACTCTGATAAAGGGCCATACAGAGAGGGAAGAGGAAAAGGCGGTAGAAGCAATAAAGGAAAACCCAAAATACTTCTACAGCTACTATCGGGCCCTTAAGGAAAGGAAGTAATGAACTAACAGACTATCTAAAAGAAATATCTGAAACATTGAGAGCCCAGTATGAATCGGTCTTCAGTACCCAAAAAAGTGACAAAGCGATACCTGACATAGATGCATTTTTCAAAGAGAAATTGCAAGGAGAATATATAACAGACTTTGATTTTACCCCAGAAAATGTAGCGCTACTATCGGGCCCTTAAGGAAAGGAAGTAATGAACTAACAGACTATCTAAAAGAAATATCTGAAACATTGAGAGCCCAGTATGAATCGGTCTTCAGTACCCAAAAAAGTGACAAAGCGATACCTGACATAGATGCATTTTTCAAAGAGAAATTGCAAGGAGAATATATAACAGACTTTGATTTTACCCCAGAAAATGTAGCGAGAGCTTTAGGACAAATGAAATCACATTCAGCTGCAGGTCCGGACAAATGAACGCACTATTAATTAAAAACTGTAAAAATGAAATAGCTACACCCTTATACTGGATATGGAGAAGATCCCAAGACACTGGGGAAATACCGAGTATCTTGAAAAGAGCAAACATCGTCCCTATATATAAAGGAGGGGGATAGGTCTCAAGCAAAGAACTATAGACCAGAGTCCTTGACGTCCCATCTCACCAAAATTTTTGAAAGAATAGTCAGAGAAAATCCATGACTTCTTGGAGACTGGAAAGGGTCAACGAAAATCGACACGGATTCCGATCAGGAAGATCATGCCTATCACAACTTATAGAGCATTATAACAATGTCCTAGCTGCACTTGAATGCAATGAAAACTATGATGTCATATACACTGATTTTGCTAAAGCTTTCGACAAATGCGATCATGGGAATAACAGGTAAAATGGGAAAATGGATCTACAACTTCCTCAGAAATTGACTACAGGTAGTCAAAATTCAAGGTGTATCATCACCAGAATCGGAAGTATGCAGCTCAGTACCACAAGGTACAGTGCTGGCCCCACTCCTGTTCATTATCACGCTAATAGACATAGACAGTGGAGTAAACAGCAACAGTATAGTAACATCATTTGCGGACGATACAAAGATCAGCAGAAAAATCGAAGTAGAGGCCTTGCAGAGAGACCCAAACAAAATATACAAATGGTCAGAAGACAACATTATGACATTTAACACCAAGAAATTTCAGCTCTTGAGATATGGTAGAAATGAGGAACTTAAAAAGACTGCATATTATGCTCCAGATAGACAAGAAATTCAGAGAAGCACGAAAGCGGTCGACTTGGGAGTAATAATGACCGATGATGCCAGATTCGAGACACAAAATCAGATAGCAATAAACAAAGCAAAAAGAGTCGCGAGACAGGTACTAAGAACGTTCAAAAGGAGCGACAAGACAGTAGTGATTCCCCTGCTGAGAACACTGATCATACCAAAACTTGAATACTGCTCAGTTTTGACGTCCCCATATAAAAAGGAAGAAATTAATAAACTAGAAGAAATGCAGAGACATTTCACAGCCAAGATTGATGGCTGCAAAGAACTGAACTACTGGGAAAGACTACGTAAACTAAATTTGTACTCCCTGGAAAGAAGAAGAGAGAGGTATGCCATCATCCACATATGGAAAGTTATCGAAAAACTGGTACCAAATCTCAAACAAAACCAAATTACCATCCAGACAACGCTGGAAAGTAAGAAAGCCAGAATGTGTATTGTTCCCAAATTAAAGGCCCGACAAGGGACCTCCTCAACTCTGAAGGAAAATAGCTTGGTTTTCAGGGGGCCAAGAATTTTCAACCAGCTTCCAAAGGACCTCAGAAACATTACAGGGGTCAAAGTTGAAGTCTTCAAGAGAAGACTAGATACCTGGCTCAGGACGGTACCAGATGAGCCGGGTGTACCTGGCTATGTACGATGGAGAGCGCAAGAGAGCAACTCGCTCCTCCACCAAGCCAGGACTAGAAGCGGGGCCACCATCTTCACCTTCGTGTGAAGAAAGACCGACGCACGGAACCCAAACAAGGTTAACAACGTATGTCAGTGGCGTGCGGTCTATGAATGAGTTGCATGCAGTGCATACGTATCAATAATTCACAGGTCAACAAAAAAACATTTTTTTTTCGTTGCCAAGGAAATTCGTACGAATTTAGGGTATTTTGGGGTTGCTGAATTCCAAAATGAAAGTAGTTTTTCCGATTTGGCTCTAGTTCTTGAAATAATGAATACCCTCAATTAATAGGAAACGTAACCATAACGCGTGCATATGAGAAACTACCGGAACATTCTAGATGGTGAGACCGAATAAAATGCCATTATGTATTTCATGTGTTTACTTTTGTATGATTTGAGACAATTTCAATGCGATTTGTAAGTAGGCTCCGCCTGAACATTAAATTTTTTGCATCTTTACGTGTTTCAATGGGGTACCAATTATCTCATAAATTAGAGCCAATCTAGCAAAACCGATGTCATATTCGGAATCAGCACCACAAAGTTACCTCAAAATCACTCTAATATGATTGGCAATAAAATGAGTGTTGACCAGTGTAATCAATATACTTTTTTGCATAATTATTTATAAACTCCTCACACAATAAATTTACTTCCTATTAAAAATATTTGGTATTTAAATGCGATTAATACTTACGCCCATGTCTGCGACCTGGAGATGCAAGAACAGGCATCGATATAAACTTAACTACTGCCCGTTCTCATGTAAAAATATGATTGCGCTTGCTGTTTCTTTCTCAAGCGACATGCGTCGACTCTCAAATACTTTTCCAAAAGCCGAAAATAATTGTTCAGACGATGCTGATGTCGCTTGAACAGCCAAATATCGCCTTGCAAGGCGGCTCACTGTCGGGTAGTCATTCCGTCTTGACTTCCACCATTTCAATGGGTTCTCGTCAACTCGATAACCTTTTTCCTGAGAATATTTTAGCATCTCTCTGTCCATGATTTGCGCATTTTATACGAATTTATTGAAATAACTGTTTTTAACCGAAATTAACCGGTTGAAAATTTTTAACCAGCTAACCGCTCCCAGCCCTGGTTACTCGCAATAAATGAAAGCGTATCTCTGTATAATTACTCATTATTAGCGACCCATATAAAGGGTTCGGGGTCCCCGGATGGTTCGGTAATCTGTCCATTGATTCATCTGTGGGTTGGTGTGTGACTACACACCCCACACTCAGGATGGTAACGTGACAAATGAGCTTTTTAGTTCTGATTAACTTTATTGTTTTTCCACTGAACCACAACTGAGTAAATTAAGATTGTTTTTATCGAACCATTATAATAATACCTTCAGAATTTAACTTTTTATCATTTATATAGATATTTTTATACTTTCAATCTTACGTTCATAGATTACTTTAACTTTACACTTACGAGGTGTGTTCAAAAAAGTTCCCGAACTGGTTATGTTGCGCGCGCATCACATGACGCACATGCGCATCATGTGATGCATGTTGTAGTATGAACCAGTCTGTGTCCAAAGACGGTTACCGCTTGTTGATATCGTATTTTGTTCTCTCGATATTTACTGTTTGGTGAAGTCATTTTGTGTTTTTTGTCGCATTTTGTGCATTTGAAATCAAGTAGGCCTTCATAAATGATATAGCCTCGCGTGTGATATGAATAAAAAGTCTAAGACTCGGAAAGAATTCACTTTCGTCGGTAGCCCTATGGCAGTGGTGCGAACCTATGGCACGCGTGCCCATTTGGGCACGCGATCAAATTTGCTTGGCACGCCTAAACATAGAAATTGTTATCCAAAAAATGAGTAGAAAATAATAGACTCAATGTTTATAATTTGGTGTAATATATATAAACTTTGGTGGGCACGCGAATTTTTTTCGTGGTTTACATGTTTTTTTTTGACACGCGACTATAAAAAGGTTCGCCACCCTTGCCCTAAGGGGTAATGCATTGAGTTTACTGTTCTTAATTCATCTTAAATAGAGGCCCTATTTCCCGCGGGCTTGAACAGAAAAATTGAAAAACATTAACAAGGGAGAGCAAAACGATTTTAAGATGGACAAAATGCTTCCGATGACTCTGTCTGACTCTTCTTGTCTCAACCCTCTGACTCTGTCACTCTCTGTCTGTCACTCTGTGTACCTCTCGTGCTGCGTTGCCTTTTTCTTGGAGCAGATTTTGCGGTTCCAATCTTGCTTGGCATGTTATTTGTTTCTTAATTATTTACGAACCTATTACTTAAAAGATAGTAATTATTACAGGATTTCAATAATTTTTATAATTTCCTACCTATTCCACAGTATTTAACTAACTTTATTGGCTTATTTTCTGATATTAAATCGCTTACTTTTATAAATCTAGTACTACTTAAAAACTAACCTATCTTCAAGAACACGATTGAGCAAGACTAGAGGTGGGTATCACTTGATAACAAACCTATGCCTGATTGGCTAAACGTGAATACGAGTATGAACAAAACTTTGTGGTTCATGTCACGTGTTCTTCTTTAAATTCAGAATAGGCCTATTTCCAACTTTCAATAATTTATTTATTAAACGTAACTTACATTTATACCTTATGAATTGTTATTTTATATTCATTAGTAAATCCAGATTTTATGATCCCAACACATAGACACATTCACTTAAGGTTAAAATTTGGTAATTATACTGTATACGACATTTCCTAATTATATAAATTGTACTGATCTTTACGGAACTTATTTATCGGATCCTTTTACGAAATGAGACGGGAAATTTAACTTTATTCTGTTTTGCAGGTAAATGAAGTTATTCTCAGGTCCACAGGACAGAAACTATGAATATAACCACTCATACAAGATGTCTTGTTCCATCCGCACTCCTATTTTGATAAACGTATCTCAAAAGCAGATATTCTGCTTTTGTTTAGACGTATTCATGTATTGAATAATTGGATTACAGATTTTCTGTTCATTGCTGAAATATTTTAACATAGGGTTTCCAAATTATTGTTATTACTCCTCAAAATATATATATATATACTATATATATATATATATATATATATATATATATATATATATATATATATATGACAATATCGTATTTTTACAAACTTAATTAATGAAGAATCTACTTTGAAATGTTTCTTCTACGCATATAAGAGTGATGATCAAATTTAACTACGACTCGGGGACTTTGGAAGATAATTACGCGCATGGATGAGAATTGATTCTGGTACTAATTGAGGGCAAATATGTCTTAATTGGAAGTTTAAAAATTAATATTTTATCTTCGCCTACGAGAAATAGTAGTATGGGCGCAAAAGGTTAGAGTCCAATGCAATGATGCAATGTTGCAATGAGTACCAGTGCCAACCCCCCATTGTTGCATGATCCCCCAGTGCCAACCCCAAGGTGCCAAAAAAAAAGAAATGGAGAGGGGAACTCCCCCAGCAAGCTGAGAGAGTC
Organism: Bathynomus jamesi; assembly: GCA_023014485.1. Taxonomy (NCBI): domain Eukaryota; kingdom Metazoa; phylum Arthropoda; class Malacostraca; order Isopoda; family Cirolanidae; genus Bathynomus; species Bathynomus jamesi. The sequence goes on along the minus strand of JAJOZX010000010.1, from coordinate 2,411,191 downwards.
CACCTGACCTCTTTGGGGGAGAAGTAGGGACGGCCTCACCTCCAAAAGGGTATACCTAACCTAAGAGAGAGAGAGGAGGAGAGAGAAGAAGAGACCATCAAGCTTCCACGAGAGACGGAAGCTCAATGACTGATCATGGTAGCAACACTTGACATAGATCTCGAAATCCGCCAGTTGGCGTAGAAGCCAGTGCCTCCAGGCATTATGAGCCAGTTGGCTCAGTGTATACATCGTCTGAACACACAAGAAGCGCACACAAACGCACATAGATCTCGTATTATTACACACACAGCTATATATACTAATTATTTATTTATAGATGAGTTTCCACAGAGAGAGAGAGGCGTCTATTTGCTTTTGTCATTCATCTCTTATACAAAATGTCTTCAAAAACAGCATTTTTTTTTATTCCAAGAAAGACAAAAAATACCTGAATTGTTCATTATGAACATTCAAGAAGCGCACATAAACGCACATAGATCCCCTATTATTACACACACAGCTATATATACTAATTATTTATTTATACATGAGTTTCCATAGAGAGAGAGAGAGAGAGAGAGAGAGAGAGAGAGAGAGAGGCGTCTATTTACTTTTGTCATTCATCTCTTATACAAATTGTCTTCAAAAACAACATTTCTTTTTATCCCAAGAAACACAAAAAATACCCGAATTGTTCATTCTAACGAAGGTCAACCCTTTCACCACCCGACCCTAGACCTACAGTTTAACGTGGAATCCAGCACCCCAGCATCTTAACCACTAGGTCACCCAGAGTACCCATTTTATCTAAATACAAGCAATATAATATACCACACTTTATATATATATATATATATATATTATATATATATATGTGTGTGTACACATACACACACACACACATACACACACACACACATTCTTAAATAACTGCAGGAAAAATTTTATATTAAGCAATAAACATTTCAACTAAGCTCACCGAAAGCGTCTATTTACCTATGCCATTCAATTCTATATACCTTCTATATTTTTATGAAAGAGAGAGAGAGAGAGAGAGAGAGGCGCCTATTTACTTTTGTCAATCATCGCTTATATAAAACGCGGTTCTCGTTTTCGTACAATTTTTTCATTCATCTTAATATTCATTCTTTTGATGTGAGAAATCTATATATTAAATTTCCCATATGAAAACAGATTTAATAATACGCAGTAGATATACTAAAAACGTATATTAAATTTGGTAAATTATTCTCATATAATAACATTCAGCAATCCTTTCTATATACTTTTATAAAGAAAATCCCGCCAATTGAAAGTTAATTAACTGTTAATTTTTATAGAAAACAAAGTAAAATACATTACACCACAGGTAACAATAAAACAAAAGTTTATGATACGTTCATTCTCTCCATCGTCCTCCCACAATTAAATTTTAATTATTTTCAGTTCTAGATGGTTGTAAAATCCCTCATATATATATATATACCACAGGTAATAAAACAGATCACACAGACGTTCTCTCGACACCATAAACTTTTAGGGGCTGAAGCGATGCTACCCCTTCCATAATTTTAATTTACAACCACCTAAAACAGAAGTTTATGGTAAGGCCGTTCTATTCTTACCTCTTAACCCTTTAACGCCGAACGTTTTTGTAGGGTTTAGGCTAAATGCGTGTATTTGAAACTGTACGTATTAGACCCAGTCGGCGTTAGAGGGTTAAATATAAAGGGTGATCCAGAGAAATGGGACCCAAAAGAAACCCCTGTAACTCTTAAAGTATAAGTCCTTTTGTAAAATCATACGCATCATTCGAAAGAGGATAGTTACAAGTTTGTACAGGATTGTATAGGTTTTGACAATACAAGACAAGACAAGATACAAAACAAAATAAAAGTGTTAGTTAAAACTAACCCTTCAAGATGACTGCATGGACTGTGGAACAGCTGCGTTTCATAACTGAGCAATATTATGAGCATGGAAGAAGTGTAGTTTCAGCTCAAAGATCTTTCAAGACAAATTTTCAGATGTCAAAATCACCTTCTAAGAAACTAATCCGTCGGTGTGTCAGAAATTTTTCCCTAACTGGCAGCATTGGAAAAAGAAAACCAACTGGAAGAGTGCGCACAGCAAGGATAGACGAGATCATTAACAGAACTCATGAAATTGTACAGGATAATCCTAACATAAGCATCAGACGTGCTTCTCAGCTGTTAGGAGTTGGATATGGAACAACACACCGTATATTCAAACAAAATTTAATGCTCTTTCCATATAAAATTCAAACAGTGCAACAACTAAACGATGGAGGTTTCGCACGAAGACGACAATTCTGTCAATGGATCCAACAGAAGGTAAATGACACCACCAATTTTCTAGCAACTTTGATTATGTCAGACGAAGCCCATTTTCACTTGAATGGAACTGTAAACAAACAAAATTGTCGTTTCTGGGCAACAGAAAATCCATTGAATATTACCGAAGTCCCGTTGCATAGTCAGCGTGTAACTGTTTGGTGTGGTCTTACTGCATCTCAGATCATAGGGCCGTACTTTTTCGAGGATTCCACCGGAAACACGGTCACTGTAAATGATGATCGCTACGAAAAAATGTTGACCGATTTCCTTATTCCTAAATTAAGAGATCTTTGTCTAGAAAACCACTGGTTCCAACAAGACGGAGTTACCTGCCATACCACGAGGAACTGCATGGCAGTTTTGCGTCAAACGTTTCCAGGCGAGTTAATCTCAAGATTTGGAGACGTTGAATGGCCCGCAAGGTCTCCGGATTTTTCTCCCTTAGATTATTATCTCTGGGGATATTTAAAGAGTAGGGTCTACAGAAATAACCCAACGACCTTGCAAGAATTGAAGGCCGCCATCACAAATGAGATACAGGCCATGCCACCGCACACTCTTGCAAAAGTGATGCAGAACTTACAAGCGAGAACACTGGAATGCTTGGCAACTAATGGAGCACATTTGAAAGGAGTCATTTTAAAAAAATAAATATTTCATAATAAACTTGTAACTCTACTCTTTCGAATGATATATAGTTTTTATGAAAGGAATTAAATATTAAGAATATTTGGCTTTTTTTTATGGGTCCCATTTATCTGGATCACCCAGTATATATATATTTTAATTATTTTCAGTTTTAGATTACTTTAAAAGTCGCAAAACATTTTCATATATATATATATATATACACAGAGGGTGATCAAATTATCAGAGCCACCCCTGTAGACTGTAAACTTGAGTTTGACTGGAATATGGGTCCTGAAGAGCTGAGAAGGGTAGAACAGGAAATGAATGTTCGTATAGTTCTATTTGGAATGGATGATCGTCGTAGGACTGTATATGTTTTTAAAAGCTGTGTGAGAGTTCGTACAAGACCCCTACTTATTTTAGGGCCGTCAGGGACAACGTATCTTCCCATCCGTAATATAAGGGGCCTTTACGCGAGTTATGATAAAAGTCGAAAATATGGACAGCATCATGATTTGTGTAAGGGGTGTCTCGAGTTTGCGGATGATATAGTGAAACATTGTAAAGATTGCCACATGGTATGTGAGCAGAGTAAAAGTTCCAAATGTGAAAGCAGTGTAGTTCAAGCTGAGAAGAGGGAATGTGATGTGTGTAGACGCACATTCTTCAATAATAACTGTTTTGAGCTACATAAATCATTTGGAATAAATCGATGAGAATTTGTGAATGTGGTATGTTTCATATGATGGACGATTGGGGGAATTTCAAGCATAAATGTGATGAAATTCACTGTTCTACCTACCATGAGAAATATAAAGCGGTTGGAGTAAAGTATGTATGTTATATGACGTGACCGGACAGCTCATACCAGGACAACACATACCCGGACAACTTATACCGGACAACTCAGACCCGGACAACTCATACCTAGGACAACTCACACCTAGGACAACTCATACTCTCTTCAACAATTACCACCCCAATGTTGATCTTTTCATCTATATCCACCCCGAAAGTTTAAACTCTGCAAATTAACCAAAATAAGATAAAAAACACAATAACAACAAATTTATTATTTATTGCAAACATATAATAAATAGAGAACCATTATTTACATAGGATAAAATTTGAATGCCCGCTTAGGTCAACTGTACGCCCTTGACGATTGGTTAGGTTTAGTCGTGATATTTTCGTTAGTTTTAACGAAAATATCACGACTAAACCTAACCAATCGTCGAGGGCGTACAGTTGACCTAACTGGGCATTCAATGAACCCAACCGGGTATTCAGTTGACCTAACCGGGCATTCAATGAAACTAACTGGGCATATATATATATATATATATATATATATATATATATATATATATAACTTGCATGAATTTTAAATGTTTAAATTTAATTTTTAAATTTACAAAATAAATGTTTTCATTAATTTTTCATTTTTTGTTCTGGTCCTATGTATGAGTTGTCCTAGGTATGAGTTGTCCTAGGTATGAGTTGTCCGGATATGAGTTGTCCGGGTATAAGTTGTCCTGGTATGAGCTGTCCTGGTATAAACTGTCCTAGAACCGTTATATGAAAGACGCTAAGCCTAAAATAGCCCTTGTCTAATTGTGTACTACGATATAGAAACATACACGAACGCTGAAACCAAAGGGGTTATTTCACATTTACTTGTAAGCCAGACTATCTGTGATGACTGCATGGAGATCGAGTGTGATGATTGTGTCACAAATGTGGTAAACGGACAAACGTTTCTAAAACGATTACCCACGATAGCCCTGTGAAACTCTTTGTGTCCTATATTGTCAAGTTAGCGGACAAGTTCAAAAAAATTACCGTGTATATTCTTGCCCATAACGGGGCAAAATTTGACACAGTTCCTTTATAAGGAGTTGCTTGAGCACGAGTTATCTGAGATATTTACAGGTGATCCCTTGAAAAGAGGAAACAAACTTATACAGATGCAAATAAGAGGTAATGTACAGTTTAAAGACACTTTATTATTCACACCTTGTAAATTAGCAAAGCTACCCAAGGTGATGGATGTAGCCGACGAAGTTTCAAAAGGATATTTCCCTTACACATTCCTCACTAGCGAAACTTTAAATTACGTAGGACTACCTCCACTCAAACATTACTTTAACTATGAATGTATGATGACAGATGAACGTGAAGATTTTGACGGCTACTACTACAGTTTTAATGAATCAAATCCTTATAATATAGCTGATGAATGTGAGCGTTATTGCGTGAATGATGTGCGCTGCTTAGAGTATGTTTCCAGGCCTTTAGAAGGATGTACATAGGCCGTTTCAAATTGGATCCGTTACAAGTCGCAATCACGATCGCCTCATTATGTTTTACGGTGTTCAAGAATAACTTCATGCCCAAAGACACCTTAGCTGTCATTCACAGAAACAATCCCCGCAGTTATGAGCACAAGGCTATTTACTGGCTCATACACATACAGCAGCAGATAGGTGTATATATAAAGCATGCCCGAAACACGGGAGAAGTACCCATTAAGGTTAATGGTCGTGATTTTGGGGTTGATGGTCTAAGCGAAAACCGTGCCACTGGTGAGAAGACTGTTTACTCCTTTAACGGTTGCTGGTGGCACGGATGCCCCCGTCCTGAGTGCAGAATCGTAGGAGATATCCACGGTAGATCTCCTGCCGACAGTCTTTCATGGACCCGCACCCGCGATCAAATTATAGGCTCCCAGTTCACTCAAAAAGTCTTGTGGGAGCATGAGTATGATGCACGGATGGAAACAGATGGCCAGTACCGTGAAGAAATAAACACGTTCAAGCGTCCAATGGTGCTGCATCCTCTCAAATGCGGTGATAGCTTGTCGGAGGGCGTACAAATCCCTTCAAGCTATAGTTTCCGCCTACGGAGGCAGTGAAATTCCATTACTCCGATTTCTGTTCGTTATATCCCTATGTGATGAAGAACACTCCGTACCCCTTAGGTGCACATGAAAAACTGGTGGGACCTGACCTCCCCCCCATCGAGGTGTTCTCAACAAATTTGAACAGATACTATTTCGGTCTTTCCTTCGTAGATGTGCTCCCCCCCCCCGCAGGCGATTTATGGATGCCTATCTTACCCGTCGTTATAGATCACAAGCTCATGTTTCCCCTGTGCGTGAAGTGCGCAGAGGAGAAAAATCGGAATTGTAATCATACAACCAACCAGCGTAAGACCAGAGTTGTATATACAAGCCCTGAGCTGGACCTAGCCGTTCGCCATGGCTACAGAATATTGAAGTTACATGAGGTGTGGGGGTTTCAGAAGCTACCCAACTTTTTCTCGCCATATATAAACGATTTTTTGAAGGATAACGTAGAAGCATCAGGGTATCCGCGAGGAGTTGATACCGAAGATGAAAAATCGGCTTATATTCAACGTTACCGTGACCGTGAAGGTATGCAGCTTGACCGTTCGCAAATTGTAAAGAACCAAGGCAAGCGCTTTAGTGGGAAGTTGTCTAAACAGTCTTTGGGGAAAATTTGCACAGAATAGTGGAACGTAAGGGAACGTTTATTTGGCACAAAGTTATAGAGAAGTCTGGGATTATGCCAACGATCCCGATAAGAGTCATGGAGATCGTGAATGTAGGTAATTCTTACATAATAAAGTACAACAATACCGAATTGGGCAAAGATACCTCACGGTTTACAAACATACCTGTAGCCAGCTTCACAACGGCCTACGCACGCATCCAACTTTGGGGCCTATTGCATTCTCTTGGGCGGAGAGTTCTGTACACCGATAGAAATAGTGTGATATTCACAGCGAGGGAGGGTGAATACATGCCCCTATTGGTGAATTCCTCTGGGAGTTGACTGATGAGAGCAAGGATGAGCATGGAGACGTCGCATACGCTGATACCTTTTTCTCAACAGGACCAAAAACGTATCGGGTACAGGTGAGGGTGGGGAAGGATATGAAATATATCGTGAAGGCTAAGGTTATCACGCTCAACCAGGCGAATCGGCGAGTCGTTATCTTTGATTTGTTGAAGGATCTAGTGTACTTGGATGATGATGAAAACGACTAACTGTAGGGACCCACAATTTTTGGGCGCAGAAGCTGGGGGGCGTGAAGGAACTTAGGGGTACGGTGTGCCATAACAGCTATGGGAAACATTACTAAGTGCCTGGTACTTATGATACCGTACCCTTTGGATATCATAATCTTTGAGTGATATATATCTGTTGTTAACGATATGCTTATTTCTTACACGTTTATATATATATATATATATATATATACACACCTTGAATAATTCGTTTATTAAATAAATCGTGTTTCAATTAGCGTTTCACTTTGTGTGTGTGTGTGTGTGTGTGTGTGTGTGTGTGTGTGTGCGCGTGCGCGTATGTACAGGAGAAAGTTCTAAGCTCCGCCCCCTGTATTATAGGTCACGCGACTCCTACTACTACCTGGGCATATCTCTTCCGTGCGTGCTCAGTTGTCCGCTGCAAACCCTGGATCTCAGACGTGTATTTTCCCACGTAGACGAAAAATAGTAATGGCTACCTTTAATATTGCGTGTTCAACGTTTATGAAGTGATATTCAGCAAAATGTGAAGAAATGGTGGACACTAAAAGACTCCCAATTCCACCCTCCTTTGATACTTTTAAGGCTACATTGAACCGTGCGAAGGAACAAGAGGTACAGATACTCTACGGCTATTCTGGCGAGAGCATTGTTGGATTTCGTGGTACAAGCGATGTATTGAAATATGTTTTATAACTAAACTTTATAAAAGCTCACATATACCGTGAAGTGGAGGAAAAAACACGTGCAGAAAATAAGCAACGGGTATGGTTAGTGAGTCTTGTTGATGAGTGGTGTGACAAGCGATATTATGTCATGTTATATCATACCGAGTACTCGTACCCTACGGTTTAGAATGTAAATCTTGTCATCCTGGATAATCTTAATTATTTTTACCACTACATTAATATATATCATGACGAGGTTTGTAGTGAGGTTGTGGCTAAAGGCCTGCGTGAGTTTTTAACAGAATTTAGAGAAGAGTATCGTCTGCCAAGCACAAAGGAAAAATCTAGGCATATGTTTCTCTCAAATAGAGCACCGGAGTGTGAATAAAATGTCTTTAGTTCGTGTAAATGAACGAAAATATCTGGTGCGCATTCTGGAGATCGGGAGTGATAAAACATTAAAACCGGTATTGCTTTTTTGATCGGAAAATTTCTTAAAAACACCTACCCATTATAATGGGTTAAAAGTATTCACGTTGTAACAACGCCGTACACGTTTCATCAGCTTATGGTGTGACTCACTCCTACCGTCGAGCCGATCCGCCCACCCGTGGCTGATAGTCATCTCAGAGCTTGAACCGAGTGGACGTGCACTCCTCGAATACGATGGAACTTCCTTTGAGCAGCATCCTCAATGCCGTGTACGATGTGTCCGTGAGGAATTCGTTGTGCGTGTTTCGGCGTAAAACCGGTGCCATTAACTATGTACTGGAAACGACTTATAGACAAACAAACTCTGGTAAACGGAATGTTGTTTATTTAAGTGTTGAGGAGATGAATAGAATCTTCGTGATAGTTGAGAAGTGGAGTGAGGATCATTATAAAATACCTGTAGGTGTAGGCACAAGAAGAGAGCAGATTAATGATAGCCCATCATATATCATTGTTTGTACGATGTGCATAAATAACAATCAACTACGCATTGATGTACGACTGATGTAGAAGAATGCTTCTGGTAATAACGTTCTTGCTCCTACGCGAAACTGTTTCATCCTGGACAGAATGTTTGAAATAGTCGGTCTCTGCAAGCTGAAGCCTATTTTAGACACGCGTAATTACAGGTATGCTTTATTTTGATACGTTTCTTGAATACGCATACACCGCTCTACTCGATGGGTTTACCGAGTGTATAACTGAACAAGACGAGAATTGTCTACAGCTGGATGCTTATTTAAAAGGTTTAGACTCTTTGAAATATCAGGAACTTTGGTACAAAGGACTTGAGCGGTACAGGGCTGAGCTCACATACACCGTTCACCCTGAAGAACTGTTTCTTTATATAATGAGCAGCTGTCGTTACGACTTAGAAGATTATTTCAACTGCCGCTATGCAATGTGAAGAAGAGTTCACGATTGAAAAGCTCGGGTCGGTAAGAATAAACCCTCAGTTGGAAAGGAGTGTTTATAAACTTGAATTTAATAATGATGTTGTGGCAAACGATGACCTCTTTGTGCGTGCTTTTGAATGTATTCTAGCCGTGTTCAACGATAACTCACCAACCGAATGTAAAGTGGGCACAAAAATAGTATTAAACGATATGAAGGGCATTTACATCGAGTATAGATATCGCTATTACGTGAGCGGTGAAATAATGTTAAATCGTATTTACTGCATAGTGCAAAGCAACAATGATGTGACTGTAGACTCGATTACCTGCGAGTTTAGTGTTTTAGTTAAGCGCAGTAGGATATAAATTATTTTGATGTATATTTATTTTCAATTTATTTAATTATTTAATATAATTTTGTGTATATATTTCTCCTGTACTATTATATTGATGGTTATACTCCATCGTTTTGTATTTCTTATATTATTTTTTTATTTTATTTTTTGAATGTGTATATATTCCTCGTTCGTAGTTCTTATACTATTATTATTTTTTATTTTATTTTTTAATTATAAATATTCCATCGTTTGTATAGAATGAACTATTGTATATTTATTTTCTATATATTTCGTGAAATTGATTCCAATAATTCGTTTAAATAAACAGAATGATCTAATGGTGTTTTATTTAATTATTTTGGTTGTGTATATATAAACGATATTATTTAAATATATATACACCAAATGGCTGGTTACGCTTTCTAAACCGACTGGTGGATTTCTAAGCCAACTCTCAAGAATATTTGCTTTAATTAAATTAATAGCGCAATCTGGCTACTCAACCCTAATAATGTACACCTGAACAAGCCATTTACTTCTTCTAAGCCAGATTAAGCCTTCCAGGCCGAATGGCTGCTTAAGCCAACTGGCTGATTAGGACCTTATAAGACAGCGGGCGCTCGGATGAACTCTCATTATGCGTCTGACTGGAGCCATGCGAACACCCCTCTCTCCTTTTTAGGTTAAGGCTTAGGTTAGGTTTCCCTTTTGGGGGTGAGGACATCCCAACTTCTCCCCCAAAGACCGTCCTCCTTCTCCTTTCTCTCCTTCTCTAAGGTTAAGGTCACCCCTTTGGGGGGAGGTCATCCTCCCTTCTACCCCTTGTAGTAATGCCTAGTTAAGAATATTAATTTTTGTTTAATTAAGATAATGTTTAATGTAAATTATTTACTAAAAATTGTGAAATTACGATAAAGTATGTTTGTTAGATTGTAATTGTTTAAAATGGGAAGAGTTGGCAATCCTGAACAGAGGCCGACAGAGCGGACTACCCCCAAAAGGAGTCAGTCTTTCGGTAGCGCGATAAGGGTAAAGTTGGGGCCATGTAATCTAAAAATAAAATTAATTGTTTTGTGCCCCTCTCCGACGTAAATTATTATAATAAAATTTCCTACTCGCATCCCCTCAAACTACTTAAACCATTTTCGGAATTAAATAAAGTGTGAACAAACGTTTAAAAAGAGTGTTAATGAAACCCCCTTCCCCCTTCGTGTTGTAACGGCTTTCATAGTCTCGGCGTGGCTACCAAATTTATACGGTACAGTGAAAACGAGTGTAGAGAAAACAAGCGATAAATGAAATAGAGAGCCGATAGTAGAATAAATAATGAAGAAAGTAAATTAATAAAAGTAATCACGACATTATTTGGTGGCAGCACGACACCCTCAAAACTCCCTCACCCCTTCTTGCAGCATTGACTTGTTTGCATGACTCCCTCCCCTTCTTGCAAAACATCTTGCAACATCCCTGCAACATCGATCAACATTTGTAACATTGCAACATTCTTGCACTCTCCTATTTTTCGCCCATACTACTGAGAGGAAGTTGGTTCCAGATATTAACTCTTTTATAGGAAAAGAAATTCCCGCAGACAGAGGTCCTAAATATCTTTAGTTCCGGTTTAAACCCATTATTTGTTGTCGGATTGGCATTAAGTGAGAATAAGTTTCTGTAATCTACCTGTCTATTCCATTGAGCATCTTGAAGACTTGAATAAGCTGATCGCAAAACCTCCTCGTCTCCAAGGTAAACAGATTTAGGCGCTCCAATCTCCGTTGGTAGTTTTGCATTCTCATTAAGGGGATCAATTTTGTAGCCCTTGCTTGTACCCTTTCTAACCTTTCTATATCCTTCCTGAGGGATGGAGTCCAAAACTGCGCACAGTATTCCAGTCGAGGCCTGACTAGTGAATTATAAAGGGACATTACAGTCTCCTTGTTCCGAAACTGGAACTGCCTTTTAATATAATCTAATATTTTTAAGGCCCTCTTTTCGACTTCTGCACAGTGCTTCGACCGTTTCAGATCATTGCTGATATAGACTCCTAAGTCTTTCTCTAGATCGGTTTCAGTGAAGTTCCTTCCCAAGAGAGAGTAATCGGTCTTCGGGTTTTTATAACCTATGTGCATTACTTTACATTTGTCCAAGTTGAATGGCATCTGCCAAGTAGCAGACCATTCACCCAACCTGTCAAAATCATTCTGAAGCGTTGTTACGCCCTCCTCAGTACTTACACTACTTCCTAATTTCGTATCGTCTGCAAATTTCGAGATTGTACTTAGAAGCCCGACGTCAATATCATTAATATAGATGATAAGGAGAGAGAGTGAGTGAGAACAACAAACGCGAACGGTAATGTAATGCATCCTCAATTAAGCCAGACAAGATGACGCGAGGTTCTGACTCTCTTAATTTACTTACAAACAGATGCTGGGCAGGAAACCGCTCAACCTTGAGTTGATTTACTCTTCACTCGTGTGTGTGTGTGTTACACACACACCACACACACACACACACACACATATATATATATATATATATATATATATATATATATATATATATATATATACACGATAATAATTACCCACGGACTCTCAATGTTTTATCGTTTCTGTATTAATTTAGACTATGATCTTGAGAAATTTCTCTACCATTTTAATCAATGTTATAAATAGGCTTAATGTAAATGCTCGAAATAACGTGCAACTATTGCGTAAAAAATAAAATGTAATAACCAGTAACTTTTGGAGACGTCACAGTGACGCTTCTCAGGACAGACGATGAATTTGTGCTTTCAGTTTTCTGTTGTCAACCGCTGCGAAGGTTGTTGGAACAGTGTAAGCGTTCGTCGTATAGGCAAGTACTGTACTCAATTATCTTTTATTTTTAATATATTTTCCTGATCAAAAACGAATAATAAAGAGTCCTTTCATTGCTCATTATTTTTAATTTGTGACCTTGAATAGCAAAGAAACAATAGCGATATACAATATTTTCCCTAATGTATGCCAACTATTTTAGAAATAAAATGTTTGTATTTTATCTACAGTAATGTCTCTGTTGAATTAAAGGAATTATTACATGCTAAACATTTTTTTAAAACATCAAAATCTCTGATACTTTGTTGATGAAATTAGTTAAGTAACATAATTCTACTGTATCTTTCTTTTCGTTCTTTTTTCATCAGCCATTTTTCTTTTGACTTACTGTAGTACGTTTTTACAGTTCATTCATACAATTCACACAAATGATAACAAAGCTAATATTAAGTTTCAGACTTCACCAGACTTCGGTGATCCGCCCATTTCATACTTCGGTTCAGTCAGTAACTTTTATATCTAGGTGGGTTACTTATTTCCTATGTCACGAACTTTGGGCCAATCAGGTGTCCAAAAATCTGGTGTCCCAGAACTTAATTTTTCCCCAAAACAATAATTACAACAATAATTTTATATTTTAAACTTTTTATAAATTTTTATCCGTATAATAATGATAATGTTAATTTGAAATGGTGTTTAACATTTGTTAATGTATTTGGCATATGATTCGCATAAACCAAAATCTAAACCACCAAGGAAAACCCCAAAGAAACGACTCCATTGCCGGGATAACATCATAAACTCTGCCAGTTATTTTGGGTTGGATTAAGTTCGGTTAATATAGGTTAGGTTAAGTTTTTTAGAGTGAGGATGTTATGTCTTGTCGACCAAATGGGTACAGGTCCCTCAATTACTCGTCTCGAAGGACCTATACAAAAAACTAACGTAATTTAACCTAACTTAGCTTTCAACCTAAACTACCTTAACCTCACCCACAATAACTTTATTATTTGATCTTCTCGATCAGATGTCGTTAATCCGCTCTGAAATCACAAAGTGTGAGCCATAGGCAGTATGACCTTCAAATTAGTAGATCGATGTCTTATCCAAATATCTACTTGCGACAGCTGTTGATGTGTGCGTATGTATCTCGACAAACATTTTAAACCTACTGTGTATCCTCGTATACTTACTGGACGTAGACTTTTCACTTTTCCACTGAAGATGCTTCAATATCACTTGCAGAAACGATGTTGCCTGTGAATTCTGATTAGGAACCCGTTCTTTAGGTAGAAGGGAAAGTGCAATGAAATTTTCATGATTTACTCCTTCAGATTTATAAGAAACGCTTTCGTTTTATCTATCATAAGAACAAAGAAGGTTAATTTTTTCTATATTAATTTACATCTCTCTCTGTCCTTTACTGAATTTTCTCCTGCCTACTGTAATTCTGATAAAATAGTATAACTTAATTTAATGAGGTCTGTTTGCAATGTATTTGGTAGACAAATATAAACTAATAAGCCGACATGAATCATTGAGGCATGAGCAAATGTTAGGCTACAAACACTTCGCTGCAGTGAGATTTAATTTGGTTTAATTGCTTTAATTGAAGGTTGAAAAACTTTCTCAACAATGCAGAAATGGAATGGGCGAGTAGCCTTAGTGACAGGTGCGAGTGCAGGCATTGGAGCCGCAATAGCTAAGGCTTTAGTTCAATCTGGAATGAAGGTCGTCGGAGCAGCAAGAAGAGTGGATAGAATACGGGTAAAACAAAACAATGGCTTAACTCTTAACTTATCATTTCAGAAGAGTTTGACTCTTCTTTCTTATATATATATATATATTACGACGCGATAATTAGTGTTGGCTTTCCTGCATATTACCTCATGCACTTTATGAATGTGTTCCTGGACACAAGGTAGGGAAGAGAATTGTCATTTTTTGTTATAAGAAAATCAAAAGGGGGAAGTTCTTTATTCCTACTGCTGTAAGAGGTCTTATGTTGAGGTCGTTGGCATCCTCCTATTTGGGGTACATTTTTGCAGACGTTCGGCCTTCGCCCCTCCTTCCTGCATAAAAAAAACATCCGAATGATATTAGGCTTTAATTAAGTATTAAATGTTTATAAAATAAAAAATTTTATGAACCATTTTCAAAATTAAATTTGTGCTTAGATTAAAATTTCTTTTTAATTAACCCTCTAACGCCGACTGGGTCTAATACGTACAGTTTCAAATACACGCATTTAGCCTAAACCCTACAAAAACGTTCGGCGTTAAAGGGTTAATAGCAATTTTACTATTTGTTCCCGTCATACATATAAAATATTGATGTCGGTGGTGTAGTGGTTAGCGTCGCTGACTACGAATCCATCAGCCACGGGATCGAGACCCCGTGACGGCAGCCGGCGCGCAGCAAAACCCAGCTGTTCATCCTTCCACACAATAAAGAAAGTGGTTGGTAGATAAATGGGTACCCTGGGTGGCCTAGTGGTAAGACGCTGGGCTGCTAGTGGGGCGTGGTTCAGATTCCACGTTAAACTGTAGGTCTAAGGTAGTGACAAGCTTGACCTTCGTCAGAATAAACAATTCGGGCGGAAGCTACCCAAAGGTATTACAAATGGGTGGTGGCGTACGTGCGGAACAATGGAGAGTAAATGAACAATATTGGATAATTAGCGTGACTGTGTACCATCATAATTAATTTTACTCCTTTATCCCGCAAAAATACTAGAATACATTTGAAATTTCAGTCTAATGATCGAATACTATTTCAGTGAATTAATGTTTTGCAGGACCTTGCAAATGAACTGAAAGATGAAAAAGGTTCTTTGATGGCAGTAAAATGTGATTTGTCCAAAGATGAAGACATTTATGCATTGTTTAACACGATAAAGGAGAGCTACGGAGGGGTTGATATCTGTGTCAATAATGCTGCAATCTCTTTCACTAAAATTCTTTTGGGTAAGTTCTGAAAATGGCATAAACTTTTTCCAAGTCTGTCGGACAAATTAAATTTTTTCCTTCGAAATATTTTATCAAAAGGGGCACAAGAATATCCAAACAGACGTGCTTCTAATTTTCTTTTATTTGTAACAGATGGTTCTCCGCAAGAGTGGCGTGGAATGATGGATGTAAACGTGATTGCTCTTTGTTTGTGCACAAAGTTGGCTGTTGCTTCGATGCGAGAGAGAGGAATAGACGATGGACATATTATTAATATTAACAGGTATTCCATCCTTAATATTTTTAAAAAGATTTTCCATGTCAATACGTTTATAATTTGATGGTAAATCATTCATTTATATGATGATCAAATCTGTATCAGTTACGCGTGAAGGATTTGAAGTTTGTAGGTTTAAGTTTGTGTCTAAGTATTGTATTTTATGCACACACTGTAAAACTTTCTCGAGTTGAGGAAAACAAAGTAAACGTTCATTTAGGACTAAAATCAATAACTTTTATCATTCGTCATTAATGCAGTCCTCGAATAAAGCTCATTCACGAAAAATTTAGGTTGAACATTTTCAAATAAATCTTCAAATAAATATAATTTATAAGACAGAAAATAGCCTTCTAATCCGCCTTTGACTTATGATTAGACGTTTTCCTAGAATCTTAGCAGGTGCCAGAGGTGCACTGCACCTGCTCCCGCACTTGGGCTGGCCCACTGGCAACACTGAGAGATCACATGATACAGAGAGCATTGTGCCCTTGTGGGATCTAAAACCCACTTTTCATTCTATATAAATTAATGATATAATAATCTTTATTATAATTATCGTATGTTAATCCATCAGTGCCCAGAGGTCTTTTCCGAGACTGAAGAAAATCGCCTGGAGTTAGCCAGAACAAAATCAATGAAGTGACGCTGGTTACTAATGGGATAATCATTATAAATTGAACGATGATTTAAATGGTTAACTTTTAACATCACTTAAAAAAAAAAGCCCATTCCCAATACTGATCTGTGGCCCGCAAAGCCTAGCGCAGCCTAGCGTCACCCGTGATCTTTGGCTTATTAATAAAAACAAATAATTTTATTAAACGCTAGTGACGCTTAATGATGTATCATAGACAGAGAGCCGAAATTACGTCACTTTTGATGAAAACTTTCTGGAAACAATACTGATAAATATTTTTTATATTGTTGACCAAAGAGAGTTGTATAGTTATATAATTTACCTGTTCTGCATTGTTCATTTGAAAAGTTTCATAAAATCTATTAGGCAATACTGATTACGGTAAAAATGCTTCATTTTAATAATAGAATATATGAACTAAAATTTACCATAAAATTTAAACGTGACAAAACATTTACGTCCCATTAATTTTATGTTGACATCATTTTGTGTCTGAAGTTTCCTTCATTTCTGCTATGATAAATACACGGTGTGTATAAAGTAATGTGAGTTAAGAGAGAGAGCCGATTTCAACTGGATTACTAGTTTCAACTATTTTTTAACTCTTAAAACATTTTCAGCATCTCTTATAAACCTTACTATCGAATATACAGTTGTTATAAAGTACTTGAAATAAGCATTACTTGTCCATGTTCACTCGTGTTAATATGATGCAAATCGGATTTGTCTCTTCACTCGCGTTCCTTTATACACACCCGGTTACCCAAAACACAATTCTAATCCAGCTCCATTACCCCAATCATTAGATATTATTTTTTATAACTTCTGGATTATCACAATATTTTTTTTAATAACTTCTGGATCGCATGTCATTACCGCGGTGACGTAATTTACACCTAGGTTGGGAACCATTGATCTGATTGATAGAGGAAATTGACCGAAACTTTAATTGAAAATATCAACAACTTCCATAATGATAGAGGTAATTTTACATTAATCCTTTTTTAAATCAACTTTTAACTCGAGATACGTTTTTTCAAATCTTTCTTACACCGTTATCATCTGCCAGATGTATGAGGTTCATGAGCTGTTCTTTCCCTGAAACTTTTATTTCGTTGAGCCCCTCGAAAAACTGGATCACCTGAAGATCCGTCACCCCAGCCTTTATAAGTTAGCTTTATAAGGCTAACTAACGAAAATATCATGACTTAACCTAACCAATCGTCAAGGGTGTACTAACTTTTTATGGCCTTTCTCTCAATCAATAAATTGAAGAGGCATTGTGGGTTACTGAACAGTGAACAATGTGAAAGTTCCAGGATGACTGCAATTTTAAGTGCGAAAACCTAAGACATAAGTTACTAAGATTTAAAAAAGGCAACAAACGAACAAACGTTTCAGAATAGCTTAAACTATAAAGGCACAAACGCAAGACTTAAATTATAAAAGTTAACAACTAATTTTCGTATTTAAATTATATATATATTTTTTTTTAATAATATTAGTAATAGTTTCTCTAGACAAATTGTATCTGTAGATAAATTGTTGTAGACAAATTGTTGTAGGTGAATTGTATCTTTAGACAAATTGTTGTAGACAAATTTGCCTAACCAATCGTTAGGTCACCTGTACGCTCTTGACAACTGGTTAGGTTAGGTCGTGATATTTTCGTTAGTTAGCCTTGTAAAGCTAACTAAAAAAGGCTTGGGTGACGAATCTTCAGGTGATCCGAAAAGATTCGGTCTTAATTTTTTTTTTACTTTTAATTGAGATTTTTAACTTGTACATTTTTGTACGGTTACTCTACGTTTTACCTTCTATCTATATATATGCGCCTCGGTGGTGTAGTGGTTAGCGTCGCTGACTACGAATCCATCGAGACCCGGTGACGGCAGCCGGCGCGCAGCAAAACCCAGCTGTTCATCCTTAAGTGGTTGGTAGATAAATGGATACCCTGGGTGGCCCAGTGGTTAAGACGCTGAGTTGTTGGTGGGGCGTGGTTCAGATGCCACGTTGAACTTTAGGTCTTAGGTGGAGTGAAAAGCTTGACCTTCGTCAGAATGAACAATTCGTGCGGAAGCAAACCAAAGGTGTGTGTGTGTATATAGGTAGATAGATAGAATATCATGCATGAACAAGCACAGTTTTACCCACTACCTCTTGAGTAGAAGGTGAGAGCTCTAGCCACTACATTACGACGGGACAGAGGTCAATTCAACCTGTCATACATCTAAACAACCAATAAAATTCATAACGCTTTTGTGTCCCGAAGCATTTTACGTGTTAATCTTCCTGCATTCGAGGTAATGAGTAGCACTTCATTCAAACTATCTGGTGCAACGCTGGGGTTCCACCATGAAAAATGTGCGTGTTCATGCATGATATTCCACGCACTAGCGTTGCACCAGATTTACTGAGTTATAGTTCAGAAGAAGAAATCTACAAAGCTGTCAGAAGAATATAGCAAGAGTATGAAATTAAAACTTAGTTCATGGATAAAATTTACTAGTTGGAAAACCAAACAAAAGTGTTCATGACTAGTGTAAAGGGGCAATCTTGTAAATAGGTGTGGTTTTTGCATGAATACGAGTTATATTCTCATGGATCCAGTGTCGGATTTAGAAATGCTGAGGCCCTAAGCTGTGTTTCCATTACGAGGCCCAATGGCGTTATCAATAAAAAATATTCTAATTCATGCATATAATGTATTGTACAGAGGCGGCCTAACTAAATGATCTAACTAAAAAAAAATGATCTTCCAGTAAGCCAATTTACATTATGATCTAGATACCCTCAAATGAAGATACCTCGGTACGATTTCAAATGTGGAATTAAAACTTTTATTCTACAGCAGCAGTAAAGCAATTGTGCAAATTAGCAGTTATTAAATGGAAACTGATCCCATTTGTATTTAAAACGTTTTATTTCGTGATGTTTGGATGGCAAAATTATTGATAATGTCATCTAAAGATAAACTACGAAGTTTGTCACTCTCTATGCTTTTCTTGTAGCAGTGTCGTTCGTAGTTCATTTTTTACTTTTTTCAGTTGCGAAAATGTCCTTTCACCAGTATTTAATCAGAAGTTTTAAATCTTCACTCGGCTGTTCTTCAGAAGCATCTACATCAACCAAAAAAGGAAAAGTTGATTGTAACATTTTCGTATGTGTTTGCTCTTTCATTAAATTTGTTTCAAGAGCATCCATCATAGGAATGAAATATTTAATTCGAAACTTCTCTCTTGGAGAAAGGGTTTCATCGGCATTAGGTCAACATCGTTGACTGCTTTTCTTTATCTTTTCCTTTTATTCGCACACTTGTAGTTTATCGAAGGCAGGATCTCTTTTTGCTTTTAATTCAATTTCACCAAAACTTTCACGGGTGTCTTTCAAGAAGTGAGTATGTGACGTGTGAAGCTTTGCACATGCACTGAGCGTTATCTGTGCATCCTGAGGGCCTTGCTATGTTGTGAAACTGATCTAATAAACGGTTCCAGAGAATTAGCTTGAACACAAATTCTAATTCCTCCATTTCCTCCAACAGAAAGCTACCCTCTCTTCTTGTATCACCCTTTTCACTGTCAACAGTATGGACATGAGTGAGGGCATCAATAATTGGATCATACCCCTCATGTATATGTATATGTATATATATAGTCTAAAAGTTATTAAAGGGAAAAGTCACTAATTGAAAGCTGAATAGCAACACAAAGATAAACAGCGGGACGCGGTATGTTCGTTTATTGGGCTGACCTTAACAGCATGTATTTTTGTATCTGCATCAATCGTTGATTGTAAGTTTAATTTGGTGATGCTTCGAAAGTGACTAATGTGAAAGGGACTTAAGTTGTCTAATTATTATGTCAGTCAGGGGTAATGTCTACAGCTTCTAAATTAGTAAAATAGGAAATAAGTTGGTCGAGGTTGGGACGCTAGCACAAACAGTAGGCTACAGATCTAAATCAAAGCACCTGTATGTACCTTTTATGTCTATTTGATAACCTAATACCTAACGAACGGGGTCTAACACCCCGACGTTATTACAGACACACAACTGACAAGAACAGTTAGTTGATCAACATGTGAAAGATCTGGGGTAAAGTTAACGGACAAACCGAAGTATCCTGCTCTTCTCAAGTCTTCCGAAATAGATTCTCTTACCTTTTTAGCCATAAGTTGGATGAGTTCATCGCATATTGTTCTAGACAAATACGAAAACTTTCCAGATCCACTACTTCCATAATGCTTAATATGGTTAAAAAAAATGGATCAAACTTAGCAATGAGTTCTATCAAACCAAGAAAGATCCCGTTATGCGGCGACCCAAGCTTTTCATTGCCTCCCCTAAATGCTAATCCACGTTCTGCTAATGTGCACACAACTGCAATAATACGTTCAAGTACATCCCTACAGTACTCTTGTTCCTGTTTCATCTGTTGAACTAGGTGTGAATACGAGGTTAACCACGAATCCTCGTCAAATATGTAAAGAAAGCTGTTCTATACTCCCAAGAATTCTCGTGATTTTGAATTGCAATGGAGTTGCGCCACTCATTAAACCAATCCCTAGCCAGTGCCGTTGATGATGTGGAAAGAGCTTGTAAACATAACTGGTTGTTGTAGGGTATACTTCCACTCCCGATTGCATTTTTCCCCATTAGTTTTCGTTGAATGAAAAAGACCCCTTGAACAATATCTGATTTGGTTTTTAAATGATCGCTTCGATTTTTTCAAATAAACCATCTGAATATTGACACTCTGAGGGGCCTTTCTGTAACCATTCTGCAATATCATCGTCAGTAAGACTTCCCAGAGGCCAAGGTCGGTGAACTTTGTGTATTCATTGTCTTCAGCCTGGACTTCAGTCTCTAGCACGATCAGATGATGTAGTCACATTCGCGTCTGTATTATCTATTCTAGTAAAAGAGGTGGATACTTGTGATTGTTGTGGAAGTGTCTGACTTTCTCGAGTTTGAGATCCCTCCTTGATAACGGTGAATTAACTCGACTCTCGGTAATTGTTTTATCTGCTTTTCAATCTGCTGTTTCTTTTTTCTTTTCTGAAATCTACTTTCAAAAGTTCTCTTCATTTTGATAGGCCTCTCCAAAATAATAAGAGAAGCAAGTAACTTCTTTGAAATTAATAAAAGTTGAAATTAAAAATGGCAATACGAAATATAGTATAAATAGGCCCTATGTAAAATAAAATAAATAGAAATGAAACTGTAACTTCGCCACTTATGTTACGGGTACATATTTTGCTTATGCTTGATATTAAATTAGGAAGGCAATATGATTAATCCTACTTCCGCCTCTATATAGGGATTTGCAATAATATAAGATATAAGAAATAAATGCGTATAAAATAACATATAAAATAAACAGACACAATATTAACTTAAGCAAGTTGCTCTAATCATATCAGAAGCGGAGGGCCTTCGTATTGAACCATAATATGGCTAATCTTAGTCACACTCAAGTAATTAAAGAATAACAGGGAAATAAGGAATGATACGAACTCTAAGGCTGGCAAATAAGAATGGCGAGATATCTGATGTAACTGACCAACTAGATTTGTCCGGCAATCAAAGTCGAAACATAATATTAATTAGGTATTGTTTGATATGACAGAGCTACAGTTTGTATCAGTAGTCACGCCCCCAATGTATAGGTAAAGGATCTCTTCCAAACGTGAAGTTGTCTCAAGTATGTTGAGGTTGTTTCTTTGGAATGTTTTCCGGTAATAATGAAAAGTTATTAAAATATTGATTTCAGTAAGCCCGAGCTAGGACATTTTTCAAAAAGCGTAAGAAAATCTAGAGCCTATATAAAATTGTGGCGGACTTTAATTTTTTTTTCTTACTGGTCTAACCTCCGTCTCAACAAAATTTGATTACGTGTCAGAGGGGCCTGAGAGGGCGCTGAGTTTCAGCAAACAAGTGCTATTTTACAGAGGCCACTATAATGGGTGCCCCGGCACCCATGGTTGAAAAATAAAAGTTTCATGGGGGCACCTGAGATATTAAAATTGTCGGTGGATGCTCAGTTGAGCCTAATTAAAGCTTCGTTCCAACTGGTTAATGGATATGGATAAAAGGCTATGGCAATTAATTTAATGGTTGTTTTTATTTAATATGTTGAATTGGTTCATTCATTCGGAGTTTTGTTAACTTTTGTTCATATCTTTCTGCATTCATTTATCCCAATTTTATTGCCAGGTTCTTTATTACTAAAGTATTATTTTTATTCTCATTAGTGACTCAGGCCACAAAGTATTTCCAGACGCTTGGTGTCATTTTTATACTGCAACAAAGTACGCTGTAACGGCGATTACAGAGGGTCTGAGGCAAGAACTTCGAGAAGCCAAATCTCATATCAGAGCATCAGTAAGTTTATTGCTTTCTGTCTGTCTCTGTTTCTCTCTCTCTTTCATGATTATGTGGTGTTGCATATCTACATATAATAAAAGAAAATGTCTAACGCATTATATAAAGTTAGGCTGGAATTTAACTCCAGTAACATTAAAAGAAGTCTCAAACACGCATCTCTTTCTAATCATTTGTTTTTCAAACTATCTTCCGAGTCTTGTTCTGAGCTTCTGTATTCTTTCGTGATCACGTGACGAGGAAGGGCTAAATTTTGCGTCTTGTAAAGAAATTATTAGAACTATACAAATACCTAAACTATTTTTAAGGTAGAGACAAAAAATATTTCCCATTGTCTTGGTCAATTTTTTCCAAGCAGTGCAACTATTCTACCATCCTATTTGGATACGGTCTATGAATAATTTACAAACTATTTTTGTTTTTTTATCAAATAGAAAAATTTTAATTTTTCTTTGTGTTCAAAAAATATTTTAAAATTATCAACGAATCTTAAGTATTTTTTGTTTAAACAAATTATGCTTGCTTTGGAATTAGTCATGTTCAGATTTACCACATTTCTAACTGAATTTCCTGAAATTTTATTTTTATATTCAATTTCTTTATTTAACATTTAAGTGTCTTAAGTATATATTATACATTTAATTATACAGGGTTTATATATACACTCGTATATAAAGAAATATATACACACACACACACACACACACACAATTTTTTGCCCTTGCCGAGTTCACATCTGGTTACCGTCGCTGACTACAAATCCATCCGCTCCGGGATCGAAATTTGGTGACGGCAGGCGACGCTCAGCAAACCAAGCTGTTCATCCTTCCACACAATAAATAAATAAAATGGGTTGGTAGATAAATGGGTACCCTATGCCCTCGGTAGCCTAGTGGTGAAGACGTTGGGCTGCTGGTGGGGCATGGTTTGGATTCCATGTTAAACTGTCAGAATAAGCAATTCGGGCGGAACCTAAACCAAGGTTAACCAAGGTTATAATTATTAAATCTAAAATTTCAAGAATAATTCAAATTGTGGGCGACTCATTTGTGTTATTCGTGGCTATGGCCGCTACTACTTTAAAAGTTATTATACATTTATAAGGAGTTCAAGATTCTTTTACAATTTTCCTCCATTTGTTGTAGTCCATCAGTCCAGGATACGTTGAAACCGAATTTTTCGCGGATGCATTTGGTGATACTAAGGCGAAAGAACTATTTTCATCTCTTGCTTGTCTACAACCTTGTGACATCGCATCTACGGTTCTCCATGTGATTTCTTCCCCGCCTCATGTTGAAGTAGGCATATTAATCGTCTGTGTAGGACAGAGTTTTCGTAGCAAACTCTCTCTAGTTTAAAACTGTTTCATGATATCAACTATTTTTTCCTTAGAAATATTTTAGAAATATTTTAGTTCATTTAGTTCCAAGACATAAGATTAAGAGTACTGTGGTAATAAATTCCCGTTTCTGAGTTATTTAGAGTTCATGGGTCATATATCTTTCCAATTTTGGATAAAAATTGGGCTACTAATAATGAATGAAAAAAATCTGTTCCTATTTATTCCTAATTAGTAATTCAAAGACACAATCACTGTTCTTCGTACAATCACTGTTCTTCGTAATCTTATGCCAATTATTTATTGAACCTTTTACAATGACAGGTAAAATTCTTTTTTTTATTTTTCAGATAAATGATGTACTTGTAAGGCCTACAGAGCAACTATTATAAGCAGTATCACAAACTACAAGGTCACCTGCTCCATCCGATTTCTTTCGATGAACTTGACTCAAAAGCAGATTTTGTTTGTTTATTTAAGTGTCTTGATTTTGTATTTGATGGCGGAAATATTTTTGGATTTAGTTCACAAACTGGTGTTATTACTCTCAAAATATATAACGGTTTCATAAAATCTATTTGGCAATATCATATCTCCGCAAACTTATTGAAAATACTATTTTTTTTTAATACTTCTGTTGCGTAAACCGTATGGGAATTTAGAAGTTAATTTTTGTATGCATGCATAAAAATTAATCTTGTGACTCATTGAAGACAATTTTATAAATTTAAAGTTTATTAGGGAATATTTTGCCTTTGTTGAGAATCACTCTTAATTAATTTGTGTAGCTCACAGTAGTAAACTCTACGATCCAAACGAGTTCGTCTCTGACGAATTACGTTCTAATGTTAAGCTAAAATCTCTTAGTTATATCATCACAGAGTGTTGCAGTTTTTCGTATGCAAGTAACCCCATGTAATCCCGAGTAACCCCAGTAATCCCGAGTAATAATTCCATGTAATCTCCTGAAATCATTGAATGCGATATGTATAAGAAAGTATGCATATCGCATGAATTTCTCTTTCCCCTCCCCCTCTCCGTCACAGTCAGCATCACGCCATTTAAAGTAAGCGTTTATAAAAATGCATTTTTTCCCATTTGTTTAGTTAAATTTTACTAAAACACTTTTACCATTGCCATACCTAAAGCATAATTGTGTCAACCTCTATACCACCCTTCTTCTCTTATCCTGACCCAATTCCAGTCCAGATTTCAGCTTTCTCTGATCAGTATTTAACTCATTAATAAAAATCATTTAGATTGTTTCTCTCAACCATAGAATTCAGGTACACTACATTTTCCTTTCCAACTAAATCCTTTTATAGGGAACTTAACCCCACCTTAATGTCCGCCATTCTGGCCCGTCCAGGCTCTACAGTTATGATAAATTATCAAAAGAAAAATTCGGAGTCCACAGAAACTATTTCAGTTTTGATTGGTTTAACCCCCGGAAATTCTCGGTCGTAATTTTCCAATCACGACTGTAATTCGAATATAATTCCGCCCAAATTTTAAGGTAAAGTACGGATCCCCTGAAGATCAGGGCCCCCAGCCTTCTCTAATTAGCCTTATAAGGCTAACTAACGAAAATATCACGACCTAACCAAACCAATCGTTAGGTCAACTGTACGCCCTTGACGATTGGTTAGGTTAGGTCGTGATATTTTCGTTAGTTAGCCTTATAAAGCTAACTAAAGAAGGCTGGGGGACCTGATCTTCAGGGGATCCTAAAGTACTATCATAGGCGTTTGCTGTTAAACTTCTCCCGTAAGAAGATGGCACTTAATTTACATCGTCTCCACCTACCCCGAGGTTATAAAAACCCCGGGAGCATCGACGATAGGATTATAATGTTTCAGACCAACAAAGACCCTAGGATCCACTCATGGCTGGTCTACCTAACTGTGTTCGTAATTGTGTATTGTGTATGTCCTCCGTGGTGGAGGAGGGGACCTACAATTTTACGTGGGTTCCGAACCACAAGACATAAGAAATTTATGTAACAACTGCCTGTACATTGGCAACGACCAATTATTACAAAACTAAATAATTATCAATTTAAAACTAATTAATTATCGATTTAAAACTAGATAGAATCTCTGGATCCAGAGGATCAAGTCATAATAGACTACTATCTACAAATATGTTACACTCTATATCTACAGTATTTATAACCGACATGCAAATATATCAGATCCAAAGAATCCAGTCAATTTCATTACGGTATCCATCAATACAAGTACCTTGCCAACGAAAAATAAGTCACGGTCCATATCGATTGCGGACCAAGTCAAAAATCTCTGCTCTTTTGCTATGCCTCTAATCAGGCAGGCTCTGTGATTGTGTAGTGACGCTACCTCGTCTTATAAATATTTAACCTTTGTGCAGACTAAATTTAAGAAATGGTAATAATTTGTTTTATTAGGTTTATTAACAAATTTAACCGTTAACTTTAGCAACCGCTGTTACTATTCATAGATTTAAGGTTATATTTTAGGCTTCAAATTACAGATATTTACATTTCACTTCTTAAAAAAATTCCTCAAAAGAAATACTGGATCACAGTTATTAATCAAAGTTAAACTTGTGAATTGGTTACAAATTTAATGTTTCATACCAACAAAGATCCGGGGATACACTCATGGCTGGTCAATCTAACTCTGTTCGTAATTGTGGATTGGGCAAGTCCTCATTGGTGGCGGAGAGGACCTTACAATTTTACGTGGGTTCCGAACCACAAGCCTTAATTTTACTACCTTAACCCTTTAAGGACGAGTCCGCAGCATATGCACTCTTGTTACCAGAACGTATAGGTTTTATTGTGATTCAAAACTAAATATTTTAGTAACTAGTCACTGAAATGAAACACATTTTGGGTTCCTTTCTCGACAATTAAATGATATCTATATCAACATGTAGAAACATTTATAGAAATGAGGCATTGTAGTACAATTTATATTGTTATTTCTGGTGGACCTTAAGGTACCATTTGGTTAAACTATACCCAATGTATCAACATATGCGTCTAATCGATTTGTAAACATGTTTACAGATGTGCTACTAATTACTTCTACAGGCAAACTATTCCAACTATTTACTATTCTATGCGTAAAAAAGTTTATGGCAACTACTCTCTCGAACCTTGTACTTGTCAACTTACACCCGTTATTTCTAGTCCTATTATATTGAAATATTTCGAAAAGCTCTCTCTATCTACGTTATCGAAACCATTCATAATTTTAAATACCTAGAATAGATCACCCCTTAGCCTCCTAGTCTCGAGTGTAGTCAATTTTAACTCATTAAGCCTATCCTCGTACGACTTCGACCTAAGTGACGTAATCATCTGAGTTGCTCGTCTTTGAACTCTTTCGATTTTGTCTATATGTTTACGCATATGCGGATTCCAAAATTAGATCGCGTACTCCAAATGGTGTCTAACTAATTATTTATAAAGAGGAACAATAATATCGCGTGATTTGTACTCAAAATTCCGAGCTATAAAACCAAACATTATGTTCACTTTATTGACCGCTGCTGTATTTTGTTTCGCCCCTTTTAAATCACCAGTGACTATAACTCCTGAAACTATTTCCTGCTCTGCGCTTGCTAACTCCTTCCCTGACATACCATACGCAAAATTACCGTTACGCGAACCTATATGTAAAATCGACGTTAAATCTAATTTGCCATGTGACTAACCAATCAACGATTTTATTCAGATCTTACTGGATTTTACCTCTATCTTTGTCATTAATCGCCCTACCACCCAACTTCGTGTCATCCGCAGACTTTGAAACTCTATTGACTAGGCCGACATCTAAATCGTTAATATATATATATATATATATATATATATATATAAGAAAAGCAAGGGGGCCCAATACAGTACCCTGAGGAACGCCGCTCGCTACATTAGCCCAAAACTACTCCGCTCTATCAACGACCACCCTCTGTTTCCTACCTCGCAACCACTCTTCTATCCAATTTATTACTACACCCCTGATTCCATGAGCCTTAGTTTTTTCAACGAGTCTTTTGTGCGGTACGGTGTCAAACCCTTTTTGAAAATCTAAATACACTATATCAACCGCCCGATGACTGTTAGAAAATCTAGAAGAGGAAGAACCATTGTTGTCTCAAGGCGATATGATGACGAAGCTGATTGATGCAGCATTGCTTGTATATATTAAGTTAAGGTGTATATATATCCATCTCATAATTGTAAGGTTAGTGAAAAATTCACTTAATTTAGAGCTAGCATGTTGGGGCTCTTGTGGCATCATTGTTTGGGCTCTCTTGTGGCATCATTTTTTGGGGCGCTGCGCGTCTTTTCTACTCGTTTGTCGAATGCCGTACTTACAGGGTGTGGTCTTATAGAGAACTCTCTTGCAATTCAGTTTGGTTGTTTAGATACAAGATTGTTGCATCGTGCAATAGTGCAGGTTGTGTTGATGTTGCAAGGTTTAGAAAGAAGACCATAAATAGTGCCCCTTTTGTTTTTTATCTTAAATTCATGCAACTGAGGCCTAAAGTAGGCCCAATGAGTCAGCAACCCTGAGGTAGGACCTAATAGGACCTCCAAGTCCGTAAGTTTTTAATTGTAGCTTAAGTTGGGCTGTAGGTTGAACTGGCCCTTCAGAGCTTGGCCGTTCACGGCTCAGCTGGGATTTCGAACCCAATAAAAAAAATAACATGGTCCTTCAGAACCGGATTCTAGCCCAAGACTGAGTCAGTGACTATTTTTCGGCAAAGTTCTGATTGTGCAAATTGTAGCCCAAGTTAGACCTAGACGGGTTGAGCATAATTGAGTTAAGGTTCCAGGTTAGAAAGTTTGGTCGCCCAATTGCGAAACTTGGCCACTCGTCTGTCGTTGTTTTGGGCCTACATTTTTACCGGTTTGGTTAATTTTGGTTTATTATTTGTAGGCGAACGTTGCAGACTTCGGTGCGCCAGTTACTTGGGTGGAAAATTTGGTATTCCATACTGGTGGTTGGTCAGTACCCAAACCAAGCAATTCAGTTTATTTTGAAAAAAGCAAAATTTGCGTTTGATCAGTTTGGTTAAGTATTTTTGGCAATTCAGCTTATTTGGCATTGAGCCCAATTGTTGTTTGCATTGAAGATGAGTGCAGCTGAATTTAACAAGTTTAAAAAAAAGAGAAGCGCCTACAAAGGTCTAATTACAAAGGTCATTGCCACTATAGATTCTGCCATAGAGCAAGAGGATTTAAGCTTAGTGACTGCGCAGCTTTCCATATTAGAAACTAAAAAGGTTGCTCTAAGTGAAGTAAATGTTAAAATTGAGGCTCTTATAGAAGAGGATGAAATAGAAATAACATAATTTACTTTGAAGAGATTATTGATGATATAATTAAAGTAGCCCACCGAGCAAAAGAGTTTAGCAGCTCAGTACAGTTAGAGACCAGGTCTAATAATGAAACACAACACTCAACAAATGGTGTTTGTGAAGTTAAGGTTAACAAATCTGCAGTTCAATTACCGAAGCTTGTACTCAAAACATTTTCTGGGAGTATTCAGGAATGGCAAGGATGGGCAGACAGTTTTCAATCAGCAGTTCATTCTAGTCAAGTGTTAAGTGCGGTGGAGAAGTTTAATTATTTGCAGTCCCTCTTGGAAGGGGAGGCAGCAAAGACAATAGCAGGTAGCATTAGCAGAGGCTAATTATAATGTGGCTTAGGATATATTAAAGAAACGGTTTGGTAAGTCAGAGATCTTAATTAAAAGCCACCTCCGTGAACTTTTAGCTATACCTCCTGTTAATAATCCCAATAGTGTCAAGGAGTTACGGCAGTTATATGATGAATTTGAAGTTAGAACTAGGTCCCTGGACAACTTGGGTGTAGGTATGGAAAGGTATGGTATAATGTTGGTCACTATACTGGAGTCTAAATTGCCTAGCTCAATTTTGCTTGAATTAAGTAGGGGACACTCTACAGAACATGTGTACATCCCCCTTCAGCAGATGTTAAGTCTTTTAGGCACAGAATTAGCAAGACGAGAGGGAATTGAGTTTGCACAGTGGGATGTTAAACAAGGGTACAAAGGCAGGCACGGCACCAAGGTTTCTACAAAAAGGAATAGCCCAGGTACAGTGTCAGCTCAACATGCGTCCTCTGGGAATAAATTAAAGGGAATCAAGGAATGCATATTTTGCGAAGGCAACCGCAAGTCATATAAATGTGAGGTGGCTGAGGCTTTACCTTTTGAGGAGAGAAAGGACAGGGTAACTAAGCCCAAAGCATGTTTTAAATGTTTTTTGAAAGGTCACAGAGCAAGGTTTTGTATGTTTAAAATTTTGTGCAAGAAATGTCATGGCAGGCATCAGCCATTATTGTGTGAAAACACTCCTAGTAGGCCTACCCCAGAAGTAGAGACATAAGTGGCACATGCTACTGCTATGAAAGGGAGTAAAAGTAAAGGGGGATTATTGCAAATAGCTGCAGCCTTATTAATTGGGAATGATGGAGAAGCTACTGTAAGAGTGTTGTTTGATAGTGGTGTAGTGCCTTGCACCACAAGATTATTCTTTATTAGTGAAAACTGCCACAAATTGGCATGAGTGAATTATTTAAATCTAAATAAATAAATACAAGTTAAATGTCTAGTGATCAAATTTAATTCTTAAGAATTCAGAGTGGTGTGACTAGACATGAATGGGCTTTTAAGGATTATTTTGGCTGGTTGGTAAAATTATTAAGTAAAAACAAACTTGTGTGCAACGACAACACAAAGGACGCCGTTTAAACATTGTATTATTCGAAAGCATCGAGCCAGCAAGCAAAGTTCCTTTGTGGTATGTTTTGTATTTGTTTATATTCTTTACTATTTCATATCTGTATGCAATACCGCATACTGTAGATACTAACAAGCCTTATACTGTTTGCAATTAGTACTAAGATTTGTACTACAAATAGTAATGTAAGGTTCATATAATAAATTACCTTAGGCTAAGTTAGGTCTAGGCAAAAGCCAAATTGTAACTAGCCTAACTGAGGCCTACCATAGTCTTTGTTTTAGATTAACCTCAGCTGGATATGTTGAAGAGGCAAAGGCCTGCCCATTAATTTTCTTAGTATATTTTACTTTATAAGCCTATTATGTTTCACCTTATTTTCTTAGCAGATGGCCTACTAATCATTTGTAGCCTACATACTTCCTTTAGTTTTCCCATTCAACTTAACACAATCCCATAACCAGAATTAACTGTAATTTATCATCCACAGGTTACTGGGCCTATATAACATATATGTATTTTAATTATTAATTATTGCCATTTTTATTATTCTTTTCCTCTGAAATATCACTTACAGTATTCTTGTCTGTCTCTTTGCAGACAAGGTTGTCATTGTGGCTATTATTAGTTTATTATTATTATTACTATATTATTACTATATTATTACTATATTATTATTATTATTATTATTATTAGTATAATTATTATTATTCCTATTTGTATTATTGCATATTTATTATTATAATCAGTATTATTTGCAGACTGTTATATATTAGCCAAACGGGCCATTATTTAATCTCACCATTATAAGTCCATCAAAGTTGTTACGGGTAAAATTCCCTTTTGCATATACTTATTAATTGTTGTCAATAAAATATAAAATTTCGTATTGATTTAATAATCAGTCCTTCCCTTCTTTCATCAAAATTAATTTTGCGCCGCAGTGCCGGATGCCAATCTAGTACTTGGGCGCTGGTGACCCTGGCATATAGTTAATTATCTACGTAAACTTGTAAAGGTCCACACTACCAAAACCAGACCTCTTACAGTGGTAGCCAGTGTAGCTTTATTAAGACCAGAATTTCCAGAAAATTGAATTTTAAAGAACTTAAGAGGGAAAATTTAAGAATTTCTGGGTTTGGGGGTTCCGTTCAAAACCGAACCAAAGTTAAGAAGGTAGAAGTTCTGGTTAAGGGGTTGTTACCATAAAGTCCCACTATCAAGGTCCAAGCTGTAGAGATTGAGGGACTTTGTGCTCCAGTCACTACTTGTTTAGATATGGCATGTGTCCAAGAATTGCAAGTTAAAGGAATTAATTTGGGCAATAATAAGTTTGAAGGAACAGAAGATATTAGTCTTTTGAATGGAGCTGACTATTATTGGGACTTCATCACTGGTAATATTGTCCGCACATCTCGAGGCCCGGTAGCTATTGAAAGTAAGCTAGGCTGGATGCTACATGGTAGCTATTGCAATGAAATGGAGGTTAAAGCTCTTTTTGTTAAGAATGAGGAGAACAGCCATGGTTTGGAAAGGCATTTGAAAGCGTTTTGGGAACTTGAATCCATTGGCATAAAGGACAAACAGGCAAGTACAGTGAACAGTGATGTTTTAGAGCAATTTGAAAAAGGGATTGGGTTTAGAGATGGTTGCTATGAGGTTGGCCTCCCTTGGAAGGATTCTTGCAAACCCGGTTCAAACCTTCAGCTAGCTAATCGGAGGTTGGAGACTTCATTGTACAGGCTAAGAAAAAATGAGGAGCTGTTAATTGAATACAATGAGGCCATCCTAAGCTATGTAAGGGAGGGCCAGAGATGGGCAAGATCATCAACTTTGGTGATCTTGAAGATCAAGATCAGATCACCAGAAAAATGTGATCTTGAAGATCAAGATCAGATCACCAGAAAAATGTGATCTTGAAGATCCAGATCAAGATCGTGATCTTGAAGATCACTTTTCAAGATCACTTTTTAAGATCACTTTTATATGAATTGAAAAAAGTTGTACTCTTGTAGAGTAAACAAAAACAAATTATTTTGTTAATCACTCCTGAAAAGTATCACTCCTAATACTCCCCTGAGGGCTGAGGCAATACAAGCATCGCATCCTACCCATGTCACCTGATCTAAACCACGGGGATTGACGATTCCCCTTTCAGTTTTTCAGGTGGTAAACTTAAAACTTAGTATTATCATAACTTATCAGCAAAGAAAAAACTATTAAATGACCTACATATACAGTAGTTTTTAGTTCTATTTTTCTCAATTCTCATTTCACCAGGTCCATAACCCATATCAATGAATGGTCAGCATATATAAGTAAACATTTTTTACATAGAATTTAATTTTACAGTTTTACTGCAGTACGCAATTACTGACAATATAAGGGTAAATAAAAACCGCAAGTTAAGAGTGTTAATTTAATGTTCAACCGCTGTAAACATTTGCTTTCAGCAAAACCAATTGTTCAAAGTTACCATCCGAGAGACGACTTCATTTGGGGCTATGAACCATGCCAGCAAACGAAAACAACCGTTCCACTGGTGTAGAGGAAGGTAGCGTGGTGTTATACCTCTTGAAGATCTTCTTTATAGCAGGATACCTATCTAAAGAGTCGAGTGCCTTACTGGTGTCCTGCAAATAATTGAGGACTTCCAAGTCTTCCTTGTTGTTAGGAGCAGAGAATGAGCCGTCCATAGTTCTGAAGAAATCGTCTTCAGATGATGAGTCTGAGTTCACCGAACTATTACCACTGCTGTCAGAATTACAATTTCTTACAGCCATTTGCAGCTTGTCTTTTACTTGAGACTTCATTGCTTCATGATCGCCGAAATTAGGCCCTTGCAACAACGATATCCATCTAAGTTTGAAATACGGATGAGATACTGAGGCCAAAACGGCATCAGTTACCTCGGGGCTCAACGACAAAAAATGACCAAATCTGGCATTGAAGCCAGAGACGACTGCTGCCAGTAATGGCATGCAGTGTCTCAAGCGCAGGTCGTTTGGTTGGATAGGCTCCTTTATCTTCTTTAGTCCAGGTGAATTCAGTCCTTTATCTGCATCAGTTGTTGCTACCAAGTTCAATGTGTGGGAGGCACATCGAATATGGGATGATAGTTTCACTGACTCCTCTCCATGCTCTCCTGAATGTTCAGGAAAATTGCTGATGATAACCTCTTCATCTGAATCTTTTTCATCATCATCTTCATCTGCATCATCTTCATCAATGTCGTCAGTACGATTCTGAACACGAACACCGAACTCTTTAAACCATTTCACCATGTTCGATGCATTGTCGGTGACTGTAGATACAACTTTTCTATAAGATAAACCATGCTCCGAGTTGATCCTGTCCAATATTCCAGCAATTTTATCAAAGCTATGTGTTCCACGAAATCTTCGGCATGCCAGTGCAGCTGATCCTCGCGACAAGTCATCATTGATCTGTAATGTAAGAATATAAAATCAATGTTTGTATGAACATTTTTTTAAGCTTAATTTAATAATATTGGTTAGACACGCACCAGCTAAACTGCGCCACCAAACATTGAAGAGAAGAACTATGTGATATAAAGGAGGCAATTCAGCGATGAGTCGCCTACCATACCACCACATCAGTGACCCATCCCATAAGAGCAAAATGTGGAAGAGTCCATATTCACAGCCTGTGAATATGGACTCTTCCACATTTTGCTGTGAATCAGACACAATGACAGATGACAGAATCAGTGAATTAGTGTGAAATTACTGTGAATCACAGCAAAATGAAGACTCACCAAATTAATGAATGAGGAACACATGTCGAATAATTGAAAAGATTATACTATAAGTCTATCAGACTATCAGTCTATCACCAATGGTCAATTTATCAATTATATAAAAATAATACACTAAATCAATAGCATACCCAATGCGCAGTGACTCCCATGAAACTGCGGTGATTAGTTGACCATATGTCGCATGTAACACACACATGGTCAACTGCTGCCAGTTTTGCTTGTATGTCTTCCTTCATTGTACTGGTTGTTGTTGCAAGAGATCTAGCCAGGGTGCGTCTAGATGGCACCTGAACAGCAGGGTTGACGTCTGAAAAAAATATTTAAAATTAAAACAAATACAATAGATTAGCTATGGAAAAATATCAAAATATTTAGCTAGGCTAGCGACAGTCTAATGTTCATACAAATAATATGATTAATTATTTTAATCAGATATTAGCTATGGAAAAAATAGCAAAATATTTGAGTTATACTAACATGAAAGAAGATCCTTAAATTCATGTAGTTCAACTAGACTCAATGGTAGGAGCCCATTAGCCACAAGCGAGAGAATCTTCTTTTCAAGGATATCCTTGCATATTGGTGGTCCTGGTTTTTGCTTGGAAATGTGGAACATGCTTAGTGTTGACTGCTTGGCAATTTTGGCAGGGCCAGCATTGCTGCCGCTGGCATCTTCTTCTTTAGCTGGACGCTTGCGAGATTTCTTCTCCGATTCATATTCACCCAAAAGATCCGAATGTAGTTTCTGCACAAGAAAATAAATTATTATCATGCGGAGAGACTTCTTGAACACCCTGTATAATATTTATCAGAGTATCAAACTTCTAGTTGAAATTAATACTTAACAAGATTCTAAAATTTTGTTATCTTTAACTAAAATTATTTTCACCATGATCAGTGCATTTTTATCCTATGTTAAATTGAAAGCCGAATTTCGTCCTTCAGTAACTAAATAGGAGAAATTACAGACATGGATCAGACAGAGAGAAAGACAGATACACCTGGCGTTTTATTATAGTTGGATATCGGCAGTTTTTAATGTAGTTACTAGTCCATAATCTACAGTATTAATATCTGAAGTGCACAATATATTCAAATGGACGTCTATGTAAATGTAGCATTAGTCTTGTATGGCACCAGTCACTTAAAATATGACTTGAACCATTATGTTAATGTTGCTACTTACTACTTAGTTACTAAGTAGTACTAACCCTGAGGTGCCTCAGAAGATTGCTTGTTGAGTCGAGGCCAGCAGACAGAATTGTAGTTTTCTTTGTACACTGCATACAAATAACTTTGATACTGTTTCCAGTTTTTTCGACAATTTGAAAATATTTTCCGTTCAATAGCACAGATTGATCCTTATTACCAACATTGTTATCTAAATATATTGAATACTGTTCTGGTGACAACCTAGAATATTTGGTTCCCTTGGGAGCCTGTTGAAGTTGTAAAATTGCACTCATTATTAAAAAATTCAATCTGTAAATAAAATATGTTTAGAATTAATTTATTATGAATACGGACCTATAGGCTATATTTTATGCCTATATATAATAATATATTAATAGAACACTTTTAACATAATTGCACAGTAAATTACACTTTTTACGAGCCTAAATTCCACAGCAACTACACCTTCCATGAGCCCACGCATGACGCAAGTCACCCAACTAACAGAAAACATAAACAGTCGGTGTTGAACAAAGTTGCCACCAGATGTCGCTTGGACAAAAAACAAATGAAATTCGCATAGCGGCATATTTAAGAATCTGAAATTAAAAGTGATCTTGAAGTCTAAAGTGATCTTCAAGATCAAGATCACAAGAAATAAAGTGATCTTAGATCAAGATCAAGATCACCATAATAAAAGTGATCTTCAAGATCAAGATCAGATCACGATCTGATCTTGAAGATCAAGATCGTGCCCATCTCTGGGGAGGGCTATGTTGAAAGGGTGCAAGGTGAGCTGGTGAGCCAGGAGGCACATTATCTGCCACACCATGCAGTGGTACGGCGAGACAAAACTACCACCAAACTGAGGGTAGTTTTTGATGGCTCAGCCAAGGACAAAGGTGGTGTGTCCTTGAATGACTGTTTGGATGCTGGGCCAAATTTAAATGCAGATTTATTTTCCTTGCTACTGAAATTCAGGTTTGGTAGAGTAGCATTGACTGCAGATGTGAAGCAAGCCATTTTGCGGATAAAGTTAAAACCAGAGGACAGAGATGCAGTAAGGTATCTGTGGGTGGATACGAAAGACTTGTTGGAAAATGAACCTAAGGTTGAAGCATATAGAATGAAGTCAGTGTTGTTTGGCCTCAGCTCTAGTCCATTTCTGTTGGCAGCTACTATACAATACCATTTTAAGAAATATTCTGAAGTCTATCCTAATACTATTGAACACATAAGGAAAAATTTTTATGTTGATGATTTGCTGTGTTTCGTGGATAATACAGAAATGGCTAAACAGATATTCATGGAGGCTAGAGCTATAATGAGGGAGGGTGGCATGGACCTTAAAAAATGGCAGACCAATCATTCTCAATTACAAGAGTTTATGAGTCATTCCTGTGTAGTACCTGATGCAGCAGAAAGTATTGAGGATTCTGGTATTAAGGAGTTGTGGGCAATGGACGCAAAAGTGCTAGGCATTGTTTGGCAGCAAGGAGAGGATTTGTTTACCTTCAATGGGAAATCTTTAGTAGAGCTGGCTGAGAATGAGACAAGGTGGATAAAACGTACAGCTCTTAGTTTGGCTTCAAAGGTCTTTGATCCTCTTGGATTCCTGGCTTCATTTGTGATAAAGTAAAAAATTTGGTTTCAGAGCCTCCGGGAAATTGGACTTGGTTGGGACCAAGAGTTACTTGATCATATGGTGGTAAGGTGGAAATATTGGTTCAAAGAATTGGCACATCTTGGAGACATTGAAATCCCAAGACGGTACTTTGGAGAGTTGAACAATAGTCCAGACAATTTGGAGCTGCACATCTTTTGTGATGCAAGTGAGGAAGCCTATGCAACTTGTACTTATATAAGAGGCACATTGCAAGAGGAAGTAAGTTGCAGGTTGGTTGCTGCAAAGAGCAGAGTAGCACCTTTGAAAAGGCTTTCTGTTCCAAGGTTGGAATTGATGGGTGCAGTTATTGCTAGTCGGCTTGCAGTTACAGTGCAAAACTCTTTGGGCCTTTATGAAATTCCAAGCTATTATTGGACAGACTCCACTATAGTTTGGCACTGGTTAAGAAGCCAGGCAAGGAAATGGAAACCATTTGTTGCCAATAGGGTGGAGGAAATTCAAGCGCACACAGATCCCAAGCAATGGAAGCATTGTCCAGGCACCCAAAACCCCGCTGATTTACCAACACGAGGAATTTCAGTGAAAGATCTTGCACAGTCAAGTTTGTGGTGGAATGGGCCAGAGTGGCTAAAACTTGGAAGTGAAAACTGGCCTTCTAATCAGCCTATTGTAGGAGAATGCCAGGCTGAAGAAGCATGGGTGAGTGAGGTGAGAAAATGCACTGTGAACAGTTGTCAAGTTATGCAGCAGGACCCCATATTGAGGCTTGAGGACATTAGCAGTCTGAAAAGGTTGTTAAGAGTGACAGCGTGGGTATATAGATTTACCAACAATATTAAGGGAGAAACAAGAAGAGAAGGAATTCTGAACAGTAAGGAGATTCAGCAAGCCAGGAAATACTGGGTGGTATATGTGCAGAAGGAAAAATTTGGTGAAGAGAAGGAATTGCTCACCAGCCGTCCATTACAGGTTCTACCAACACATTCTGCTCTCAAGGGTTTGGATGTGTTTTTGGTTCAGGATTTATTGAGAGTAGGAGGTAGACTACAGTTTTCTGGGCTTCCAGAGGAGAAAAGACATCCAATTTTGCTGCCTTCTGGGGAGCACTTTGTGGACCTTTTGATCCTGGATACTCATCATAAGTTGTTACATGCTGAAGTTAGAGAAGTGATAATAGAGATCAGACAACAGTTTTGGATTCCCAAAATTAGACAAGTAGTAAAAAAGGTCTTGCATAAATGTGTGGTTTGCAAGCGTTGGAGTGCAAAGCCTTATTATGAAAAGGTGGCTCCACTTCCAAGAGAATGGTGTGTCTATACTGCCCCATTTGATGTAGTGGGAGTAGACTTCGCAGGTCCAGTCTATGTGTATGAGCAAGGGGAGCCAACAAAGGTTATATATGTCTTTTCACATGTGCTACCACCTGAGCAATCCATTTGGAGTTGGTAAGCAACTTAAGTAGTGATGTATTTCTTTTGGCCTTTAAAATGTTTGTGAACAGAAGGGGTTTCCCAAATAGAATCATATCGGATAATGCAAAAACTGTAAAAAAGGCTGCAAAGGAACTCCAAAAAGTTTGGTCCTTGCTAAAAGAGGAAGGATTCCAATCCTACTTTTCACACCAAGGGGTACAGTGGGAGTTTATTGTTGAGAGAGCACCATGGTGGGGAGGATTTTGGGAAAGGCTAGTGAGAAGTGTAAAGTGTCCATTAAAGAAACTTTTAGCTAGTGCTTATTTGAGCAAAGAAGAATTCTGCACTGTTTTATGTGAAGTAGAGGCAATGGTGAACAGTAGGCCTATCACTTTTGTTTATAACAGTATGCAGGATGCAGAGCCATTGACACCAAATCATTTTCTTTGTGGTAAACGATTAACATCAAGCCTCAGTATGCCAGAAGACTTGCAGCCTATCCAGAGCACTCAAGGAGAGTTAACCAGAAGGTTCAGGTACCTTGAAGAGCTACAAGATCAGTTATGGAAGAGGTGGCAGCTGGAATACTTGCCAGAACTCAATTATTACCCATCAGGCAATGTAAAGGGCTCCAATGCAAATTGTATCAAGGTGGGAGAAGTGGTAATGATTGGGGATGAAAGACCAAGGCAATGCTGGAAGCTTGGCATAACTGAAGAGTTGTTTGTTGGCAAAGACAATTTAGTTAGGTCTGCACTGGTAAAGACTTCAGGAGGAAAATTAAAGAGACCTATACAAAAACTCTTTGCTTTAGAAATCAGCAAAAACATGGATTTTCAAGATGAAACATTTGAGTTACAGCCTCATGGAGAAGGCTTGGCTAACCTTGCAGAAGGTAATGACAACAATGCCTCTTCGGTGGGGAGTGTTAGAAAATCTAGAAGGGGAAGAACCATTGTTGTCTCAAGGCGATATGATGACTAAGCTGATTGATGCAGCATTGCTTGTATATATTAAGTTAAGGTGTATGTATATATATATATATCGATCTCATAATTGTAAGGTTAGTGAAAAATTCACTTAATTTAGAGCTAGCATTTTTGGGCTCTTGTGGCATCATTGTTTGGGCACTCGTGTGGCATCATTTTTTGGGGCGCTGCGCGTCTTTTCTACTCGTTTGTGGAATGCCGCACTTACAGGGTGTGGTCTTATAGAGAGCTCTCTTGCAATTCAGTTTGGTTGTTTAGATACAAGATGTTGCATCTCGCAATAGTGCAGGTTGTGTTGTTCTTGCAAGGTTTAGAAAGAAGATCATAAATAGTGCCCCTTTTGTTTTTTATTTTAAATTCATGCAACTGAGGCCTAAGGTAGGCCCACATCGAGTAAGCAACCCTGAGGTAGGACCTAATAGGACCTCCAAGTCCGTAAGTTTTTAATCCTAGCTTAACTTGGGCTGTAGGTTGAACTGGCCCTTCAGAGCTTGGCCGTTCACGGCTCAGCTGGGATTTTGAACCCAATAAAAAAAATAATAACAATGACTATCGTAAACTTCAACCACGCTTTGAAAAAATTCTAAAAGATTAGTTAAGCAAGATTTGTTTCGCCTTAAACCGTGCTGCGTATTTCTAACCAAGTTATGCAATTCTAAGTCCCTTGAGGGATCTGATGGTTGGTCAAGAAGATGGATTGCTGAAGGTCAATCTCTACCATGGAATGAGGTTTTCTTTTAGAAAGTTTGTGTAAGATTGGTCATTCATTTTTACACCATCAGGCACTCTGTATGGGACAGCTACTTCATTGCCTATCAATCCTGCCCAAAACATGACACTACCTCCACCCTGTTGGCGTCTTAATCTCGATGGTGGAAACTGGCTCTCAGCAATCCATCTTCTTGACCAAACATCACGTCCCTCAAGGGTTGCTTTTCATTCATCGGTGAACAATACAGTATTAAAATCTGTTTTCACGTACTGACGCGCCCATTCAACACGCTGCTTTTTGTACCTGGGTGTTACTCGTGACTGAATCGTAGGTTTACACGTCTTGCCAATTGTTTGGAGGATTCCACATCGAGCTGTTCTTGGTACATTATGTATGCCAGCCTGCTCAAAAACCTCTTTACTTGAGGACAATGGATGTTTTGCAATTTGCGCTTCATTACAGATATCTGCCACCTTGCCACTATTCTTATAGCTCCTTTATCACTTCGCTGCCTCAGTTTGGTACCCTCCGCTACAAACTTATTTACAATTCGATAAGCTCTGCCAAACTGCTTCGCAATTTCAATAGATTTTATATTTTCAGCGAGTAACTTTAAACAGTTTACGGCACTTAACTTCCGGCATCAATTACAGTACAAGGCTATTTGATGTGTTAGGCTAAAGAGCTAGGCTAAGTTAAGCTAAGCACCTTGTTGCTGAGCGCCTTTTTATGACATACGGTATGCGGATCACTCACACCAGATTTCATACGTTCAGCTTTTTTAGAATTTGAACGTAGAATTAGACTAGTTACTGTGAACGGTGGATATCATGTAGAGGTTTACTAACTATATTAAACAAAACGTAAAGCATTCATGCCTGTTTTTATAATTAAAAAATTGTAAAAGTTTATTTTAGGCCATACCTTTAGGGACACCCTGTGTATATATATATATATATATATATATATACAGTACTGGCCAAATTATTAGGAATTTTTTTTAAATTTCATTTTTTGGTATAAAATGTTAAATTAAACCAATTTTAAACGTTGAAAAGTTATTTATTTCTACACAAGAATACATGGTCATTATTTAGCAATAGTTTAGTACTTAGTTTGACCCACCTTAGCTGCCATAATGGTTGCGACACGCTTCGGCATGCCATGAATCAATTTTTTGCATAATTCTTTAGTCGAACGAAGCGTGTTTGTTCGTCAGTTGTCGTTTTGTTGTCGTGCGATGCGGGTGTGTTTCTCTTTCTTTTACGTGTCATTGTAACTACCGTTTAATTTAAATAGTGTATTTACCCAATTTCGGCAATTATTTGTTACAGTTTTTAAGTGAATTTGAAAATGGGGCGAAAGAATGACTTGAGTCCACGGAAAATTGGGCAAATACAGGTTTTATTAACTTCTTCTACATTTAAACAAAAGGAAATCGCTGCCAAACTCCATGTTTCACCACAGTCAGTACTTCGTATTAAGAAAAAAATGGTATTTGGAGAAAATGTAGGCCCCAAAAGGGTTGGAAGATGCGGCAGAAAAAGGGTAACGACTCCAAGAACTGATAGACAGATTGCAATTTTGCCTCTTAGAAATAGAAGAGCTACTTGCAAAAACATTTCCAGTAGTCTAGCGGCTGATGGCATCAATATTAGTCGTAGAACAGTCAACAGGAGGCTTCTAACTGCCGGCTTCAAAGCCTACCGCCCAAGGAAGAAGCCCAGGCTCACTGAGGCTATGAAGAAGGCACGTTTTGCATGGGCAAAGGAACACATTAACTGGACTAGTGAGGATTGGGAACAGGTAAGAATAATATTTAACATTAAATAGAATGTTAATACAGTAAATACAGTATGCATAGAAGTGTATTTACAGTACGTGATAAAACTGCAGTAAAAATATCTGTAAAGCAGCAAGTCATACTGTACTTCGTTTTAGCTGTACTTCATACGCTATGCACTGACTCTTTCACAGGGCTTTCTTTGATTGCAGGTGGTGTTCTCCGATGAGTCAACGATTGCCGTGCTTGACGATCGTGTTCAAAGTGTAAGAAGGAGGCCTGGAGAAGAATTTTTGCCTGAGTGTCTGATGAAAACGGTGAAATTTCCACAAAAGATCATGGTTTGGGGAGCAATTTCTGTGCATGGAACTAGTCGTTTGAGCATTGTTGAGGGGAATATTGAACCAAGTCAAGTATATAGAAGTACTAAGAAGACGTCTACTGCCTCAAATAAGGGAATGGTATGGTAATAGACGTTGGATTTTTCAACAAGACTCAGCTCCATGCCACACGGCAAAGTCGGTTAAAAAATGGTGTCATGAAAATAGTGTTCGGTTGCTCCCATGGGCTGGAAATTCTCGAGACATGAACCCAATCGAAAGTTTATGGTGTATTTTAAAGGACGTAATCCATGAAACGCCGATAACAACAAAACACCAACTCATAGAGCGACTTATTCAAGTCTGGTTTCACTCTACACGTATTAAGGAATTATGCAAAAAATTGATTCATGGCATGCCGAAGCGTGTCGCAGCCCTTAAGGCAGCTAAGTGGGGTCAAACTAAGTACTAAACTATTGCTAAATAATGACCATGTATTCTTGTGTAGAAATAAATAACTTTTCAACGTTTAAAATTGGTTTAATTTAACATTTTATACCAAAAAATGAAATTTTTAAAAAATTCCTAATAATTTGGCCAGTACTGTATATATATATATATGTATGATGAATAAAACCACGAAGGAAAGGAAACACAAAACGGTGCTCAAGCGCTTTCGTCTAATGACATCCTCAGGAACACTGAAATACATAAAAGGTTATGGCCTATATATAGGTTACAGAAAGAAAAAAAATAAAATAAATAAATAACATACATACACACAAACATATATACATATATATATATACACATACATATCTACACACATACACATATATATATATATATATGCAATAAACGGAGAAGTAAAAATAAAACTTAAAAATTAAGGATTAGAGGATTAACAAAGAGGCATATCGATTTTTAGCACAAGATCAAATGAGTTATAAAAATAATACAAATTTATACTGGAGATACGCCCGGGTTTTAACACTTTGCCTTTTTAGAGTCAAGTTTCGATATATATAAAAATAAATTGAAGATTAAAAGTTAATAAAGTAGCTTACAAGTTTACCAAAGATTTAGCGTCCTACCACTTTTTATCTAGATTTGTTTGAAGGAATTCAAAACAACAGGATCGAGTTGAAAAAGACCTTTGCTTATGTTGAAGTTATTTGAAAGTTGAATAATGGCAGACTCAAGAATATTTCTATTGACAATGTTGCTCGAATGAAATAAAACTGAAGCATTATTCCAATCAATACAGTGGGATAACTCTGACAAATGGACAAAAAGAGCACTGGACAACTGTCCTGTTCTGACGGAATATTGATGCTGTTTTATACATGTGTGCAAATCCTTTCCCGTCTGACCTATGTAAAAGGAATCACATTGTTTACACCCAATTTTATAGATAATGCCTGAATTATTGGTAGGGCTACTTTTTACTATGATATTTTTCACAATATTGTTATACGAAAATACTACATTAATATCCAAAAGTTTAAGTACATTAGCAATGCCTAAAAAGCCCGGGAAAAATGGAAGTACTAAAATATTTTTTGACAAAGTACGAGTGTTATTATTGACACGATAGAAAGTTCGTTTTGCCTTGTTGAGACAAGATTCCATAAACGCAGATGGGTAACACAGATCACTTCCAATACCGTTGATTTTTTCCAATTCGGCATCGATGTATTCTGGACTGGCGATCCTAAGGGCGCGGAGAAACATTGATGAAAAAATGGCCTTCTTAGTGGGGTGTCATGTCCCGAGTAAAAGTGTACGTAGGACAAGTTGTTTGTTGTTTTCCGATAGATACTAAACTTAAAACCTGGGCTTTCCCTATGTACACGCACATCCAAAAATGGGATTGACTTGTCTTGTTCCACTTCTAAAGTAAACTTAATGGAGGGGACTTGATCATTTAACTGAAGGAGGAAGTTATCCAGGTCACGATTCATGGGCCAGATACACAAAATATCGTCGACGTACCGCAACCAAGGGATGCCAACCCCCAGGATTCTCGGAATGTAAGTAATTTCGAAAAACTCCATATAAATATTGGAGAGGAGGGGCGATAAGGGGTTGCCCATGGCCATCCCAAACACTTGTTGATAATACTCGTTATTGAAAGTGAATTTACAGTCTTTAATGCAAAGCTTAATAAGTTCCAAAACAATGTGTGAAGGTAGTGGCAGGTCATACTTATGTAATTATTGGGAGAGAAAGTCAAGCATATCATCAATCGGCACTTTTGTAAACAATGAACAAACATCAAAACTGATCAATCTATCGTTAGCTTCAGTATGTGCATTATTCAATTTTTCAGTAAGATCCATGGAATTTTTTACATGTGAATCAGAGATAGTTCCGAGAATGGGGGACAAGACTTTGACAAGCCATTTGGAGAGTTTATAAGTAATAGAGCACACCGAGCTAATAATAGGGCGCATAG
Source organism: Bathynomus jamesi (assembly GCA_023014485.1). Classification (NCBI taxonomy): domain Eukaryota; kingdom Metazoa; phylum Arthropoda; class Malacostraca; order Isopoda; family Cirolanidae; genus Bathynomus; species Bathynomus jamesi. The sequence continues at coordinate 2,366,334 of JAJOZX010000010.1, read as the reverse complement.
GGTTGCCAGGTTTGTGGGTTTTAATAAGACCGTAAAGGTAGGGCAGAGAAGGTGAAGTGGACATGAAAAGCGGAATTAAGTCCTTATGATCTTTGAGAATGCGTTTCAAGCCACTATTAAATGATTTGATGACGTCATCCTGCGGGTTCTTCCTAAGTTTGCTGTATGTGGCGGGGTCCTGGAGAAGCTCGTTCATCTTTCCGATGTAGTCCACTTTGTCCATAATAACTATGGTGTTAGCCTTGTCTGCTTTAGTAATATGGAGCTCCCCATCTTTTTTTTTTAATTGTGAGAGGCCATCGCAAAACCGTTTAGGAAAGTTATCTTCGTAATTACCATTCGCCCCACTATAAACGAGGCCTTTAACTATGTTAAACAAATACTGAGGGAGATTACACTGTTTTTCAAACACGCGAGACTGTAACAAATTTGTAAAGCCGAAGGTTTTTTAACAATAAAAAAGGACATACCATATCCAAGGGCACTTTTTGCATCGTCACTAATGTTTTTCGAAGAAAGGTTCAAAACACACTTTGAGCTTGCTTTTTTACTCCACTGACTATTTCGAATGAGACTTTTAATTTTCCGATCCAAAATGTTACGAAGTGAAGTAGTTCTCCGACGCAACTCGTTGTAAATTTCATCAAACAAAGGTTGGATCCACGGTTGGGGAATAACGGTTACAAAATTATGTTTGGCGATGTTTAAGTTTTTGAAGGCGGACCACTCATTTTGTCTGGTGACTTCAATATGTTTCTTTAAAATTAATCTGCTGAAGTTGTTGAACGGATGGTCGTCAATTTGTCTAAGGCGAATCGGAAGCAGGGATTTGGGAAGAACTTGCTTCTCCAGACAGTTAGTAAGAAACTTTCGTCGGATACGAATTGCATGCCCCTTCATGATATGCTTGACTTTTTCTCCCAAGAATTACATAAGTATGACCTGCCACTACCTTCACACATTGTTTTGGAACTTATTAAGCTTTGCATTAAAGACTGTAAATTCACTTTCAATAACGAGTATTATCAACAAGTGTTTGGGATGGCCATGGGCAACCCCTTATCGCCCCTCCTCTCCAATATTTATTTGGAGTTTTTCGAAATTACTTACATTCCGAGAATCCTGGGGGTTGGCATCCCTTGGTTGCGGTACGTCGACGATATTTTGTGTATCTGGCCCATGAATCGTGACCTGGATAACTTCCTCCTTCAGTTAAATGATCAAGTCCCCTCCATTAAGTTTACTTTAGAAGTGGAACAAGACAAGTCAATCCCATTTTTGGATGTGCGTGTACATAGGGAAAGCCCAGGTTTTAAGTTTAGTATCTATCGGAA
>JAJOZX010000010.1:2232500-2360000 GCA_023014485.1 Bathynomus jamesi | reverse complement strand
TTTAACTCCTTAAGCCTATCCTCGTACGACTTTGACCTAAGCGACGGAATCATCTTAGATGCTCGTCTTTGAACTCTTTCGATTTTGTCTATATCTTTGCGCATATGCGGATTCCAAAATTGGACCGCGTACTCCAAATGGGGTCTAACTAATGATTTATAAAGAGGAACTATAATATCGCGCGATTTGTACTAAAAATTTGGAGCTGTAAAACCTAACACTTTTTTCGCCTTATTGACCGCTGCTGTACTTTGTTTCGCTACTTTTAAATCACCAGTGACTATAACTCCTAAATCTTTTTCCTGCTCTACGCTTGTTAAATCTTTCCCTGACATACTATACGCAAAATTACCGTTACGCGAACCTATATGCAAAATTTTGCATTTATCAACGTTAAATCTCATTTGCCATGTGATTGACCAATCAACGATTATATTCAGATCTTCCTGGATTTTACCGCTATCTTCGTCATTAATCACCCTACCACCCAGCTTCGTGTCATCCGCAAACTTTGAAACTGTACTGACTAGGCCGACATCTAAATCGTTAATATATATAAGAAAAAGCAAGGGGTCCAATACAGAACCCTGAGGACCACCGCTCGCTACATTAGCTCAACACGACTCCGCTCCATCAACGACCACCCTCTGTTTCCTGCCTCGCAACCACTCTTCTATCCAATTTATTACTACACCCCTGATTCCATGAACCTTAGTTTTTTCAATGAGTCTTTTGTGCGGCACGGTGTCAAACGCTTTTTGAAAATCTAAATACACTACATCAACCGCCCGATGTCTATCGTAAACGTCAACCACGCTTTGGAAAAATTCTAAAAGATTAGTTAAGCAAGATTTGTTTCGCCTAAATCCGTGCTGGTTTTTGTAACTAGCTTATGCACTTCTAAGTGTTCGACTATACGATCCCTAATTATTGATTCCAGTAGCTTACCTACAACAGACGTTAAACTGATTGGCCTATAATTTCCCGCCGCACCTTTATCGCCTTTCTTAAAGATAGGTGTTACGTTTGCTAACTTGAAATTATCTGGTACGCACCCCTCAGAAATAGACGCATTAAAAATCTTTGTTAGCGGCACAACAATGCTATCTTTTAATTCTTTTAGTTGTATGAGATATATGGAATCCGGCCCCGGTGATTTACATTTACGCGTTTTCATTTTATCAATATAGCGCATTACCTCCCCTTCACTAACCACTATATTATCCAAAATATTACCATTATCAAAAGGTATTATGTCTATGACCGTAGGGATATTCGTTACATCTTCTATAGTAAAAACTGACGTAAAAAATTCGTTTAGCAAGGTAGCCATTTCCTTGTTTTCAGAAAGTAGATCTCCGTTTACATTTTTCAAAGGCCCCAAGACACTTTTTATTGGATTTCTATTATTTACGTATTGAAAGAATCGCTTGGGGTTTTCTTTACCGCCACGAGCTATGGAGATTTCAACTTGGACTTTTTTATTACACTTTTCGCTTCACGCCTCAGAGATATGTAGTTGTTTCGTAACAACAGATTATCTTTATCGCAATTATATAGCCTATAAGCCCTATCTCTACTCTTTATAATGTCTCCTACTTTAGAAGTAAACCACAAGGGCTTGTTGTTTACTTTCGCACGCTTAATTTTGTACGGTACACATTCCTCATTTATAGTCCTAAATACCGTTTCGAACGATTCCCACATTAGTTTTGCGTTGGAGTTCCCCATTACGTTTTTCAAATTAACGTGTGAAAATTTATTTCGAAATTTACTAAAGTCTGCGTGCTGGAAGTTAGGAATTTTAGTCGAGTTAGTGGTATCGAGTGACTTACTGAGAGGACAAACTCTACCATATTGTGATCGCTATTGCTTAACGGTTCTATTACTTGAAGATCAGTAATTAGCCTATCATCCGTAGTTATTACTAAATCTAAAATACTCTCCAACCTCGTAGGTTCCCCAACCTTTTGAATAAGAAACCTATCCTCGAGAAAATTAGCTAAACGATTACCTTCCGCGTCTCCCTGCATTGTATCGTAATTCACGTTGGCGCAATTAAAGTCACCCATAACTAAAGCCTGCTCTCTCCCGATTATTCTCTTTAGTTCACGATATAACGCTTCGTCCGTATCAGCTGTTTGATTAGGGGGCCTATATATAACCGCAACAAGAAGTTTGAAATCGTTCAATTTAAGTTCTGCTATAGTCGAATCTATCGGTTCTGGAATTGAGTGCTTTACTTCTATAACGTTTGCAATATTATCTTTGACATACAACATAACACCGCCTCCTCGCCTACCTATTCTGTTTTTAACAAAAAGTCTATGACCTTTAATTTGATACTCCCTTACAAAGTCACGTGTTTCAGTGCTAAGCTACGATTCATTTATCGCAATTAAATCATAGTTTTTACAAGCAATTAAAGAAAAAAATTCATTTATTTTATTTCGTAAGCTACGAGCAATTAAGGATAGAACCTTCAAATTGTTTGTAATTGCGACACCTTCGCGAGCGAAGGGGAAATTTGTGGAATTTACGCTGGGACCGTTTGGGTTGCGGCAGCCTGAAAAGAAGAGACAGTATTATGAAATAGTCTTCCTAAACGCGCAGCTCCAACGTCATTAAAATGAAGTCCATCTTCGAGGAACAAGTCCCTCCTGCCGTAGAAACTGTTCCAAAAATTTGCAAAATGCACTCCTTCCTGTTGGCAAAGAGACTTTAGGTTATTGTTAATATAGGTCGCCTTGCTGTAGAAATCGTTTCGTTGGATAATTCGAGGAAGTATACTATTAAAACAATCTTATTAGTTTTCTCCTTTAGTCGCTCTAATAAGTCCCTGTACCTAGCCAGCAGTTCTTCCGATCTAGAATTTAAAACGTTTTTAGTACCGACATGAATAACATACGTTGTGTCCTCGGCGGTACCGTCTGTAAAATGGTCAACACTATTAGTTATATCCTCCACCCTTGCACAAGGGTAGCAGTAACGGCGCCTACGACGAGGGTTTCTCCCACAGAATTCCTCGAGCTGCCCTCGAACAATGGAATCGCCAACGAGTCGTATTTCCGTTCATCAGCGTCTTCGAAACCTAAAACAGAAAACTTATTGCTTGTTATTACTGGTAGACAAGTCTTTGCTTTTCTCAATGGGGCTCCATTTCGCACTCGAACGAAGGGTTGGGAACTAGGGGAAGAGAGAGGGCTATTAGTACTATTTATATTATTAGTAGAAACTGAGGTAGGAGGGGTCGTAACTGGAGTCTCAAGGGATTCTAATTTTGCCGTCAGGAGCATCACGCTTTCTTCAAGTCTCACCCTGGCCTCCCTCTCACGTTCTAACTCGTTCCTCAGCACTTCCATGCTTGAGCACCACCTGCAAATTAACTGTTCATTATTATTAGCCATTGTAAACGCGTAAGCAGCAAATTTCCCTTCACAGCGACTGCAAGTACTTGACGGGGGTGCCATGCTTTTAATTAGTTGAACAACAAAAAACAAAAACATAAAACGAGCGTTTGGAAATTAATAAATTACAACGTTGGTCTACCGCGTTCTTGAAACGCAGAAACAGGTTCTTGTAACACAAATTTATACTAAATAATATTGAATTAAGCTACCGACAAAGGATCTGTAAAAGAAGAGTATTTATAACACTTATCTGTCCGGGATTCGACCCGACTTTTTTCCTTTTTTTCACACGGTTTGCGACCACACTCTACCTGACCTCTCGAAGCACGGAAAAATGAACCTTATGACTGCATGTTTTCTGATTGATTTGAAAAACAAACAAGGCAAGCCACGTGCAGTAGCCTTGGTTTGATCAAATAATATAGTACTGAATAACGTCAATAAATGAAATATATTCGTTAATGAATGATTAGTAGCACGAAGTAATTTAGTTAAGAATACACGGAACACTTTTTTCTTAAAACACTTCAACGAAAACCACTTATTCAATTCATAACACTGGGCACTCGATAAAACACGTCTGCACCTGATACTACCAGAAGATTATACCAGGAAGAGTATAGTGTATATATATATATATATATATATATTATTAATATAATATATATATATATTAGAGTGATTCAAATATGGGGTTAAAATTTTTTTTTAAATATTTTAATGTGTTCAACCCTTTAAATGGTTAATTTCAGCATAAAAACAACTACCCTAAAATATTTTAGCAAATTTTTAATTTTTAGGGGTTGCTACCAGCAATTAAAAATTGACAGAACGACTCAAATTGTCAAATTTTTCCAATATTGTTGTAGAGTTTTCCACACCACCCAGGAGGTACAGTACAAGGCGCATTGCTTTGTTTTAATATGGAAAGCTCCCCCGTAGGTCCTACCATAACCACAAGCATGCATAATTAAACTAGCATGATATTTGATACATTAGCTGTCCTTACATCATCAATGTTTCTTTTTTTCTATCAGGGTAAACAGCCCTGTAGTTTTTCACTACTTGGAGCAAGAATTGTTTTTGATCTTCGTCATGTGTTAATATTTTATTATATTCATCCATTAATTTTACTCCTCTTTCCGCTATATCATTCACGACTTTCCACTGTTTGATAGATTTCTTAGCGGAGTTATACTCTTCATCATTATGTCATTCTTTAGCATCTTTGAGTAAAAATTTTGAACTAAATTCTGTTATTGTAAAGAATCTTTGAGTATTTGATGTGACAAAATCTTCTAATTTCTTCGTTGGAATAAGTGCAGGATCTAGAAAAGCCCGTTTTGCAGGAAGAGTTTCTGTTGTATTTTGCAAGGCCTTTACCATTTTGTTTTTTGTTTCAGTAGGCACTTCATCATCATAAAAGGCCAAGGCTACCAGTTCTTCTGATAAGTACCAGAGGTGACCTAACAGTTTTTTAATAGCAACAGATGCAATTGTGTCATTTATTTGTTTGTAGACTACAAGATTCTGTAATAATTCCAGATCAAGACGAGGAGCGTAAGATGGCACAGGAGCTGTAAACCATGCCTTTACATATAACCGAGTAGCAAATAGACAGATGTCTTTTAGTCCTTTTTTGTCTTTTACTGAAATTTTGATCCGAGATTTGAGCAAAAATTTTTAATGAATATATAATTTTGGCCATCCACCTAGCCCGATGAAGTCCCGCTGGATGTTTAAATTTGATTCCACCTTTTGGTTCACCTCCCAAAAAAATAATTGTTAACTGCAATAGTTCTAGGTAATCGTCTCTTGGTTGGAATGTATCTAGTTGATTTGCTGCAAATGTAATTATGTCATCTTTGATGTCATGAATATTTTCATAGATATCTGGATCTGATAATGCTGTTTCGTAGTCCTCCTTATTAATGCTTGACCATTTTTCTCTGAACTTCTTAAAAAGGACTATATCTGGGCCAGAAGATGGTGATAAAGACTTTGAAACAACAGCTTCCAGCATAATTTCAAATATGTGGAGTCGACATGCCAGCCACAATAAATCGTTGTCGAATTTTTGTTCTAGAAGAATAGCTGCACCATTTCTAGGACCAGTATTGGATGCCGTTGTATCGAAACACATGCATTTTATTTGTTCGCAGATGCCCCATTCAAGCGATGTCTGATACACAGCATTCACTGTCAGGAGACCAGTACTTGAATCCAGTTTAGGCACACCAAGAAGTTGATCAACGCCTTCTCCTGAAACCAATACGGGCAGATGGTCAACAATATGCATTCCTGTAATATCTTCAATTAATTTTCCATCCCAGTAAATTGTTAGGGGCACCTCTTGCTTGAATTCTTCTTTCAGGTTCTCTGCAATTTTCTTCCTATATTTTATCCTCTCTCTACGAATAGAAGAGTAGCTAACATTGTACTCTTCTGGATTTTTTCCTAGACTTTGAATTGTTGGCATTAAAACTAAAGACGTATTTCTGTCACTCAATTTTGCAACATCAAGACTTCCTAATAATTTATCATCAAACAATTTTCTACGTTTGCCAACCTTACTTTTCCATGTTGAAAGTTGTGCAGCACAGAAACCAGATTCATCACTTTTACTCTCCTCTGATTCTGATTATGTACTGGTGAGTATGACAGCCTCTTCATTCTTCTTTCTTTTGATCTCTTCTTCTGCTTTCCTCTTTTCATAACGTTGTTGCTTTTCTGCTGCTCTTTGCTCATTTTTAGCAACAGCCTTATCAGTGGTACCCATTTTTCCATGACGTCCTTTCTCACGTTGCATTTTCAAGAATTTCTTATCATCTTCTATTTTTATAAGCTGCATAGCATTCTCATGAGCAATGTCAAATAAGTTTTCCAGTTTATCTTTCCATTTTTCTTCTTTATTATTTAAATTTTGTGATCTTTTCAATTTGTTTGTTTTGTTTTTCTTAAGCAGCTGCCATTCCTTCAATATTCCTTGAATTTTATCTACTACATGTATTCTTTGTTTTGCTGGTATTCCTGCTTTTTTCCAAACTGCTAGCACATCATCTGCAGTAGAGCAGCATGATTCTCTAATGCCTTGCTTTTTAATATTTATGTAGTGCATGAAGAGGGCCATCATTTCCTTCTCTGATGGTAATACGGATGTTTTTAGTACTGCAGAGGGCTGCCCAATTAGCCATACTTCAGTTTCTTTTCTTGTAGAACTTCTCCCAACTGAGCAACTAGGTGATGGTGAGTTAGGCCAGCTTCCATAATCGATTAACTGGTATCAAAATTACGAGTTCCAAACAACAATTAAAAGCAAGCTAGTATATAAACCATTAATTAAAAATTCTGAAATATAAACAAACATAAAATCATAAGTTGTCAAAATAAACAAATTGAAAAAAAGGGAAACTTTGACGCCTGGTAGCACATATTAAATTTTATTTAAAATTCACCAAATTTGGCATACACTACTTTTTTGTCATAGCGAACAAAAATACACGTTGAACAATTAAAAAAATTTTATTTTATTTTTTTGAATCACCCTAATATATATATATATATATATATATATATATATATATATATATATATATATATATGTATATATACATACAGAGGATGGTAGTTGATGGAGCGGAGTCGTGTTGGGCTAATGTAGCGAGTGGCGTTCCTCAGGGTTCTGTATTGGGCCCCTTGCTTTTTCTTATATATATTAACGATATAGATGTCGGCCTAGTCAGTACAGTTTCAAAGTTTGCGGATGACACGAAACTGGGTGGTAGGGCGATTAATGACGAAGATAGAGGTAAAATCCAGGAAGATCTGAATAAAATCGTTGATTGGTCAGTTACATGGCAAATGAGATTTGACGTTGATAAGTGCAAAATTTTGCATATAGGTTCGCGTGACGGTAATTTTGCGTATAGTATGTCAGGGAAAGATTTAACAAGCGTAGAGCAGGAAAAAGATTTAGGAGTTATAGTCACTGGTGATTTAAAAGTAGCGAAACGCAGAAACTGTGAAGAATTCTATTTCGTTATGGAAGAAAAAGTAGGAGGAACAGAGTTGATAAGCATGATGGCTTAAGATTTTAATGCTGTTAATTTTATATAGTAAGGGTTGTGGCTTAAGTAATTTATAACTAGGTCTGCATATGTAGGTTTTCGATGCATGAAATGGCTGAATTTATTATTTTGCTTTGTTATTTTTATATCTAAAAAGGGTAGGGTGTTGTTAGGTTCGTTTTCTTTAGTGAATTTGTTGATTTGATGCTGGGAAATGAGAGAGTTAATAAAAAGAGGGTCGTTGTTAGCAATGTGAAAGATTAGAAAGGTGTGATCGACATATCCTTTATATGAGTGTGTTTGTAATGGGTGGGGTGATGGAGTATCCATTATATTCATTCTGCATTAGGGGTTAGTGTGGAGTTGGGGGGAATTAGGAATTTTGCTAGGTGTAAATTATGGGTGATGTAGGCAAAAAGGATAGGTCTAATGGGAAAATTTGGTATGTCTATTTAGGGAGGTCGTGAAGAGTGTCTGCGGAGGTGACGGTAGTGTTTTTGGCCGTAATCATCCCCCGAAATTTTATTTTGATCGTATAATGTTTTAGAAAACGGATGATTTTATCTTCAAAGTTAGGTATACTAGAGACTTGTCATTAATCTTTTTGAGTTTGGTGGAGTCGTTGAGGGTTTTATTCAGCTTATTAACATCATCTGATTTGTTAAGAAGAATGGTGTCTTTGCTTTTGTCAGGACGTGAAGTTATGATGGGGTCTTCCCTGCTGATCGACTGGATATATAACTTGTACGTTTCTTTGCTTCGAGGTAAGAGTTGATTATTGCACAGCTAATACGAGGATAAGTAAATTAATCTTACCGATGATGCGAAAATGTATTTGTATTGAAGTTGATAATCCCTTGACCCAGTATTTTACATATACGTATTGATAATTCGGAGAGAATCACAAAAATAACAGAGTTACTGCCGAAAAATCCAATAGCTGTTTTCTTTAACTGTTTGTATGAAATTTAACGCATACTGGCTTATTTATTCCACTGTTATGTATGAAGATGAATAAGTTTATTGGCATACCATTATTCATGACAAATATTAATAATACAATGACAAAAACACATACTAAGGATAGAAATATATGCAATTAATGAGAAATAATACAGTACTTTCGAAGTTGTGTGAAGTTACAATCAGCCGTTTTCATATAAAATCCATAGCATAGAAGACGTACGCAGATTGCATGGATAATCGGGAATGGTTAATTTTTTAAACCTTTGCATTAGACTCTATATAGATACACAGATCATTTGATCTGGACCTTTTAATACCAAACTCAATTAGCACATGAGTTATCATTTAAGTGGCATAGTTATAAGAACTTCTCTACTATTTTCAAGAAATGTGAGGCGCTGTAAATAACAGAAAACTATATGGATGAAAAATACGTCAAGGAAGGAAGATATCGGTATTTGAAATTACGAAATATAAATTGCAAGTATTCGCTTTCACCTTAGTCTTTTGAAAAGGGCTGATATATATATATATATATATATATATATATATATATATATATATATATATATTGTCATTTACCATTACTTATTCGGTGTATTGCGGAATTAATTTTCCGAGAAGAGTTCATTGTACCATGCACGGTCTGCGTGTATCATATATATATATATATATATATATATACACACAGGGTGGTGCAAAAGTCTGGACCCATAGGCGGTTTATATGGAAAAAAAGTGTGGCCTGCAGGAAGTTTATTATGAAATGAAATTTAATTAACCATACACCAGTGACTAAATTATGTTAAATTTAACGTTCTAGTTCAGAATTTACAATAAGTGTAATGGTATTTCGTATAATCGAGGCATAAGGAAATTTGCGACTGAACGTGAGGTGGCTCCTTCTTTTGCATACAAAAGCACAAGCTCTATTCTTTCTGCTATTGTTAACTTGTCTGCCATAGGGTAACAATCTGAAAAATATTTAGTAAAATTATAAACAAAAATTAAATTATAAAAACTATTATAAAAATCGAAAGATATTTTTTATATAGTAAATTGCCTATGGGTCCAGACTTTTGCACCACCCTGTATATATATATGTATATGTATATGTAAAAATGAACCATAAATAATTCCCATATTCCTATACTATCTGATTCTTCATGTAATTCTTGTATTCATTTATATAGTTCTTGTATCCATTTTAGAAAGAGTATCCATTTCAAAAATTCATGTGTTATGTGGTTCATGTATTTATATAATCTTGTATATTCTTATATATTTAACTTTATATAATGCCTATACTCATATGTATGTACGTGTGTGTATTCATTTTTACATAAGGACTAAAATCGCACAACGTGAGTTTGGATAAAAATTTTGATTTGTTTTGTACTTTGCCAAATAATTGGTGACCTGTTGTTTTTTAAAATCTCATAATCATTTTTTTAGATTTCGCTTAATAAGGAATCCTGCTTAAGCTTTGCAATGTTTATATTTTGTATACATTCTCTTTCGTTATAAAAGATGGGATCATGTCTTGCCTAAGCATTTAAATTGTACATCTTAAACCTTAAAATTTTACTCATATGCATATTTCAGTGTAAAGATGCATAGTCCGATTTCCACTTTTAGTTAACTTGGCAGATCATGATAACATCAGATCTGAAAAGTCGCGGTTTAAGATAAAAATATGGTTTCGTCTTCAAATATTTTGTTTACGCGTTCAAGCCTTACCACAGATAAAATTTTATTTTATTTTCGCATATTGTGCAAAAATAATACAGCCTTTTTGGCATTTAATAATAATGATGTTAGCAGTTTTGGGGTATATAAACCCCAGTAAAAATCTTCCATTGTCATTCAGAAGCTAATTCAGAGGCTGAGCACTACCTGTACATTTTAGCAGTAAATTACAGTAAAAGATAGTCTTTATCTTATCCTTCGAGCCTTGCTCTCTTCAGAAGAACTTAGTCATTAAACTTTCCGGATACGCTATAAGAAGTGTCCGGAATGTTCAGAATTTTTAGTAAGTCTACCAGAGTTCTCGGAGCCACTATAGAAGAATTCGGAGAGTAATATAGAAGAAAACTACTGGGATCAATCCCAGAATAGGCACCTGAAATCATTTTTAGGTGCTTAATCTGAGATTGAGGCAAAACACAGGTGCTTAATCTGGGATTGAGGAGAAAAACATATAAACAGTTTTTAGAGATATAATTTCATTGTTTTTATCAATATTTGAAAAAATCAACTCTAACTTAACCTAACCTAACCTAACCTATATCTATACCAATTTATGTGGCAAGATAGATTTGCTTCAGATGGATTCAGAAACATTCGGGCTCATATTGCAGGAATTTATAATATCTAAAATTTTTCTTTATTCATTAAACCACTTTAAACCTTTTATAACTTTGCCTTTATTACATTTGTAATAAACTTTATATAAACAATAAATTTTGTAATCATCAGGTTTTTTTTATTTAATTCCTTGCAAGGTGCCTATTCTGGAATTGAGGTTGAACGCAGGTGCTTCATCTGGGATTGAGGTACATCAGATGCCTATTCTGGGATTGACCCAACTACTACAAGTCACACATCCGTTGCTGCCACCTAACTAGAACCCCCGTCAACTTCGAACCAACCCAGGCCATAGACGGAGGGGTTAATATATATATATAATGAAATAGTTAATCACCAATAAACTCTTCCTAAATACCAGTAAAACAAGTTTCATGAATTTACTAATAAAAGAAGTGTATATCTTGGTGAACTTAATGTTAATGAACTCGCCATAAAGGTGTGTACTGTAACAAATTTCTTAGTGTAATGCTAGATAAGGATTTGCAACGGCGTGATCATGTAAATTATATCGCGAAATAGATTTCAAGGAGCGTTGCAATAATGTTTAAACTTAGAAATGTAGTCCCTAAACAAGTTTTATTGTCTCTTTAGCATACTCTTGTTCTTCCTTACATAACATAATGCACCCTTGTTTGGGGAAATTCCGCTTACAACGCATTAAATGGTATCTTTGTCATCCAAAAACGAGCAATGAGGTTATTATCTGATGCTGATTTCCTTGATCACTCTAGTGCATTATTTAAAGAGCTAAATCTACTAAAGCTCAATGATATAGCCAAACTGGCACATTTTATTTTTATTTACAAGTGTAAGAACAGAATCATTAATTTGCAATGGATAAATAGATATTTTGTAACTCATCAAGAAATTCACTCGTATCAGACCAGAAAGAGATCATAGCTTGTTATACCTCGATTTAGATTGTCTTCATCTCAAAAACTATCCATTTTCATTGGATTGAAATTATGGAATGACTTGCATGCCACTATAAAAAATATTGTGAATGTAAAGTTGTTTAAAGCCAAGTTGAAATCCCGATTAATAATGGCTTACTAGCAAAAATCTAGGATTAATGTCCACTAATATTTTTTAATATTGGCCATTAATATTGTTTAATATTGTAATACATGTTTTAACTATTAATAATACATATTTACTTACTTATATAACTACCTGCTTTTTTTTAATAAGAGCCCAGTAAAGCCTAAAGCTTAAGAGCCAAATTAAATTAAATAAATAGTCGAGCTTCACAATTGTTCGTGTCATTGTAAATTGAAAAAAATTATTTATTTTGTTATTACTAATAAAGGTTATGCTATTCTATATTCAGTTTTATATATATATATATATATATATGATGTTTGTTGTTTATGATGATTGTTATCACGTTACTAACGAATGGAGTGAAGTATGATAGTTTACCCTTACATTAGATATATGAAATTAAAATTAATTTATTTAATAGTTTTTTTAGATTTATTTCATAATACAAATATTAGAACAAATCAAGATTTGTTTATGAGTTGAATGTATTTATTTTAATTTTATTTTGTCTGGTATTGTTATTAATATATTAAGTCGAAACGATGAGCTCATGGTCGTCGTAAGAGGGATCTTTGTATTTGTCTTACATTACAGCTATTATAGATAAAATATATATACATATATATTAGCAGAAGGCTGGTGTTCCAGAAATGGATATTTTACACGATCACTTCCAGAAAGATAAAATTAACGGGTTCACGAACACGGCGGAACGTGCCGGAACGCTCCGTAAGAAGTACTCGAATGTTTGTATGTTTTTGCATGCTATTGCATGTTTGTTCTTGTTTGTCTCATGAAAGATTCCCCCCCCACAGAAGAATTGTTTTTTTTGAAGGAAGGTGAGGACGATACCTTTTTTTTTCTCTTTCTTTTTTTTGAAGGACCATAAAAGACATCATAAAGGAGGGACCGTCATGAAGGACGGTGGAGGACCGCCATGAAGGACGGTGAGGGGGGGGGAATTTTCAAATCGATCTATCTCTGTCTCACATTTTGCGGGTATACTACTGGGTGGTTAGGTCGGACAGAGGGGAACTCGAAATGCAGCCACTTCCACATGGTGAGTTCTGGGTTATTTTGCCAATATAGTACATTCAATATTGACGAAATAAGCGAGGAGCTGCATGCATATTACATAATAAGTCATCAAAAATAAACCAAGCATATGCAAAGTAAACTGCATTGGTGGACCTAAATTATTTAATTGCTCAAATATATAAACTTCTTAAATTACTAAAATATGATATAATGAATTGTTAAATGCATTACTTAATACATAATTATCAAATAAACTGTGGTGTAGGGCCGAAGTTGACCATAATAGCGTCATTATAAAATACACTATTTATGTAAATTTTCCCATATTTTGGAACGTTTGCGGAGGCAGAAGAAATTATCGCAGGACAAAAATATTTAATACTCGTCTAAAATAAACCTTTAGGATGCTTTTCTTCGCTATTACAGGAACGTAGGATGAAAATTAAAACTACAAGAAAATATTGAAAAAATGCCTATTTTGGCGCATTTTTTTGATTTTCAACGCGCGTGCGGAGGCAGAAGATATTATTGCAGATCTCTGAGATTTTACACACTCACTTTTGACGTGGAAGAGCCACTTTTCCGCGCTATTACAAAACGAAAATCGAAAAAAGTGTAAAAACGCTCCGCCCTAATAAATAATAAGTATGAATACAGTTTTTAAAAGATAAAATTAATTCTGATTGCTGTTTCTATACGAAATTACATTATTAAAGATATGTATCAGTTTTTACATAAAAAAAAAAATCCAAATAATTATCTAGGAATTTGAGTACTTTTCAATGGTTATTTTAAGGAATTTTTGCAAGATTTTACACTATATATAAACGTAAAAGAAAACACACACACACACACACACACACACACACACATATATATATATATATAGTTCATGAATAGTGAATATTTTCAATATAAAATGGATCCACACCCTTCATACAAATATGTTGGCTGAAAATGTTTTAAATCTTAAACCTGAGCCTCTCTTGCGTGTAATTTCAAAATATTTATTGCTGTATATTCTTGATCGATGAAGTATTGTAATTTTTTATATTTCGAGTTTTTGTTTTTGAAAGTTGTGAATTAGAGAGTTTAATCTTTAGGTCTAAGAATTTATAAGATGTTTATTCCCACTAAAACAAATCCCTCGAATATATAAATTTAAATGTTTGTATCTTCCTGGTTTTAACTTTCTCTTCATCCTTGCTACTTTTCTGCACTTTTTTCTTTATTTTTATATTTATTCTCTGCAACGTTCATTTTTCTTAGGTTCATTCTCACTTGTTTCCTTATTTCTCCTTCTACCCATTTTTTATTTCTTTGCTCTTTCCTGATATTCTTAATATTTTCTATTTTTCAATTAGTGTATACTTCTCTGGCTAGTCTCTCTCTACCGCTCTCCTTCCTCTCTTTCCTCTCGCCTATAATTTTTTTAAGCGTCTTATACCATATTTTTTATTCTCTCGTTCTGGTTTCGTGGAAGGGTCATTCCGTACGTGGCGTCTGTAGTGGAAAGGTGTACCAGTCCGGAGTGTATTTCTTCGTGTGTGAATTCCTTATGAAATTTTGACAGAAGGACTATTCAGTGTGTAAGCTTTTTCAGTTGTGTTTCTATATTCGGACGTCAAACAAAGACATTAATTAAATTGAATGGAAATCAATAAGTAAATCTTATGAAAATTTTATTTGAGGTTGACATTTATCCTGGAGATTTTAAAACTCGAAAGAGAGGCATATGCCGAAGATGGTATGTGACATAATGATTCACTTGTACTTTAATTCCTACTGTATATCTTAAGATCAGTGGCACCACAGGTACATCTAAAAGCCATAAAATTCTTTTAAATTTATACCCTACAATAAACTTAGGGAAATTTTGAATTTCTTTACAGGTCATCAGTGCTTTGGAAAAATTTATTCTGTAATTCCAGTCACTTAAGTACATATTAAAAATTAATTATTAAATGTACCCTCATAATTTGTCTTGTTACACACACACACACACACACACACACACACATATATATATCTTATATATATATATATATATATATATGTGTGTGTGTGTATAATAAGACCAAATTTCATTAGTCAAAATGGCTAATGAAATTTATTTTAAATTTAGGATTTAACGTTAATTTTGTTCTTTCACTTTGATTTTAATTTAAAACTCAAAAAGTGTTGTTTCTATATTACTTAGATATACTGAAGATGGAGGTTAAAGTAATGCTCCCGAAACATTTAAAGAAGTTTTATAAAGCGTGGATCTTAATGCTCGTATGATATTACCCCTTTCTCCGTTAATTTCCAATTTATAGATAGAATTTTTTGAGGCAGAATTACTCAGTAATAACTACGGTATATAGACGAAACTGTAAGTCTGTGGACCACTCATTTAATTGTTCATCAATTCATTAATATTATCAACAGCTTAGTTTCCTCTATTAAATTGGAAAGGATAAGTCCAATCCATTTCTTGATATATTTATTCATAGAACTGCCAATGGCTTTAAATTTTAAATTTACCGAAACCTACATATTACTAATAATAATTCTTATGTGCATTTCTTTTCCAACCTCCATAATTCCATTAATGATCTATATTAACTTTTATTCTCCAAAGAGCCTTACAAATAGTTAGCCCAGAATATTTAGATCGTGAATTTAAAAAGTTCTTCTATATTGGAAGCAAATTATATTATCCGATTTATTTCCTGGAAAACTGCATAAATAATGCTAACAAGTTGTTATAACATTAACAAATAGAAGAAAGAATTTAAAAACATATTGTGTTTGCCATATAAAAATTTAATTCACCTTACTCGCGGGCTTAGAGGAGAAGGAATTAAGATTGTATTTACTTAATGTAATTCTGACAAGAATTTATTAATTCATAATACCTCTCTGGATATACAGTCCCCTGCAATAGTTCCGCTCCACCCTCTCCGAGATGTGGTCCAACGCAGTCCCTCTTTCTCCCGCACCCTCACTCCCTCCTTCTCCTCGCCCTCCTCTACCTCTCGCTATTCCCCCCTCTCGTCCTCCCCCTCTCCTTTCGCTATCCCCACCTCCTCTCTCTCTCTCCTCTCTCTCTCTCTCTCTCTCTCTCTCTCTTCCCTCCTCTTGCCTCCTTGTTATTTTCTTTCGATTTACCTTCATTATTATTTTACTTTTTCCTTCCCATTCACCTCATACTAACACATGACCCTTCTCTCCCCCCTTCCTGCTTCCCGATTATTACCTCCACCCATGTCTCCCATTCCTTCCACCCTATCAACTACTTCTGTCATTTTTGTTTTTGCTTCTTTCCTTTTTACCCCCCCCTCCTAATCCATTCTCTTTTACATAATAAATGATTCACTCACTTACTCACGCATTTAATTTTTAATAAAACTTCCTCTATAAATACTAAAAAATATATTAACAGCTTCCGAAAATGTTCGTGTATATCAATAATCTTGTTTCTCTTTTAAATAATACACCATAAACGACGATATTACGAGATCAAACCGTCTACGTGAAGTCGCACAATAGC
The DNA here is from genome assembly GCA_023014485.1 of Bathynomus jamesi. Classification (NCBI taxonomy): domain Eukaryota; kingdom Metazoa; phylum Arthropoda; class Malacostraca; order Isopoda; family Cirolanidae; genus Bathynomus; species Bathynomus jamesi. The sequence continues at coordinate 2,343,571 of JAJOZX010000010.1, read as the reverse complement.
TGAAATTAATCATCATAATGTAAAGGAATACAACACTTATTTGTGAGTGTTAATATCGAATCACGATATGACAAAAAGTATTGCATTATGAATGATCCCAAAATTCGAAGGACATTGTAATTCGGCGTGTCAGATTATGATTCGAATACCATCTAATTTTAAACTATGATTTGAACCCAGCGACGAAATATATTAAATAATAGGGCCTATATATTAATAAATACGTAAAAATGAATAATTTTAACATTCACTTTTGCATATAAAGTCCAAACTCGAGTGACACTAACTGTACATAAAATGCAAGTTCGAAAATTGTTAAAATTTTCTTTCTATTTTATTTTTGTTAAGTAATTGATGAATTATTTCTTTTTTTAAATTACCTAATCTTATTCTAGATTAAGCTTAATATAGTAAACGTGTTAAATTCTGCAATGTTCATTTTTTTATACATTCTCTCTTAGTTGTGAAAGATGAAGTCATAGCTTGCGAAAACTCTAAATTAACATTTAATTTTAAATTTTAAGCATTTAATTCTGGGTCATATGCATGTTTAATTTTAATTAATTCATAATAAAATACATATTCAATTTCCATTTTTAGTTAACTCGGCAAATCATGATAATATCAGATCTGTCAATATGTTGTTAAAAAAAATATGACTTCATCTTCAAATATCTTGCTTAGCTGCCAGTATGCTGTTACAGCCAAAATTTACCTTTATCTTCAAATATTTTGCCAAAAAAATTCAGACTATTGAGAATAAAAAAACAAAACAGGTCAACATTAAATAACAATGATTTCACCAAATTATTTGTATATAAACTCTTGTAATTTTTCAAATTATCATTCTGATTATTTTGATCTGACCAAGAGGCTGAAGCATGGCCTGTAATATTTTAGAAGCAGTAAAATTCAGTCAGAGGATCTTTTTGTCTTCTTCTTTGAGCCCTGCTTTCTCCAGAGAACTTAGTTTTAAAATATAATAAATACTTTCCCGATACATTACAAGAAACGTGACACGACAATTGGGCGCAGGACAAATGAGCGCCGACAAATGAGCGCCGACAATTGAGCGCCAAGACAAAAGAGCGCAAGACAAAAGAGCGCAAGACAAAAGAGCGCAAGATAAAAGAGTGCAAAAACAAAAGAGCGCAAAACAATTGAGCGAGAGCAAGCAAATAAAAACTGGATAAAGAATTAAAATAAGCTTGAACAAATATTTATTAAGGATGTTAAAAAAATAATATTTATTAAGGATGTTAAAAATAATGTAGTTAGGTTAGGTTAGGTTTGGTTATTTAATATTTATTAAGGATGTTAAAAAAACAATATTTATAAAGGATGTTAAAAATAATGTGGTTAGGTTAAGTTAGGTTATTGTTTTGCGCAAAAACAAAAGAGCGCAAAACAATTTAGCTAGAGCAAGCAAATAAAAACTGGATAAAAGAATTAAAATAAGCTTGAACAAATATTTATTAAGGATGCTACAAATAATGTAGTTAGGTTAGGTTAGGTTAGGTTATTGTTTTGAGCTCTATTGTCTTGCGCTCATTTGTCGTGCGCTTATTTGTCTTGCGCTTATTTGTCTTGGCGCTCAATTGTCGGCGCTCATTTGTCTTGCGGGGAACTGTCAGATAATTTAGTAAGTTTTCACAGAATCCTCCGATCCACTGCAAGAAGAAATCGGAGTGTAGTATGAAAGAAACTACTACAATTCCCTACACGGTACCAACTACCCCAGAGTGAGAAAATCCGTTGCTGCCACCAAACCAGAACCCCCGTCAACCTCGAACCACCCAAGACCATAGACAGAGGGTTAACATATATATTACAGGATAACTGCCCTGTTCATACTGCCGGGATCACGGGATCATCAGACGGTGGTTTCAGGAGCAACGAGATGCCGAGCTGCTGAACTGGCCCAACAAGGGTTCTGACCTAAACCCCAATTAAAAATGTGTGGACAAATGTGGTTAACGCTTGGGTGCCTGGGCCTGGGCAGGAGCGGACATCTCGGCACCTGGTGAAACACACCATGGCAGTGTGGGTACTTTTCCGCACGAACCCACATGTCATCTACAATCACGTGGCATCTGTTCCAAATAGGTTACGAGAGCTCATTAATAATAATGGAGATGGATCAAATATTGAGTAATTGTGTATAATATTGTTATGGTTGTGATGTTGTAACCATATATTTATTTACTCAAACAATTGTCACTCCCTTATAATTTGAGCATTATGTTTCGTATGTCCTTAAGAAAATCTGTAAATTTACTTGATTCATGTTTATTTTTGTAATAAAAAATTGAACTATGTTATCATTATATCTCCATGGATAGACCTTTTTCTGGATAATCATTTGTTGATGATGCATGGACTTTAAATAGAAATGCTATTGCCTGGAGGAAAAGTCGATACTACAACTTATCTTACACTTTAACTATAACATGGCCACATCAAAATCTTATGATTAAAAGTTTTTTAAAGTATCTCACTTTTGAGAAATAATCTAACTACTCTATTCCCTAAATTTAGGAATAATGTATGAATAAAATACATAGTCGTCCTAGCATTACCACCAAAACTACAGTGAACAATATATTTATTCTGTCATTAGTTTTCAAAAAATAGAAGAACACTGAGAGGGAGAGAGAGAGAGAGAGAGAGAAAGAGAGAGGGAGTGAGGGTGGGGGTCTGTCGTTTAAGAGGGAGTGCGTTGCCACCACATCTTGGAGAGGGTGGAGCGGAACTATTGCAGGGGACTGTACCTATTATATTAAATGTAAAGCTTGTAATTTAGTGTACATCGGTCCCACAGGCAAAACTCTGGCCACTAGAATCAAACAAAATAAATATTGTATTCGTACATCTAATGAATCTTGCGTCATATTTGTTTATATGCCTAATAATAACACTGTTCAAAAACAATTTTTTTCTCAGATGATAGTAGTTTCCTTTGCATTTTTCATCTCTGATTACGAAAATGATAACGAAATTTTGCTATCACGTCAGGTTTTCGAGAAATTTGGGGCTCAATTCTTGACCAAATTTGTATATACTGTAGATGATAAACTGAACAAATTATTAAAACTACATATAAACCAAAGCTGAGAGTATCCCAGCAGACAATGTTTTAGCTGATGTAGGATGATATAATTTCTGCTCCTGACACGTTCAAACCTGTTGTAACATGTCAATTTTCCTTGTGTTATCTGTTGTAGATAACTTGGAGTTATGAGTCATTCAGTCTGCCGCAAGTTGCTTCATGGTGCTGGTCTGTTCATGTGCAGTGAAATTTGAGTTTAGTTTTTTCCATTTACCTAATCAATTAATCGTGCATGTGTTACATAAAATAGCGTCTTCGCGGAAATAGGATAATTTGAAATGTGTGAACAATCCTCACAGTTTCTGTTATGTGTGCGGTGATTACGTGATACAAGCTCACAAAAGAAACATTACTCCCTTAATTAAAAAATCTTATGAGCTCTACTTCGGCTGCAAAATCGGGGATCGCGATAAAGTTTGGACTCCCCATATATGCTGTGCGCTTTGTACTGTGACCCTCAGTAGAGTCCCCACGATTTGGAGAGAGTAAAAAGATCACTTCAAAGATTGTTGTTTTTGTTTAACTAAAATCAGTGGTTTTTCCTCGAAAAATAAGAAGAAAATTGAATACCCGAATCTGCCTTCCTACCCGAACTCTACCAGTTCCTAAGCCCCCTGGATCTTGGAGCTTAGATGATGATGATAAACCTGCTGAAAATGAGCCTGTGGAATTGTAGGATAAAGAGTATCGACAAACTCCAGAAAAAGAAGCTCACTTGATAACTCAACCTGAGCTTAATGATCTGGTTCGAGATTTGAATTTTTCGAAAAATCAAGCAGTAGGGTCCAGATTACAATGATGGAACTTGTTTGCAAACGATACCAGCATATCCGTGTTTGGCCAAAGCTAAAAAATATATAAATTTTTTTTTCTATGACTGGTGCTCTTTGTTTTTGTAATGACATTGATAGTTTGATGATGGCCCTAGGACACGAGTATAAACCTTTAGAATGGGGACTTTTCATCGATTCGTCAAAACTTAGTTTGAAGGCTGTCCTGTTGCATACTGGAAATATCTGTTCTTCAGTTCCAATTGGAAATGCTGTCCATATGAAAGAGTCGTATGAAACTATGGAATTTCTCCTGAATAAAATAAATTACAAAAGATACAACTAGCATATATGTGATCTCAAAGTCATTGGGCTCTTTGATTTACAGCTTGGATATAAAAAATATTGCTGTTTTCTTTGTGAATGGGACAGCAGAGCAAAGCATTCTTATTATGCTGTTAAGAACTGGCCACCTTGTCAATCTTTCACTCCTGGACAAAAAAATGTTGCGTGCCATAAGTTGGTGGATCTTGAAAAAGTTTACTTGCCACCTTTACACATCAAACTGGGATTGCTGAAAAATTTTGTTAAAGCAATGGACAGAACAGAAGATGGATTCCAATACTTGAAACAAAAATTTCATCTGATTAGTGATGCCAGATTAAAAGGGAATTTTCGTTGATCCACAAATAAATGAGTTAATAAAAGATGGTGCCTTTGACGAAGTCCTGAATGATTCTGTAAAAACAGCTTAGAATGCTTTTAAAGCAGTGACCCATAATTTCTTAGGCAACGAAAAATGGCTTAACTATGCAGAATTGAACTTCTCCAAGCTTATACACTGAGCGGCAGAAAAATCGGCCCACTTGGAATATCGCGAAAAGCAAAAAAGTGAGCAAGCTTCTGTTTATAAAAGTTTTAAAATTCGAAAATATGGTCTATGAGGCAACCAAATGACGAGACAAAACAACGTCAGCTGCGAACACACGAGCTGTAACGAATTTTCGACTTCTTTTACGAATTCGACAGTCTGACATTCAGTTGCTCTTAGACTGCTAGTGCCACATTTTTCTTCCGCTAATGGGAGTAGGCATTTGCGGTTAGTAACAGATAGACTTCTAATTCTTTTGGGTTTAAGAATTGGACGTTTACAATGGATTTGAGTGCCGTGAACGTCGCAAGAGTCGTCGCCCTAATTGAAGATGGTCGGAGCCAGCTTTATGTCGCCGATGCGCTAGGAAGTCCAAGAACAACGGTTCGACGTGTCTACCAACGTTATGTGGAGACAAGAGAGTACACCCGAAGACCACGATCTGGAAGATCGCGCTGCACATCTGCCCGTGACGATCGTTTCATTGTCTTGAGTGTTTTGTGAGATCGTCGCTTGACTGCCACAAACGTCCTCAATGAGATGGAAAGGTCTAGAGACAGGAATTTCTCCCACACCACCGCAATGCTCGTCTTGCTTTCGCTCGTGACCATGTCAATTGGACTATGGTCCACTGGGGACGAGTATTGTTCACGGACGAATCAAGATGTAATCTTCGTACACCCGATGGGCGGGAAAGAGTGTGGAGAAGAAAAAGAGAAAGATTCGCCCCGTGCACTTTTACTGAGAGGGTTGCTTTTGGAGGAGCCCAATTGACATGCTCACGAGCGAAAGCAAGACGAGCATTGCGGTGGTGTGGGAGCAATTCCGGGCTCATTGCTGGACGTCTAGCATGTAAGCCACTTTCCATAAGTCTCCTTCTAACGGTTCGCTTCGATACACTGACGTCTCTAGACCTTTCCATCTCATTGCGAACGTTTGTGGCAGTCAAACGACGATCACGCAAAACATTCAAGACGATGAAACGATCGTCATGGGCAGATGTGCAGTGCGATCTTCCAGATCGTGGTCTTCGGTTGCGCTCTCCTGTTTCCACATAACGTTGGTAGACACGTCGAACCGTTGTTCTTGGACTTCCTAGCGCATCGGCGACGTAACGATGGCTCCGACCATCTTCAATTAGGGCGACGACTCTTGCGACGTTCACGGCACTCAAATCCATTGTAAACGTCCAATTCTTAAACCCAAAAGAATTAGAAGTCTATCTACTAAACGCAAATGCCTACTCCCATTAGTGGAAGAAAAAAGTGGCAGTAGCATTCTAAGAGCAACTGAATGTCAGACTGTCGAATTCGTAAAAGAAGTCGAAAATTCATTACAGCTCGTGTGTTCACAGCTGACGTTCTTTTGTATCGTTATTTGGTTGCCTCAGAGACTATATTTTCGAATTTTTAAAACTTTTATGAACAGAAGCTTGCCCACTTTTTTGCTTTTCGCGATATTCCAAGTGGGCTGATTTTCCTGCCGCTCTGTGTAGATCATTGGGATGTAATATGAGTTTAAAACTTCATTTTTTGCATTCACACTTGGAATTTTTTCCGCCAAACCTGGGAGTAGAGTCGGAGTCGAGTTCCTATTTTTTTTTTACTTGAGACTTGACCAGAACTTTGATGCAATTTAACTTGACTGGAGACTTCATTTCTTCTGACTTGCGACTTGGATGAAATGATTCATATAAATATGAAAGGACTCGTATAAATTTACAATTTATTTGTTTAACAAAATATAAATAACTCCACGGTGGATGCACACTGTGGAGAATATTTTTTATTTACATGCAATCATAAAAATTTAAATATCAGAACTTTGAATTGTGTAATAAATACAAACGATTTTTAAATAACACTGCCCAACAAAAAAACATTTTTTGCTGCTGATTTAATTCTAAGACCTGTTTCTGGATAATATTGATGTGCTGATTTCAAACATCACCTTAGATTTTGTCCATCACATCAGGTTTTCGTGCAATGCAATATGCCTATTTTGGGTGATCCATGAAGGGCGCTTATCAAAATTAATGATTTTTGAGACCTGTTAACAGCTGTTTTGCTGTTAAAATTTTATCTGTGGAATACGCAAATCTGTGCATTAAATCTAAAGGTCATGTACAACATATTAAAATCTTGGGTATCTGTGATTTCCCCAGGTGTGAGCGTGACATCATAATCTGAGAGAGATTTCCCACTGGCGGAGTCTGAAAATTATAAAGGTCTTGTAAAGGATTTACTTGCAAACTTTCAGCAGTTGGGTTGCAACCAATGTTCCCTCTAATTTTTTTTAGTCCGTGTGCGCAAGAAATTTTCGTTGTGCATACATTTAGATTCATGGTGAAAAATTGTGCAAACTTTTCTGAGCGCTATTATCTTCAAAATGAAATATATATAAATATTAACTACTTAATAAATATTATTTCCATAAGGTGATAGCTTGATCATTACGGTACTATTAAATGAATATTAAAACACTGTTTACAATATTATATATTCTTAAAAAAGAAAACATTTTATCCATTCTAAAAATATGAATAAAATAAAAAATAGTAAAATAAAATTCAACAAAACAAAGAAATAAAATAAAAATAACATTAATTGAAAATGACTATTTTAGTTATCATTTCTCAAAACAATTTTTAGCATTTAGAAATTTAAAATAGACTATCAAGATTAATACATGATTTTATCCATTCACAAAATAGGAATAAAAAAAAAATAATTTTATTTTTTATGAATTATGAGATAATTACTATTCGTTTTTATGCAAAAATAAGAGAGAGAAGGTTTATATTCAATGCGTTAATGTATAAAAAAAAAAATGCAAATACATAGAGTAAAAAATCTGTATTGCGTAATTGCGCGGACGTCGGCGAAGTCGGGCGGAAGGGGTTAATATCATACTTAAAAGAGCGACTATAGAGTATGTTGATGCAAATGGTCAGACCTTGTGTGACGGTATATTTTTTAAATTACTTCATTTACTGTCGTGACTCATGATACGCTTGAGCCTGTGCGCATTTTATTTTGCTGTGTGCGCGGGTTTCACAACGCGTGTGCGCGCACACACGCGCACACCTTAGAGGGAACATTGGTTGCAACATGAGCATTAAAGTTCACTATCTCAACAGTCATCTGGATAAATTTCCAGAAAATCTTGGTGATGTTAGTGAAGAGCAAGGTGAAAGGTTCCACCAAGATATCAAAGTGATGGAAGAACGATACCAAGGAAGATGGGATACCCATATGATGGCTGACTATTGCTGGAGCCTGCAAAGAGATTGTCTTGACATCTCTCATTCTAGGAAGTCCTATAAGAGAAAATTTATCAGCATTGAAAAGTAAGAAAACAAGAAAAAGTCAATGTTAAGAAAACTGGTCCCGTACTTGCTTTAATATGGATTCATTTTTTGCTTATTTAAACACTTTTAACCACTTTATGTGTCAATATTACCATTGTATATTAAAGTTCACTCCCTGCACAATTGTTTACTTTTCCATGCTGATTCTGAGTATGTAAAAACTTATTTTTTGAAAAGAAAAAAAATTGGGCATAACCCTGCCAAAATGCGATATCTGCAAAATATCCGTATTTGATTGCTCGAAAACCTGACGTGATAGGCAAAAACTAAGGTGATTTTTTAAATCAGCACACCAAAGTTACCTAAAAACAGGTGTTAGAATTAAATCAGCAAAATTGGTGTTGGGCAGTGTAATAAGTAAATTTGTTTTTCTGGGGTACAATATAGGAATTTATGCCTGGTGACCTGCACACATATATATATAAACCTAGATAAATATAAAATCTTGAGTTCCTATACTCATTTGTTACTTTCTTGTGTACTGTATTACAGTGACATTCTCTCATCGATAAAAAAGGAATTGGTAAATGATATTGAAATATTGTGTACTGTTTATACTTTTTATTATCCAATTTTAATTGCATCTCTCGCACTAATAGTGTGGTTTAACAAGATTTAACCTTTACATATGTCAGCACTCCACGCATCTTACTTCTACAGTATATTTCATTTATCCATATTGACTTGAGACGACTTGCGACTCGCGCTTAAAGACTCCCGACTTGACTCGGACTCGATAAAAACGACTTGAAAACAAGTCCGGTATAAGGGATAAATGTAAATATTTAGAGTAGAGTTGGAGTCTTTCACCTAACCCCGTGAAGCAACCGGGAAGGCTGTCTTCCGGGGGAACTTTCGACCAAAACTCGTGTGTACGTCCGACTCTATAGTTAGCATATGATTGAACTAGATGAAAGAGAATAATAGCGTGGGTATTTTAGTTGGTTGTTTTGGTATCGAAACAAATACTTGGTTAGAATAGATCCAGTTTGAAAGAGGAGTTATTAAACAATTGTTTAGTGTTGTCGGTTTTTTAAAATATTTAATGATTCTAAAATTTTTAAATCTGTAAGGGTATTAATTCGTAATGAATTAGTAATATGGATTAGCAAGGAGACGGTTTGTTGGGATAGGCACGAATTAGCTAGCGTACAATAGAGTTTAGTTTCTCCTATAGATTACAAAGAGGAAAACATCCGAAGCGCTGGCCCTTCGAACCGGATGTTTCCTTCCTTGTAATCAATAGGAGAAACTAATATCTATATTGGCTGGTTTGTCCTTGGAAATTATATCGAACTATTTCCCATAATTTTTGTTGTCTATAAGCCACATTTATAACTTAGTATATTCGAATAGTTTATTCATACAAATTCAGTCATGTCTGAGGTTGAGAAAAGAGAAGGTCATAGAACGTGTCGAAACGCCTTATTGGTGAGATTGCGTTACTTTTCAGATATTAACTTTCATATAAACAAAATTAAATCTAAAATAATAAAACTCAAGGATCAAAATCAGAAGATTCTCAAATACAATGAGCTGAATGAAGAGACCTTGGATGGTAAGGCATGTATTGACGAAATGGTGGAGTCATTTGATAGGCGTGCAAAAATTTAAAAGACTATAATTATTGCAACTAAAGCATTACAGCAAGCCGAAAATCTAACTCAGTATCCCTCTCATCCTTCAAATAAATCTTAGTGTAAGTTTTCCAACGTTACAGTTACGCACAACTTGATGGCAATCCAATTGGCTGGCCCCATTTCTGGCATATCTTCAAAAGTAATGCGCACCATAGCACCGATATTTTTGGAACACATACCTGACTGGGAAGTTGTAGGCCGATGCTTTACATGTTTTGGATTACATTATGAAGAAGCCATAAAGTTCCTTGAGAAGACTTACAGGAAACCACGGAAAATTGCTGTATTAAGGCACATTTACACACCAATTTTGACTTAGATATCCCAAAAGATAATGCAGTTTAATTTCAGAGGTTTTGAGTTAAATATGAGTGCCACCTTGGTAAAATGAAAAACCTTGATATGTAGACAAAGCAGGATTTGTTTTTGCTGGCTTATTGGTAAGGAAGCTCCCTCCTACAATAAGCGACAATGTAAATTGAGCCGTAAACTCAACTCTCAAGAAATTCAGACTAAGAAAGCGATAAAAACTGCGATAGAGCAAAGAAAAAATAAGTAAATGCTAAGCTCGAAGGGTTTCGGATGTTTCCCTCCTTGTAATCTATTGGAGAAACTACTGTCTCTCCTGGCTGGCTCGTTTTCAGTAACTAGCCAGAATCGTTTCCTACAAATTGTCTTTAACTCGAAGAGAGGTTACTGTCCGGAAGGTCAAAAATCAGAGCTACTGAATTAGTTCACATATATAAATTCATCATAAATTCATATAAATTGTAAGTACAATAGAAACAAAATTCATGGGCCGTGAGGCATACCGCATAAACTAATTTTTCGAAGGTGGTGGATGACTTCTCTTTCATGGAAGCTTTGCATCGTAGTGTCCATCTTTATACTATCACTTTCACTGTCATTTCTTTTCTTGAACTTGAAATATAAAATTGTGTGTGATTTTTTTTACTGCAGATACTACATGTTTTATTCCCTTTACAATATGATGTAATGTTACCGAATGAAAAACAGTTGTTGCACACATAACTCTCTTTCACCCTCTGTTAAAGAGGTTGAGGCATCTTCTACTTTATACAGTTTTAAGGAATATGATTGTCGTAACATAACCTACGCCACGTTGTACCAGACTCTCTTTTCTTAGAGTTCGATAAAGAACTGAAGTTGCCTGTAGGAGTCTTTTGCTTACTATGTCTATCATAAAACGATCGTTTCGCTCTCTTGGACGAATCCTCCTCAGTCTTGCTTTTTGAGTTACCTGAATTTACTTTACTATATGAAACCATTTTTCAGGTACTTGAGCTGATAACATTTCGAGTTCAGTATTAATAGCCTCTCCAAACGAGTCAAATTCCCAGGAGTTGGATTTTGCGGCTGGATCTATATTGTCGCATATTTTTGCAGGGAACCTGTTATCAGTAAGGAAGCAAAAATAATAATCTTCGTCTACGTTTGTGTCAATGTTTTTCAGTGCACGAGAGTGTCATTTATATGTAGCTCTAAACCTCTCCAATTTAGCTGCATCAAAGTGAAAAATGGTGTGCAAATGTGCCTGAATAACATTGCCTTTCTACAAGTCTCATGGTCTCGACATAATGTAAATTTGTTGAAGTAAATCCATCCAGAAACTGAACTTTTTTTTTAAACAGGAAGGAGGGGGCCAAGGGCAAATGCCTGCAAAAGCGCCCCTCCCATAGAAGAAGAAGAGAGGCAAAATCAAGGTCCGGGGTTTTAGAAATGCCTAGAGCCTAGACACTCTGCGTTTGAAGGATGGGATGTCATAAACAGGACCAAAGATCGATTGAGGAAGATTGTTCCAGAGTTGACCGGTTGAGTAGATGAAAGACTGAAAATATCGATTAACCCTTGCATTAGATAGTTGGACAGAAAAGGAATGAGAAAGTGTAAAAAGTCTGGTACTGCGTGCTCTCCTTAAAGGAGGAGGCATGCAGTTAGAGAGTTCAGAAGAGCAATGTCCGTTATGATAGTGATAGTAAAGAGAGAGTGAGGCAATATTGCGGCGAAGAGAGAGAGATTGAAGCCAATTAGTAAGATTCGGAGAATTGATGAGACAAAAAGCCTTTCATTCCACACGGTCAAATACGGCTGTATGGGTTGAACAACCCAACACATGAGAAGCATACTCCATACAGGGGCGAACAAGAACCCTGTTCAGAGACAGCAACTGAGTGGGGTGAAGAAACTGCGGAGGCGGTACAGCACACCCAACCTCTTAGAAACTATTTTAGAAAGAGAGTATATGTGATCTTTCCAGGAAAGATCACGAGAAAAGGAAACGTGAAGAATGTTAAGAGAAGAGGAAGGATTGAGTTGTGTTCTTGAAGGTAAGGGGATAGTGGTGTGGAAGATTGTGACGAGTAGACAGATGGAGGAACCGAGTTTTTGAGGTATTGAAAGCCACAAGGTTTTCTCTGCCCCAATCAGATATAGCAGAAAGATTAGAAGTCAGGTGTCCCATGGCCGTCAGTAGCATGACCGCAAAATGGACGAGTGCAATGCAATTGCAAATGTTGCATAACGTTGCAAGAGTGCCAACCGCCCACCCCCATACTGCCACCCCACCCCCCATAGTGCCAACCCCCTTTGTTGCAAGGCACCCCAAAAATGGGATTGCAAGAGCAACAAGGGGTTATGCAACTTGGAGGCAGCGTTATCCCCCAAGCTGCAATGAACCCCCCAAAGGGAGACCTAACCTAAGAGGAGAGGTGTTAGCCCGGCAGGAGCCAAGCGCATATTAAGATTTCAGCTGAGCAGCCGCTGTCTTATAGGGCCCTAATCAGCCAGTTGGCTTATCTGGCTGAGTTGCCAGTTTGCGCTATTTATTTAATTAAAGCATATATTCTGGCTTAATCAGCCAGTTGGCTTAGAAGGCTGAGTTGCCAGATTGCGTTGTTTATTTAATTAAAGCATATATTCTGACTTAATCCGCCAGTTGGCTTAGGAGGCTGAGTTGCCAGTTTGCGCTATTTATTTAATTAAAACATATATTCTGGCTTAATCAGCAAGTTGGCTTAGAAGGCTGAGTTGCCAGATTGCGCTGTTTATTTAATTAAAGCATATATTCTGACTTAATCCGCCAGTTGGCTTAGAAGGCTGAGTTGCCAGATTGCGCTGTTTATTTAATTAAAGCATATATTCTGACTTATTCCGCCAGTTGCCTTAGAAGGCTTCTTAGAAGGCATAAATGGCCTGTATATATTAATAACCTTCGAACGAATTAAAAGCGCACACAAACGCACATACACTCACCGACTGTACGCCCATAAAGCCCCTATTAACAAACACACACACATACACACATATATAAATATATATATATAAACTGATTGATGCATGCAAAGCCCCAATAGCAAGATATATACGAGCACAACCACCACAAAAAAACATCACATCACCAACAATCGTCTAAGTTTAGACTTTTTGGAGCTCATCCCATCAAGAGCACATGGTGAAATGAGGGCAACGACTTTTAGGAGCTCATCCCACCAACAGCACATGGTGAGATGAGGGCTACGACTTTTTAGGAGCTCATCCCATCAACACCACGTAACCGATATGAGGGCTACAACCAAGCGTCCAATCTTAGACGATTGGTGGTGAAACTATTACACAACAACCCACCAACCACCTCCACCACCGCCTTACTTACCAACTCCTAGTAGACCGACAAGGTCTCTAAATACGACCCACTAGACAGAGCTATTACACATAAACAAATAGGATCTCGTTATTGCAACACTCGATCATGTTTATTTCTCTCTCTCACCACCATTTGGCGTATCTGGTCGAGTTGCCAGTTTGCACTATTAATTTAATTAAAGCATATATTCTGGCTTAATCTGCCAGTTGGCTTAGAAGGTCGAGTTGCCATATAACGATATTTATTTAATTAAAGCATGTATTCTGGTTTAGAAACTCGCTTTAGAAACCAACCAATTGATATAATTAAATACCGTGTACAAATGAAAAGGAATAAATAAAACGCCAATACATCATTCTGTTTATTTAGGCGAATTAATGGAAATAAATATACATTTGGATATATATATGGTCAAAAAATAATAATAGCATCATGAACGAGAAATATATAATAAAAAATATACAAAACGTTGCATTATTATCAGTATATTAGTACAGGAAAAATATATACAGCTATATTAAATATATTGAAAATAATAATATACGAAACGTATAATCAATTGCATATTAGTAGAGGAAATATACACACAATTTAAATATACATCCTTTATGTTCTACGGCGCAAAACGCTAAACTCACATGTAATAGAGTCTACATCCACATCACTATTACTTTGTACGACGTGGTAAAACCGTCCAAGCAACACTTCACTGTTTAACTGATACGGGTGCCTATACTCGACATAAATGGCTTTCATATCATTCAATACTATTTTCGTGCCTACTTTACATCCGGTTGGCAAATTATCTTTAAACACGGCTAGAATACAATCAAAAGCACGGACAACGAGGTCATCGTTAACCAGAACATCATTATTAAATACAAGTTTATAAGCATGCCTTTCCAATCGGGGTTTTTTCCTACGGTCCCGAGCTTTTCAATCGTGAACTCTTCTTCACTCTGCATAGCGGCAATTGAAATAATCTTCCAAGTCGTAACGACAGCTATTCATTATATAGAGGTACAGCTCTTCAGGGTTAACAGTGTAGGAGAGCTCAGCCCTGTACCGTTCAAGTGCTTTGCACTAAAGTTCAGGATATTTCGAAGAATCTAAACCTTTTAAATATGCATCCAGCTCTAGACCATTCTCGCCCTGTTCATTCCTACATTCAATAAATCCGTCGAGCAGAGCGGTGCATGCGTATTCAAGAACCGTGTCAAAATAAATCACATCCGTAACACGAGCGTCTAATATAGGCTTCAGCTTGCGGAATCCGACGATTTGAAACATTCTGTCGAGGATGAAACGGTTTCGCGTAGGGACAAGAACGTTATCAGATGCGTTCTTCCACATCAATCGTATATCAATGCATGACTGTTCGTTATTTATACACAAAGTGCAAACAACGGCATATGAGGGAGCATCACTAATCTGATCTCTTCTTGTACCTACACCTGCAGGTATTTTATAACGGTCCTCCCCCCACTTCTTAACTATCACGAAGACTCTATTCATCTCCTCAACACTTAAATAAATAACATTACGTTTGCTTGCGTGCCTGCAAATCGTTTCAAGTACATAGTTAATGGTGCCGGTTTTACGCCTGAACACGCCCAATGACCGTCACGGAGACATCGTACAAGGCGTTGAGAATGCTTCTCAAAGGAAGTTCCATCGTATTCGCACGTCCACTCGGTTCGGCCTCTGAGATGACTATGAGCCACAGGTGGCAGGATCGGCTCGACGAGCGGAGTGAGTCATACTGATGAAACGCGTATGGGTTTGTTAGAACTCGTATATTTCGTGAGGTACACAGATGGGCGGCACGCTGGGGGGAACGCATCACACTGCTAAACCGTGTACAGGCTTGTTCGAACACTTGTGCTCTTGGACAAACAGAATTTTCCGAAACAATATCGAATTTAATGTTTTATCACTCACCAGACGTTCATTTCCACAAACTAAACATCTTCACAAACCGGCGCACTATTTGAGAGAAACATATGTCCATATTTGGCCTTTCTGTTTAACAAGCGATACTCGTCTCTACAGTCTGTTAAAAACTCACACAGTCCATTAGCCAAAACCTCACTACAAACCTCATCATGTATATATTAATATAGTGGTAAAATACTTAAGATTCTCCATGATGACAAGATTTACATTTTCAACCGTAGAGTACGAGTAGTCGGTATGGTGTAACATGACATAATATCGCTTGTCATACCACTCATCAACAAGACTCACTATCCATAACCGTTGCTTATCTTCTGAACGTGTTGCTTCTTCTACTTCGCGGTATATGTGCCTTTATAAAGGTTAGGTCTATAACATACTTCAATACATCGTCTGTACTACGAAATCCTAACGCCCTCGCCAGAATACCCGTAGAGTATTTGAACATCTTGGTCCTTCGCACGGCTCAATGTAGCCTTAAAAGTGGCAAAGGAGGGGGAATAGGAGTTTTTCAGTATCCACCACATCTTGCACTTTGCGAATACCACTTCATAAATGTTGAACACGCAATATTAAAGGTAGCCATTACTATTTTTCTTCTACGCGGGAGAATACACGTCTGAGCTCAAGGGTATGCAGAGGTCAACTGAGCACGCAGGATAGAGGCATGCTCAGGTAGCGGCATGACTCACGTTGCCGATCTTACAGTGGGGGGGCTTAGCTTTTTACTGTACACACGCACGCACGCAAAGGAGAAAATGAAACGCTAATTGAAACACGATTTATTTAATAAACGAAATATTCAAGGTGTATATATATATATATATATATATATATATATATTTACAAATACGTGTAATAAATAAGTTAACAATAGACATATCAAAGATTATGGTATCCAAAGGGCACGGTATCATAGGTACCAGGCACCTGGTAACGTTTCCTATAGGTGTTACGGCACACCTTTGTACCCCTAAGTTCCTTCACGCCCCCAGCTTCTGTGCCCGAAAATTGTGGGTACCTACAGTCAGTTGGGGTAGCTGGTCGCCTCATCATCTTCCAAGCACACTAGTTCCTCAACGAATCAAAGTTAACGACCCCGATTCGCATGGTTAAGCGTGATACCCTTAGCCTTCACGATATACTTCGTATCATCCCCCACCCTCACCCGTACCCCATAGGTTTTTGGCCCTGTTGACACAAACGAGTCTGCGTATGCGATGTCTCCATACTCATCCTTGATCTCGTCAGTTAGCTCTCCGAGGAACTCCCCAATAGCGGGCATGTATTCACCTTCCCTCGCTGTGAATATCACGCTATCTGTGTCAGCGTACAAAACCCTCCGCCCAAGAGAATGCAATAGGCCCCAAAGTTTGATGCGTGCGTAGGCTGTTGTGAAGCTGGCTACAGGAATGTTTGTAACCCGTGAGGTATCTGTGGCCAATTCGGTATTGTTGTACTTTATTATGTAAGTATTACCTACATTCACAATCTCCATGACCTCTTTATCGGGAGCGTTGGCATAATCCCAGACTTCACTATAACTTTGTGCCAAATGAACGTTCCCTTTCCCAGTATTCTGTGCAAATTTTCCCCAAAGACTGTTTAGACACAACTTTGCACTAAAGCGCTTGCCAGGGTTTTACAATTTGGGGACGATCAAGCTGTATACCTTCACGGTCACGGTAACGCTGAATATAAGCCGTTTTTTCATCTTCGGTATCAACCCCTCGCGGATATCCTGACGCCTCAACCTTATCCTTCAAAAAAGCGTTTATATATGGTGTGAAAAGGTTGGGTAGCTTCTGAAACCTCCACACCTCATGTATCTTCATTATTCTATACCCATGGCGAACGGCTAGGGCCAGCTCAGGGCTTGTATATACACCTCTGATCTTACGCTGGTGGGGTGTATGGTCACAATCACCATTGTTCTCTTCTGCGCACTTCACGCACAGGGGAAACATGAGCTTGTGATCTATAACGACGGGTAAGATCGGCATCCATAAATCGCGAGGGGGGAGCACATCTACGAAAGAGAGTCCAAAGTAGCGCTCATTCAAGTTGGCTGAAAACTCCTCGATGGTTGGTATGGTGGGCCCACCATTTTTTCAGGTGCACCTACGGGGTACGGATTGTTCTTCATCACGTAGGGGTATAAAGAACAGAAGTCGTAGTAATGGAGTTTCACCCTCCGTAGGCGGAAAGTATAGCTTGAAGGGATTTGTACGCCCTCCGAACAAGCTATCACCGCATTTGAGAGGATCCAGCACCATTGAACGTTTGATCGTGTTTATTTCTTCACGGTACTGTCCATCTGCATCCATCCGTGCATCATACTCATGCTCCCACAAAACTTTGTGAGTGAACTGGGAGCCTATAAGTTGATCGCGGGTGCGGGTCCACGCAAGACAGTCGGCAGGAGATCTACCGTGGATATCTCCTACGATTCCACACTCAGGACGGGGGCATCCGTGCCACCAGCAACCGTTAAAGGAGTACACAGTCTTCTCACCAGTGGCACGGTTTTCACTTAGACCATCAACCCAAAAAACACGACCATTAACCTTAATGGGTACTTCACCGTGTTGCGGCATGCTTTATGTATACACCTGTCTGCTGTAGGTGTATGAGCCAGTAAATAGCCTTGTGCCATAACTGCGGGGGTTGTTTCTGTGGATAATGGCTAAGGTGTCTTTAGGCATGAAGTTATTCTTGAACACCGTAAAACATAATGAGGCGATGGTGGTTGCGACTTGCAACGGATCGCATTTGAAACGACATATGTACATCCTTCTAAAGGCCTGGAAACATACTCTAACGCGCACATCATTCACGCAATAACGCTCACATTCATCAGCTATATTATAAGGATTACATTCATTAAAACTGTTGTAGTATCGGTCAAAATCTTCACGTTCATCTGTGCTCATACATTCATAGTTAAAGTAATGTTTGGGTGGAGGTAGTCCTACGTAATTTAAAGTTTCGCTAGTGAGGAATGTGTAAGGGAAATATCCTTTTGAAACTTCAGGCTACGCCCATCACCTTGGGTAGCTTTGCTAATTTACAAGGTGTGAATAATAAAGTGTCTTTAAACTGTACATTACCTCTTATTTGCATCTGTATTAGTTTGTTGCCTCTTTTCAAGGGATCACCTGTAAATATCTCAGATGACTCGTGCTCAAGCAACTCCTTATAAAGGAACTGTGTGTCAAATTTTGCCCCGTTATGGGCGAGAATATACACAGTCATTTTTTAACTTGTCCGCTAACTTGACAATATAGGACAAAGAGTTTCACAGGGCTATCGTGGGCATTCGTTTTAAAAACGTTTGTCCGTTTACCACATTTGTGACACTCATCACACTCGATCTCCATACACTCATCACAGATAGTCTGGCTCACAAGTAAATGTGGAATAACCTCTTTGGTTTCAGCGTTCGTGTATGTTTCTATATCGTAGTACACAGTTATACAAGGGCTGTTTTTAGGCTTAGCGTCTTTCATATAACATACATGCTTTACTCCAACCGCCTTATATTTCTCATGGCATGTAGAACAGTGAATTTCATCACATTTATGCTTGAATTTCCCCAATTATCCATCATGAAACATACCACATTCACAGATTCTCATTTTCCTGCACGTGCCAATTGATTTATGGAGCTCAAAACAGTTATTATTGAAAAATGTGCGTCTACACACATCACAATCCCTCTTCTCAGCTTCAACTACACGGCTTTCACATTTGGAGATTTTACACTGCTCACATACCATGTGGCATCTTTACAATGTTTCACTATATCATCCGCAAACTCGATACATCCCTTACATAAATCATGATGTCGCCTATATTTTCGACTTTTATCATAACTCGCGTAAAGGTCCCTTATATTACGGATGGGGAGATACGTTGTCCCTGACAGTCCTAAAATAAGTAGGGGGTCTTGTACGATCTCTCACACAGCTTTTAAAAACATACACAGTTCTACGACGATCACCCAGTCCAAATACAACTATACGAATATTCATTTCCTGTTCTACACTTCTCAGCTCTTCAGGACCCATATTACAGTCAAATTCAAGTTTACTGTTTAGAGCTAGTTTACGGGCACGCTCCACTACCGTAGGCAGCCAAATTTTTGACTCGTGTATTTAGTACAGTAAACATACGGGCCAAGACTGCTGCTAAAAAGCCGCAACCACGTTCCACGTTTATATGCCGTCTATAAGTAGCCTGTGAACTGAAGTCAAGAGTATAAGGTGTGGCACTATGACCCGCAACACGGAATACACGGTCAATATTTACCGTGAAGTTGTTCATATTGAAGGCTATACTACTTTGAGAGGCCTGCATTATACGGCCTAATATATACTCTATATCTTCAGCTGCCAAACGTCTGAACGGTATTACTACCCAAAAATCAACTACATCTCCATCATCTGACCCGAATCCGAAGGACAGCCTCGTCCTGACTTCACGTTCGTCGCAGTTCTGAAGGGCAAACTCTACAATACGTTCAACTATGCGCCGTAGTCCGTGTTCAACACCATTGCTATACATGGATCTTGGGTCAACCCTGACTATATACCGATTTCTAGTCAAGGCTGGGGTGGGGGTTGCGGTGCGCACCAACTCGAATGTTATGCCAGCCTCAACATAACGGGGAGCTAATGTGGAGGATGTACCCGGACTTAAATAAGGGGGTATATTTGAGGAAAGTACTATTGTGGGGGTTGTGGCGTAAGAAGTTGGTTGGGGGTTGGGGATCTGTTACTGGTGGTCTAACAACCGGAGCAATACTGGTACGCTTTATACCTGATGTGGGGGGTTCTTCATCACGCCTCCGCTTTGAACTGGCGCGTGCTACAGGTGTCGCTGGTGAGGGCTTGTCGTTGGAGAAAGAATCTGTAGCTGCACGGTCAACGGACTCGTTTGTGATGTCGATGATGGGGTGCTGTACATCGTCGTCATTCACGGTTCTGTGGAAGAAGAAAAAATATAAGGAGCAGCACTCAAAATTTGTAATATTTTGTAAATGGCCCAGTTAGAAGTGTGATGTGTTAGAAATGGATTCTGTAGAAAAATTCAGGTTCACGAGCCCTTCCACATGAAGTATATCTGGACCTACAGGATGTGGTAAAACTGTGTTTATGCTTAAAATCGTTAAAGAAAAGGGAGAGATGTTCACAAAATTTGTGGTGCTATTTATATGGTGCTATTCGACGTATCAATCAGTGTTCAACGAGTACCAAGATGAAATCTTGTTTCACAAGGGGGTATATGACATTAATTCGTTAAACGGAAATGAACATACAGTCGTTGTAATTGAGATCTCATGTTGGAGATGGATAAAACTTTTGCCGAGACATTTACAGTATTCTCCCACCACCTTAACATAAGCGTGTTCTTCATCAGTCAGAATCTATTCCAGAATAACAAATAAGCTAAAGAAATACCGTGAATTAATAAAAATACATCAACGATTGCTTCGGACGCTGCAACAGATGTTTGTTAAAAATATCGACTCTGACTTTTTGAAATGCATCTGTGAAATCTGTCTTAATGTTATAAAATGTAATGTGCCAATGAAACCCTCTCAGAAGACTCGCTTACGTCGTTACAAGAACATAATACGAGCGCTCGTTCATAAAAGTCAAACTGTGGGCAAGAAAAAGCGTATTACTGTACAAAGAAGAGGATCATTCCTGCCCATCTTATTTTCAGTTTTGGGTCCTTTACTGACTTGATTAATATAATGAAGAAGGTGGTTGTGATTCCGAACGAGGTGTATGCTTCGTAGCAAAGTTCAAAGATTCCAGACACGGCTCTATAATCCCGTAAAAGTAGGCTTAAAAGAATGGAAAGCGAGTTGCTAGCCCTATTTCTTCATGAGTACGAGGATTATAAGCATCCTACAGAGCTCCCCGTAATTATTAGGCACAGCGCGAGTAGTGCTGAGCATGGCGACACAGGACATGGCCCCGACGATGCCCAACCAAAGAGCAACGGAACACGACACATCGAACATGTTAAAAAACAGTCTCCCTCATAAATTGAGGAATAAAGGCTTAAGTCTTTATAATCTATTGAGTGAGGATCCTATCATACAGTGGACCAAAGAGTTGAGGTCATTGTTGAAGGAACAAGGGTACAAGGATCCAATATCGTAGATATTGTTCATTTATCTGGTGAGAAAGTGGGACAGACCCTCGGCAACAGGCTTGAAGCATATTAAAGCAACACTACAACAAATAAATGTCCCCAAAACATTGGTAGGTAATCTGAATAGGTTAAAAGACTTGGATCAAGTCTCGCATGTGTCACAACTGAGTACGCCATCACCCCCAGCAGCAGCGGCATCTCTGAAGAGGAGAAAGAAGAGAACAAACGGAGAACCTTACCCACGTGCTTTTAAAATATGCAAATGGCTAACATATTAAGTAAACGCTATTATGACATTTCTAACCCCGCCTCCTATGGTGATGTTAATAGACTGCACAGAGGTGTTTACGGCATAAGCAGAAAAGATGTTGAGAGATTTTTGCGGGGACAGGATGCTTATACACTTCATAAACCGGTGAGGAAAAGGTTTAAAACGGCCAAGACAACAGCTGCTTCGATTGACTCTATTTGGCAGGCGGATTTAACAGACATGCAAAGATATTCAGTGTATAACGATGGTTACCGCTACATCCTATTCATAATAGATGAATTCTCTAGATACCTGTGGTTAATTCCCCTGAAAAATAAATCGCCTGAAACAGTTGCTAAAGCGACCAAAACGTTGATGTTGAAAGAAAACAGGATTCCTGGCTATTTTTTTGCAGATATGGGGAAAGTATTTATAGGATGCACTTTTCAGAACATGCTGGCAGAGTTTAATATCAGTTATTACACATTCAATTCTATACATAAGGCTTCTTTAGCTGAAAGAGTTCAATGTACCATAAAGGAGCGCATGCACCGATATTTTACACATAAAAACACATACAGATATATAAACGTTCTCGGCTCATTGGCCTCATCCTACAACCGCTCACACTATCGCGCGATTCGGGCAACACCTAACGGGGTTTTAGAAAGAGGTACGCGCCCAGAGGTGAGAAGAGATGGAACACCACCGCCACCACATTCTGCGCGTTTCAAAATCAATGATTATGTAAGGCTGTCGCGTTCGGGAAATAAATTCACGAAGGGATTTGAGCAAGGATGGACACGTGAGATTTTAAAGTTAGGGCTATGAGACCTAAAGGTGAGATAATGATTTACGTTGAAGATTTGAATGGGGAAGAAATCGCAGGAGGCTTTTACCGCGAGGAGTTGCAGAAAGTGGCATTTAATTTAGGAAAAAACGTGTTTAAAATTGAGAAAATTATAGGAAGCAAAGGTACAGGAGAGAGAAAAATGTACCTGGTGAAATGGCTAGGTTACCCAGAAAGCTTCAACACCTATACAAAAGCTGCTGCAATAATAAAGCTTAAATAGTGTACAACATGGCTCCTAACCATTTCTACGTCACACTCCCGTCCTCTTTGTGACAGAACTCCATGGACCCATTGAATTGGAGCGTGATTCGTATGAGGTGGGGTTATGTGAACTCCAGTTAGCCACCAAATTTTTAACTCTTGAAAATGAACAAATCATATTTCTGATCATTAAAAGATTCGATGAGTGCGAAAAATTAGGCATAACCTTAGACAATACCATGCGATCAGTCTTGTTCGGCGAGGAACGGTAGTATAGCACAAATGTGTCGCTAGGAATCGGATATTATGATACAGCCATGGACATTGTGACGGGGTTAAACAAGAGTCTTGAAATGTCGCGTCTGACATACGATTTACTTTTTGAAGTCGTAAACATAGACACGCCTGCATGCACATTGAAGTTAAAGTCAACGCTTATTAGAAATATTAAAGATAAAGAGCTGTTCACAATGTGCCTGAGGGCCGATATGGCTCAGCTCTCCAAAGAGATACCTTTCACGAGGCGCAGCACGACTTGTCCAGCTTAATGTATCAAATGAAGATGGAGAAATTGGATGAAAGCTCTCCGCCCCGAGACATGTGCTATATTTACAGCAATATCGTGGAGCATCAATTTGTTGGGGACACCAGGCCCGCCTGCTGCGCATTGCACACATCCCCAACCATAGAGGGAAAAGTTTGAGCATTACATATGACAAGCCCCATTATGTGAATGTTGCGACTAATCTATTAACCAACATCTCGATATATATAAGAACGATTGAGGGAAAAAATTTCCCATTCGGTGATGGGAGCTTAACAGAGAAACTACACTTTCGTCGTTTATAATGACTCGAATACCGTTCACAGTCTACCGAGGGGTGAGGTACCAGCGTGGGAGTGGACTTCGATCCATTTTTTTCATCCATAGTACGCACCGCTGTCCCACTGTTGAAGAGGGGTGCCAGGTACCTAGGGCGGAAGGCGTTACAAACAGGTTTTAACGCGGCAGAAGACATAATCGGTGGCACTAAGCCTAAAGAAGCTCTAAAAAAACATATAAAACGTACACGGGATGAAATCTTCAAAGATGCAAAGAGAAAAGTGCGTGGTGGCGGAAAGAAGAGATCTGCCAGGAAGAAGGAGTTACCAACACGTGGCGGATAGAAGAGATCTGACAGGAAGAAGGGGTTACTATCACGTGGCGCTAAACGTAAAAAGAAATTAAAAAAGAAGTGCTCTAAGCATATCACTTTTTTAACTGATATAAGCTGAGGACACTACTCTCACGAATCATAGGTTGACTAATACTTGTCGAGGGAGGTGGCACTATTTCTGACTCGTCATGGCACGTTTCATCCATCCGTGTAGTTCACAATGCTGTAAATCGGAACTGTCCCTCTTTGATATGCCCCCCACTCAGGTCTCTATTGAGCATAGCGACTTTATTACAATTAACCCATTAAGCACAATTAGTTCACCCAGTGCCCCTATAGAATTCATGATACCCAGCTCAGGCCCTTACTTTTTTGACCCGAGCTGCATGCACATGTAAGTTAAACTGCGTATAGCCCATTCTGATGGAACGGACTGCGATGATAGTTACTTTGCCTACCCTGAAACCAACTTTTTACATTCCATATTCAGCCAGTGTGAGGTGTATTTAAACCAGGTTAACATCTCGGCAGGAATGGGTACTACCACCTACGAGCCTATCTGGAAAATGTCCTCAACTTTTCAAAAGAAGCGAAGGACACTTTTTTAACAGCCGAGGGGTACTACCACACTAAAGATGAAAATGGAATAAAAGATAAATTTAAAAATTCTAAAAAAATATATATATGAATGTTCTGGACGCCTGCATACAGACTTCACATTCCAGGAAGCTTACCCGCACGATTCCTGAGATCTGCATAAATCTGGGGGCTGATTAAGAAGAAGGCTCGAAACCCGTTGTGATACACATCATGGAAACGTACTTGCGTATACGCCGAGTGAAATTAAGTTCCCCGAAAGAAATAGAAATTGAGAAAGACTTAATACACGCCACAGTAAAATACCCAATTAACAGGGTACAGACTAAACTGTACACGTCCCCGCAGGGTTGACCTCGAAGCAACTAGAAAACGTGGCCCGTGGAGTCCTACCTAAAAGGATATTAATTGGAATGCAGGACCACGCCTCGACAAATGGAAAATATAAAAAGAGTGCCTTTAAATTCGAGAATTTCGGGCTTAAAAATATTACTCTATACATAAATGGCCTCGCTCTGGGAGGGACCATGATTACGGACTATTCATCAGACGCTGTGTTCCCGTTCTTCGCGAGAGCATATAGTAGTCTGGCTCATAATACAGGCGCCTGTGACGAACTTGGTTTTGGTATAACACTAAAAGAGTTTGTCGAAGAATTTAACATTTATTCATTTGATATTACGCCTGACTTGTCTGCTGGCGCAGATACGCATTTAAGTCCACAGCAGAGTGGAAATATCTCAGTCAGGTTGGAATTTGCTAAGCCTATAGACGCGCCTATAAGTGTACTCGTGTATCTCGAATCACAGGCACTAATAGAAGTTGATCGTTTCAGGAACGTGGTCACAGACTTTTAGAATGGATGCGAATACACTCCAGAGAGTAATGAAAAGTGACCGTTTCACACGCTCAAAATTTATCGATGTGTTTGCGAAGAATGAAATATTGAATCTGTGAAGTACGAGAAACTGGTAGGGGATTATCGTTAACACCGACATTGTGGGGGGTGAGGTGATTCACTGGTTTGCAATCTATTTTAAAAATAGGAAAAAAATGTTCTACTTTGATTCACTCGGATTTCAGCCCTGGATTGATTCGGTAATTGTACAGTTTATCGCACAATTAAATGTGCCTGAGATTGTTTGGTCCCCATATCGTTTCCAAGGATATTATACTGAAACATGCGGATTGTATTGCCTTGTATTTCTCATGAACATGTCACGTGGGAAGGGATTTATGAATTTTTAAAAATTATTCGATTTGTGCGACACAGAGATAAACGATAAAAGTGTATGCAGGCAGGTAAAAAAAAGGTTCCCATAAGTTAACACCCCATGTAATGTGTAAAGGTGTATATCTATATTGTGTAAAGTTGTATATATATTTGTAATTGTAGCCATTAAGACTTATTTAACGGACACTGGTTCCTCTTTGTACATGTTTTCTGCCATTTAATAATTGAAAATACAATGTTTTGTTCTTAACCTCAAAAACACTTACATTATCTCCCCGATGACGTGGCACTCGCTGGGCTGAATGTGCGCCAATACCTCGACTTCTGTATTCAGGTCACTGGGTTGTCTGGGCGGAGAAGTCCCTATTTCCCTATTTTATTTATCCCCCTTTCATCAAAAGTAGCTATAGCACGCCCTAGCTCCGATTTGGTCCTGTAACGATAAGTAAAAATAAAGAGAAATGCCACGAATTTAAATGAAGATAATTCGTAAAAGTTTTGGCTGGGTGTACTATGCACCATCTTCCTGCAATGGGTCTCGAACCCGGAGCCAAATCTTAATAGTTTTTAATATTTCTATTGTAAGTTTTATAAAAATCCTCCAAGAAATATAAACAAATATTTTTGAAAACGCGTTTACAGCCGCCTTTTTTAAATTGACACCGATTGAAAGATTATATATAGAACGAGAATAAACACAAACTCTTTTTCAAAACAATTATTATGTCACTTATAAGTCACTTACATTTCAACAGCCTCTTCATTGATCGGTTCTAGCATTTCATCACAATTTTATCGGCATGTTTTCTGCTATTTAATAAATGAAAATACAATGTGTTTTGTTCTTAACCTCAAAATACTTACATTATCTCCTCGATGATTTGACACTCGCTGGACCGAATGTGCGCCAATACCTCGACTTCTGTATTCAGGCCCCTGGGGTGATTGTACGGAGAAGCCCCCCATTTCATTTATTCCCCTTTCATCAAAAGTAGCTATAGCACGTCCTAGCTCCGATTCGGTCCCGTAACGATAAGTAAATGACAGTTTTCAAAAGTAAGATTAGCTGGGTGTGCTATGCTCCATCTGCCTGCAACGGGCCTCAAACCCGGAGCCAAATCTTAGTATTTTTAATATTTCTATTGTAAATTTTATAAAAATCTTACAAGAAATGTACACATAAAACTACGCCATATTATATATATATATATATATATATATATATATATATATATATATATGCTGATATAATCGCGATGGAAACAGAGAAATAAAAACATTTTTGGAAACGCTTTTATTGCCGCCTTTTACGGTTAGGTTATATTGTGGGGATAAATGTCTTTATCCTCAATCAATTCTGGAGAATTGTGCAACGATAACTGGCTCATGGTGTATAAAGCACTAAGCGAAAAAAACAGGAACTGAGGCTCTGAGTCGAAATTCCCCCTTTATAAGGGGTCCTGTGATCAACCCACAAAGCACAATCGTCAGCATCTTATTGGCTAGCGGTGAATTTTGGGCTGGAATTGACGCGTAGGCCTGCATAGCAACCAAACAGAGGTCCCGGGATCCGCCCACAGGGCTGCGGTTGGTTGTCCCGTGAAATCTGGGTCGTTTCAGATGTCCCCATTCGTGGAGATACGCGTTACGATTTGATTCTCGATCTTGTATTCGAGAGAGAGAGAGAGGGAGGGAGGGGAGAGGGAGAAAACGTTTTATGGCCGTAACTGTTTGCTTGTACATTCTCGTTTGTTGGGAAGGGATTTGGTGATATTTGGAAGATATATTCACGTATGGATGAGAAAAAACACTAACTATGGTTCATGATGCCTTGAATCATAAAAGTGGAAGATATTTTATTACCCATGAGGGACTGACAAAAGCGTGGGATGGACTACGCATTATAATTTAAAATGCGTATCATAAAAGTGGAAGATATTTAATTACCCATGAGGGACTGACAAAGGCATGTGATGGACTGAGCATTATAATTTAAAAAAACAAAGACGTGTAATGTAGTGGGCTGTAAAATACGATATCGAGGGGTGTTGTAAAGTTTTATGGCATGTGCCAGCTGTCAACGTTCGTGGAGAGACGTGAGGCGCTTTGTTATTTTGATCTTGGATTCTAGAGAGCTGAAGTGTTAATTACGTGAAAATCTGAAATCTGATGTTTCAGATTTTATTTTTAAACGTGAACGATGATAAATATAGCTGCGTGTGTGTGTATATATATATATATATATGGGGAGCAGAGCCGGATTTAGACGTGTGGAGGCCCTGGGCAGCCTCCATGTGGAGGCCCCCCTACCTTAGGGGAAGACATAATTGAAGTCATCCATAAGATTCATAATATAATTAACATACATACACTTTCAAAACATCGTGCACTCTTGTGTCTGTCCATTCCACTCATTTCTGCAAAAAATGAAAGCCTCGGGTTACTCGGGTATTCCATTATAGTGAGAGTAGGCCTAAAAGAGTAATAAAAACAAAATAATAATCAGTACACAACAAATAGTAATTGGTAAAAGTTTATGTACTACAGTGGTATTGGATGCGCGTGTTTTTTTGTTGATCATCTATCGGGTTTTTCTAGTTTCGAGTTTTTTCTATTTTGATAATGGCTTGTCAATATGTGGAGGCCCCCAAGATGTGGAGGCCCATGGGCAGCTGCCCACTTTGCCCACTCCTAAATCCGGCCCTGATGGGGAGGGGTTCAGAATGGTAAGCCGTTCATAACCTTGCAGTTAAATTTTTGTTGTGGAAAGATAAGAAAAGCTTTGGCCAACATGGGCTTAATTGAGAGAGAGAGAGAGAGAGAGAGAGAGAGAGAGAGAGAGAGAGAGAGAGAGATGAGGTTGTAAGCCAGAATATATGACGGGAAAGTGTATATATATACATATATATATATAGAAACAGAGATAAACAACATGATCAAGTGTTGCAATAACGGGGTCCTGCCCCTACGAACCTTGGAAAGATGTTTTACCCCACCTTAGACCTACTTTTAAACGGGGAAGTGTGTGTGTATATATATATAATATATATGAGAGAGCGAGAAACAAACAGATAAACAACATGATCGAGTGTTGCAATAACGGGGTCCTGCCCCTACGAACCGGGAAAGGTTGTTTTCACCCCACCTTAGAGTTTAACACGGATCATTAGGGTGCCCTGCCTATCATCGCGCCGGGTCTCGAACCCAATTTTTTTTCCGTCCGAATTGTTCGAAGTTTTACATCCCACCTTCGAGTTTAACACGGATCATTAGGTCACCCTGGTTATGTCGCGGAAGGACGCACCGGGGCTCGAACCCGCCTCCACCTTAGAGTTTAACGTACACAAACGTAATGGGTATGTACACTGTGCCAACTGGCTGATGATGCCCGGAGGCACTGGCTGATGATGCCAACTGGCTGATTAGGGGTCCTATAAGACAGCGGCTGCTCGGCTGAAGGCTTAACATGCGCTTGGCTCCTGCCGGGAGAACGCCTCTCCTCTCTTCCTTTCTCTCTCTTATGTTAGGTCTCCCTTTGGAGGGTTCATTGCACCTTGGGGGATAACTCCGCCTCCAAGTTGCATAACCCCTTGTTGCTCTTGCAACCCCAATTTGGGGTGCCTTGTAACAAAGGGAGAGTTGCAACAAAGGTCGGTGGGGATTGGCACTATGGGGGTGGGGTTGGTACTCTTGCAACATTATGCAACATTTGCAATTGCATTGCACTCATCCATTTTGCGGTCATACTACTGCCGTCCTACGCGAATCATGAAGCGACTGCTGTGAGGGACACTTTAGGAAGCGGGTGAAGAAGTGAAGAGTGGAATCATCAGCATAGGAGTGAATAGGACAGGAAGTGCGAATTAAAAGATCATTAATAAATAAAAGGAAAAGAGTGGGTAACAGGACAGAACCCTAAGGAACACCACTGTTAATAGCTTTAGGAGAAGAACAGTAGCCATCTACAACTGCAGCTATAGATCGGCCATAAAGGAAATTAGAGATGAAGGCACAGATAGAAGGATAGAAACCGAAGGAGGGCAGTTTCGAAATTAAGGATTTGTGCCAGACTCTATCAAAAGCGCAATAGCAATAGCAAAAGTTTCACTGAAATCCCGAAAGGAGGATGACCAAGAGTCAGAGAGATATGCAAGAAGATCGCCAGGTAAGCGTCTGGACCCATATTTTGTTTCCCTGCGACTCGACTCTGCTTTTTCTTTTGAGTCAAATATTTGAGTTACTTTTTTTTTTTTAGCCGCTCGTCTGTTGGAGACCGATGCATCTAGTTTTCGTTTTGGAAATCATGGAGAGAGAGACTTCTTTAAATTTTAAAAATTGCTGCCATTTTCCTTATTTCTATTTAAAGCCTATCTATGTTGTTATTTAAAAATTTTATGTTTAGTTATTTCGATATTTAAAAAATAAATAAATAAGCAAATAAAATATATAATAAATTAAATAAATAAAATAAAATTAATTTAATTGTAATTGAAAGGTAAACTCTGCATTTTTATATGGTAGGTGTAAAATTCGGATCACCTGAAGATCAGGGCCCCCAGCTTCGTTAGTTAGCTTTATAAGGCTAACTAACGAAAATATCAGGACTTAACCAATCGTCAAGGGCGTACAGTTGACCTAACGATTGGTTAGGTTTAGTCGTGATATTTTCGTTAGTTAGCCTTATAAAGCTAACTATCGAAGGCTGGGGGTCCTGATCTTCAAATGATCCTAAAATTTTGGGGCGGATATTTGACACTTGCATTTATATATATATATATATATATATATATAATATCCGTTTCATTCACTGCTAATTTAAAAAAATATATATATATATATTTTTTAAGTAATTTTATGCGCAGAATTTAATTTTAGAAAGCAGAAATTAGCCAAAACTAAACCTTAATCTAACTAAAATAGACAGTAAATTATACCCAACTACTGTATAGCCTAAATGAACGCCATATCTTTCACAAAAATCATACGATATCTTTGAAAGTATATAATGCCCTTTTCATAAGCTGCTTGGGTTGGGCTCACTTACGTTAAGCAGATAAAATATTGATTGACTTACAGTGGAGATGGGTGAAGAATTTAATTTAATAAAGTTGCATAATAGACTGCAGACAGAAGAAGATGCAGTACATTTTTTACAGGAGTGGAACATAATACAAAAAAAAAAAGGAATGTCGTAGAAAACATAAAATGGTGATTAAAATCGTACAAAATAATTGCGTATACGTTATGGAGGTACCAAAAAAGTGGTTATAATAAAACAGTTTCAATGCGCATTGGACATGATTCAAAGACACCCATATTCCATTATCTAAATTTATTGTGTTTATTTATTGCTCGGCAAAAGAATGCACCAACATAAAATCTTGTGATTATGAACTCAGAATTAAAACAGACGCAGTAATAGACTATAACAACTATTTAAGATAACTCCACAGCTTACACTAAACAACACCAACATTCCACACATTCACAGGACCAAAATACTTGGGGTCACATACAACACATCATTATCTTTTCCCAACCACATTCAGGACATTAAAAACAAACTTTGGACACCAGCCGGAAACAACATCACTCATATAAAAACAATATATTCGCTCAGTTATGGACTGTGCTAGCCCATGCTGGGCACCCATTATCTCAAACACACACATAAACTTACAGACAATACAAAACAACGCACTTCGTATCATTACAGGATGTACTCAAACAACACCAATAGAACACCTGCGCACAGAAAAAAAATTACTGAAAGTTAGGGAACATTTAGACTTGAGGGGAGAACACAATTCGTGGCAGCAGCGACAACTAAACCACAACACCCTTGCCACTATATGTACAATCATGCACCAACACCTCGCACCATTAAGGTAATACCAGAGAGATATTATAACCAAATACCCCATTCCATACCACGCCCCACAGACATCAAAGTACAGAAAACACATACACACACACACCTAACCCAGGTGCGAAGCCGCCACCCATTGACAGGTCAGAGACCAGCCTGAGCAGATCGGATCGAGTTAACTTAGCACGATTCCGATGTGGACATCACCCCAACTTATAGACATATAAATACAGATTAGACAGCTCCACAGACGACACCTACCACCTGTGTCAGGACACACCACAAACAGTTGAACACATTGTGACAGACTGTACCGCTCTAGCAAAACATAGAACACAACACAACATCACTAGTGCGCTGAACCTCTGGTGCACTCCGGAGAGAGCGATCGGTTACCTGCGTGCCGCCGGCTTGCTCGATCAGGATGGGCTGATCGGCTAACCAACAACAACAACTATTTAATAGAGGTGAGGTAAATTGCACTACCCTAACCTAACTTAAATTAATCTAACCTAACTTAACCTACATTAACCTAACCTAACTTATAATATGCATCCTTTCAGGTTTGTGCTGATGCAATATTGAAAAAAAACCTTGAAAGTAGGAGGACCAGGTACAACGGTCGAAAATGACGAAACAACGTTTTCTGGAAGTATCAGCGTGGAAGGACTTCTTCCTAAGCAGTGGGTTTTCGGGGATATATACAGAGAAGCAGGAAAACGTTTCCTGTCTGCTGTTCCTCGTCGTGACCAGAAGACATTAACATCATGCATTAAGGAAAACATAAAGGGAGGTACTACAATAAGATGCGACAACTGGAATGCATATGATTGACTGCAGAACTTAGAAGGATATTAATATAAACAGTTAACAATTAATCATCCAAAAAATTTTGTTGTTTCGGAAAATGGCGCACACACACAAAATTGAAAGCACATGGCATTTAGCAAAATACAGAAAGAAGCACCATTGTGGCACTCATCGACAAATGATTGAGTCATACTTGTGTGAAGTTATGTAGAGAAAAAGAAATAATAATAAATTCTTTAAGACGATGTTAAACGACATTTCAAACTTTTCTGCACACGCAAGACTAGCCAGATACGTATAGTTGACTTTCTATTTTAGTTAGTCTAGGGTTGATATATTATATCTTAGTTTTGGTTAATTTTTTATTTAAGAAAGTCCAAAATTGAATTCTTAGCATAAAATTAAATAAAAACAAAACTTTTTTATTAAAAATCAGCAGTAAATGAAATTGAGAAGACTATATATATAGATAATAGACTCTATAAACAAATAGGTGGCATAGCCATGGATTCTACTTTAGGCCCCAATTTTGCAAACACCTTCTTTTGCTTTCATGAAGTACGCTGGCTTGATGGCTGCCCGATTTCCTTCAAACCAGTTTTCTACCGTAGATATGTGGATGACACCTTTTTGTTATTCCAGCACTCTTCTCGTGTTAATCAGTTTTTGATTTATCTAAATTTTAAACATCCCAGCATTATTCACTAAAGAAGTGTAGCAGAATGAACAGTTAGCTTTCTTGCTCGTCAATATTTATAGAACCAATAATAATTTTAAAACTCCCCATATCGTAAGAAAAGTTTGACCGGTCTAGGTACACATTTTTTTAAGTAATATTCCTTTTGGCTTTAAGGCTAATTCTGTTGAAACCCTTATTGACCGTGCATTCAAAGTTTGTTCCGATTATTTTTCTTTCCATTCTGAGATGTGTTTTATAATTGATTATTTTAACCCTAATTCTTATCCAAAAGACTTGATTATGAAACGCATTCAAAATTATTTAAATCATCATTTTAACCCCGATTCCCCGTTCCCACTGTTCAAAAAGACAAAAGATATATTCAGTATATCTTTGCCATTTTATGGCTCCTTAAGCCAAAGGATCGAAAAAGACCTAAAACGCTTTTTCACCGTTTTATCCACAAATTGATTTTAAATTTATATTTATCAGTAATTTTAGAATTAGCTTCTTTTTTAAAGTTAAGGAAAGGTTGCCCGATGTTCTCGTCTCCAGCCTAGTTTACACTTTTAATTGTCATTGTAACGTCACATATGTTGGCAGCTCCGTCTACCAACTTAAAGTACGGGTCAGTGAGCATCGTGGTATTAGTAGTCGTACTTCTTTACCGTTAAGTAACCAGACATATCCTCAAACCGTGAACATTCCAAAAGTAACAACCATCCATTTAATAACAATTTCTCAGTTTTAACCAATTTGCAAAATGAAACACACCTGAAAATTAGAGAGTCCTTATATATATTATATATATATATATACACACACACTGTGTTATATATATATATATATATATATATATACAAGAACACCAAAGCTGGGACAAAGACAA
The DNA here is from genome assembly GCA_023014485.1 of Bathynomus jamesi. NCBI lineage: Eukaryota > Metazoa > Arthropoda > Malacostraca > Isopoda > Cirolanidae > Bathynomus > Bathynomus jamesi. The sequence goes on along the minus strand of JAJOZX010000010.1, from coordinate 2,309,484 downwards.
ACATCTTAACTTAATCTCTTTATTCAACAAACTTGCTAACATTTCGGTTATCACAGTACCATCTTCAGAGCATTCTATAAACGTCAAAAAGAAAACATGGATATATAGGCAAATAAAACAGGCTAAAATACACGATGATTGAAATATTATACAACTAAGTTTTAATTAAGACAAAATTAAAGATTAAAATAACGTTGACACATTCCTATATTGATAGTTAATTAGGTCATTACTATATTGATAGTTAATAATTCAAACGGTAACTAAACAATCAGGTCAGATAAACAGAACATGGGCCTACCATTTTAGAAACAAAAATTCTACCGATTATTCATTTCTGGAAATCGAACCCTACAAAGAATTTTAGATTTAAGGATATAATACCTAAGAAGTTACAGTCCTCTATTGTTTATTTGTATAAGTGTGATACCTGTAATGGCACATACATAGGAAAATCGAAGAGGAACTTCAGATGTAGGTTATTCGAACCAAAAGGACGATCGTTTAGGACTGAACAACTACTAACTAATCCACCTTATTCAGCGATAAGAAACCATAGCCTCCAGCATGACCACCCTCTTCTAGACTCGTCGTTTACCATTTGGGCCAGTCGCAGCAGAGACGTAGAGTTGTGCATACTAGAATCCCTCCTAATTAAGACAGAAAAACCTGCGATTTCTAGAAATGAACAATCGGTAGAATTTTTTTCTAAAATGGTAGGCCATTGTTCTGTTTATCTGACCTGATTGTTTAGTTACCGTTTGAATTATTAACTATCACAATAGTAATGACATTAATTATCAATATAGTAATGTGTCAACGTTATTTTAATCTTTATTTTTTATATTGGCCAATCAAAAATCCAATTGAAGGTACGTATCTTCGAGCATAAGGGCAAATCATTTAGAACAGACCAGCCACTAACTTCATTAACACTAACTTCATTTAGCGCCATTTGTACGCATGCGCAGAGTGTTCACCGTTCCATACAATTTGACTTATTCTCAGTCATCACTTCTCGCTCCAACAGTGCAGAGCTCTTAATAATGGAGTTTCTGCTGACTATTAAGGAGAAACCCTCACTATCAAGCAATGTAATTTCTTTGAATCTTTTATGTTTTTGGAATAAGTTTTTTACCCTTAACTCTTATTAGTTTACTGTTAGATATTTTCCTGTGATGCTTTAAATTGTTTTATCTTTACTGATGCCATACTTTGATTTTATGTGCGTCTTAGAACAGGATTTTTGTGCCAAGTTTAGATTTTATTTTGTGTCACACGTTGATTTTATGAGTTTAAGTATATAGGAGATTCTTATGTTAACTTAGGTTTTACTTCTTCATGCTTATTTTTGCTACGCATTTGTTATTAATAAGTAGGATTGCACATAACTTAGTTCTTGTACCTTGTATGTAAATTTTTTTTTTTTTACTGTCTGGTGATAGAGAAAGTCTGCTCCAAAACTGTCGCCATTGAATAAACAAGATGTTTTACCAAGTGGTGGTTTTATTAATTGTTATAAGACTCCGCTTCCCAAAGGACAAGTTTATTGCTGATATATATATATATATATATATATATATATATATACACACGAGGAGTGATCAAAAAGTATCGATAATTTTATTACTACGGACAAATGAATGCAAATAAGAAATAACCGTTTACATATGTGAGTCTTCCTGCCCTCTGGCGTCTGCAGTCTGAAGCAAAATCTGCTACCATGAGTCAGTAGTTGGTTGGAGAGCTTAAAAGAGGTGTGTGTTTTTGCAGTACATATAAATCTCTGAAATGGAGCAACGCGCGTTCGGAGACGAACGAAATTATTAAAACAGCTTTTGGAAATGATGCTCTCAGTGTAGCTAACGTTTACAAATAGCACAAAAAGTTTAAAAATGGAGAAACATTTGCTCGTACCAGAAACGAATCTGTTGGACATTTTCATCCGTACGAGAAGTGAAGGGCGGCCACTGCGTTCCTTGTCTTCAAGCGATGTTTCTCCATTTTTAAACTTTTTGTGTTTGTGCCAGGTGTACCTGGCTATGTGCAGTGGAGAGCGCAAGAGAGCAACTCGCTCCTCCACCAAGCCAGGCCTAGAGGCGTGGCCACCAGCTTGACCTTCGTGTGAAGAGAGACTGACGCACGAAACCGCAACGAGATTAACGAAGTGTGTGTGTGTATATATATATATATAACGGGAAGGTCAAGTTTTCGAGACGTAATTTGAGAAGTGAGAAGAAAGAGGCAAACTAAAGGAAAGAATAAAGGAAAGAATAAAGAAATAAAGAAAGAATAAAGAATAATAAAGAATAAATAAAGCAGAAAGGAAAGAATAAAGGAAAGAATGGCAAAAAATAGGAAGAAGTGTGTAAACTGCGATAAATTCAGAAAGCTGAATAGAGCTGGATTATGTTTAATGGAATTGCAAAAATGAAGCGGACCAGGCCACAGGCTTAAAATGCATTCTGTGCAATACCTTTAAACACTACGAGTGCATGAACTTAAATAGAAAAGACAAGAAAATGATAAATAGAATAAATAACAAAATCATAGGCATTTACGGCTTCCTGTGCATCACACGCATGGAAAAAATAAGAATATGGTACAAAGAGCAATGAACATGGGTAATATATGTTTACCGACAGATGACAAGGAGACACTAGGAAACGCTGGCACAAACAAACACGAGACGGAGAAAAACGTAATGAAGGAAAGCACGCTACAGCACGAACACGAGGAAGCTCAGGACAACACAATACAGGAAAGCACGCTACGCTACAGGGAGATGCAAAAGTAGCATCAGAGAATGAAATATCCCCCGCCAAAGAGAGAGATAACAGGGACACAAAAGAGAAAGAAAAGGATACCAGGAATACAAAGGAGAAAGAGGAAGATACCAAGAACATTAATGAAAGCTCGTCGAAGACAAAAACTACTGAGCAGGGAAAAAGTGTTGGCGAAACAAAAAAGCAATTGGATCAAATAGGGCTCGTAAGGAGATTAAACGACGGGCCATATGTGAATACTATAAAACAGGGTCGTGCATATATGGAGCAAAGTGCAGGAACAGTCACACAAAAAAATGCTTCGATATGATGGGGAATGAAAGATGCAGATATGGACAAAACTGCCACTTTTTCCACCCTCCTATGTGCAGATAGTCACTGACAGAGAAAATGCCTAAATATAGATAAGGATAAAAGCACATCACCCCTCTATCCAACACCACCCACCGATATTACAACCACAGTGGTATCAAGTGCCGCAACCCCATTTCTCCCAAATGCAGCGGCCAAACCAATAACATCAAACAGGAACCGACATCGACCTGGAAACGACCACTATATAGGAAAACTGTACACGGAAATTAGAAACACAATAAATGCTTTATACACAAATATTCAAGGCCTCTACATGGACCATGCATGCTGCAAATTACAATACTTACAGAATTTAGCTACCGAATCCAGCATAGATATTATATATATGCATAACGGAAACACACTTACATAAATGCGAAAAAGGCTGTGAAAACTGTATCGAGGATACTGAATTAGTATTGCTGGGTTACAACATACACAGAGCAGATAGAGTGGATAGACGAGGGGGTGGGTGTTGCATCTACGTGAAAAACACATACACATGTGAAGTGAAGGTAAACAAATCAAACAGCACAGTTGAAGCTATTATATTAGTAGTAAAGGAACTGAATGAACCTAACCATTATGTACATCTACAGACCACCAAACACCATAAAAAGTGAATTCCAATTTGCTGCAAATGAAATAGAAAACATATTAAAATTACTTGAAATTCCAGCAACAAATAGTCTAATTTTCGAGGATTTTAATTTCCCATTCATAACTTGGAAGAAAAATGACGAAGTTATATATGTCGAGAAGTTTCATGGCAACATTACTAAAGACGACAGAACACAAGCAACAATGCTATTAGATATTACGGAACATTATGCCCTAACCCAGGAAATCTTTGAAGCCACGAGAAAAGAGAACGTTTTGAATTTAATCTTGACAAATAACAACGAGATAATAATAAATAAAAAAGTAACGCACACAAAGTTCTCCGACCATAACATCATCGATATAAAATTGAAGTTAGCACCCAGAGGTCCGAAAAAGCATCCTAGAGAGGCAGAAAGAATATTTGAAAGCTTAAACATAAATTCAAAGAAGGTAAATTGGAAAAATGTAAATGAAGATTTAAAGGAGGTAAATTGGGAATTGCTACTTCACGAGAAGACTCTACAAGAAATACTATGCATAATAGGGATTGAAACCAAACCTATAATACTGAAACATATCCCAGAGAGACAGGAAAGAAAACGTAGCAAGTTCGAGAGGAAAATCAGGACACTATTGTGGCAAAGAAGACAAACGTAAAAACATCTCCATAGATTTAGAACTGATGCAAAGCGACTCAAACTAGAGTGGAAACTTGGCGAAATAGAAATGGACCTAACGAAATATTCATACATAAGACAAACGAGGAGGAAAACAAGGTAGCAGAAAACATAAAAAATAACCAAAAATACTTCTACATGTTTGCGAAAAGGAAAATGCAGTGTAAGGAGAGTATTGGTCCGTTGATAAACGGGGAGGCCGGATACACAAATGACCCGAAAGAAATAAGCGAACTGCTTAGTGAACAATTTAACTTTGTGTTTAACACCCCTAAATCCGAGATGGAAGTGGAAAACTCAGATGAATTTTTCAACATAGATACAAATCAACCAAGAACAAATTACGGCACAAACCTGTTAATGGACTTCGAGTTCACGGAGGGAAATGTAATTACCACCTTATCACAGATGCTAGACAATTCAGCGCCAGGGCCAGACACATGGAGTGCCACGTTTCTGAAGAAATCCAAAGAGAGTATTGGCAAACCGCTATACTTACGATGGAGGAAATCACTCGACACAGGACAAATTCCACTCCCCTTAAAGAACGAGAACATTGCTCCCTATTTAAAGGTGGTAACAAAGCAATGCCCAAGAATTATCGGACAGTGGCTCTCACTTCACCTTATACAGTGTTTTGAACGTATAATTAGAGGCAAAAAAAGACTTATACAACCCAAATCAACATAGCTTCAGGGCTGGAAGATCATACCTATCACAGCTAATAGACCACCAGAAGAAAATATTGGAAACATTGTATCGAGGACAAAACATAAATATAATACATACGGACTTTGCTAAAGCCTTCGATAAATGTGACTATGGAATCATAGCACACAAACTTAAGAATACAGGAATAGCTGGAAAGCTAGGAAGGTGGATATTTAATTTCTTGACGCAAAAAACACAAAGAGTGGTGGTAAACGGAGTTAAATCGGAAGTCTCGGAAGTCGTGAGCTTTGTCCTACAAGGGACAGTATTAGCTCCCTTGCTGTTCATAATAATGACTGCAGATATTGATGCAGATATTAAGGACAGTATTGTATCATGCTTCGCAGATGACACAGAGATATGGAAGGAAATATTGAACGAAGGTGACATAAAAAAATTACAAAATGACGTTGAAACATTATTTCAGTGGGCAGAGGACAACAATATGAAGTTCAACGAAGAAAAATTCTAACTTCTAAGATATGGTAATAACAAGGAGCTACAGGAAAAAGGGTACAAAACTATGCAAGCCAAACAGATAGCACCAAATCCACAAGTCAGGGATCTTGGAATAATAATGTCGTCGGATGCAGAATTCAGAGAGCACTATAACATCAAAATCACAACGGCTAGAAAAATAATGGGAATCATCTGGAGGAGCTTCCGCAGCAGAAAAGCAAACATCATGCTCAAATTATGGAAGAGTCTAGTCCTACCAATAAGTGAATATTGCTCAGTACTCACAAGCCCATAGAGAAAACGAGATATTGCGAACATTGAAGCTATACAAAGAACTTTTACGTCTAAGATAGAGGAAACGGAAGGTGAATACTACTGGTCTCGACTACAATCCCTGGAACTCTACTCTCTCGAAAGAAGGCGCGAGCGGTACACAATAATATACATAGGGAAAATACTTGAGGGCTCTATCCCTAACCTTAGAAATGAAATAGAAACAAACTGGAATGAGAGAAGAGGCAGATTTTGTACGGTCCCCGCTGGGGTGGGACAAGGGGCCATGAAAACGAGGATGGAAAATACCGTCAGAATACGAGGCCCAAAGCTTTTCAATGTCCTACCAAAAGAAGTGAGGAATCTCCAACACACCGACCTGAATAACTTTAAGAACCAGCTGGACAGATTCCTGTGCAAAGTCCCTGACCAGCCATGCGTGGCTGGATACGAGGGCAGGAGGAGATCAGACAGCAATTCCCTCCTTCACGAAATCCTCCAAATGAGGCGGGATGCTGCAGGGGGATCGACCGCAGGTCGATCCTGAACCGTCGTTCAAACTCATCTAAAGTAACCTAAAGTAAATATGTATATAGTTTGTTTTGCCGGTGTGACGGTTACACGTGTTTCGATCGAAGTCCGAATAAAAGCGGTATTACAGCAAAAATCCTGCAGTTAATCAGTTTTAAACGGTGCCAATATTGTGAGTTAATTCATAGTGCACAGTGATATTTCTATTTAAAAAGTAAAAATCGCGGCATATATCAAAAAAAGTAAATAAAAATGAAGCGAATTCATCTATACGGGGCTCCAATAAACCTTAGCCCCCAACCCATGGCCTAAACCATTAGAGGTACAGTAAAACTAAACATACATTATAAAAGAGAATTTAATCCTGCATTTAATGAGAAACAATTAAAACTTGGTGTTCCCGTCATTGGCTTCCAAGACAGCCTGAATTCGCTTTGGGTACCTTGCCAAAAGTGACGTGAATAGATCTTGATCGTTACGCAAATTTGCTAAAACAGTTTCAATGTGTTGCGTCATTGTATCCTTCGAAAATCGATTTGCTGCAGGTTCTTGAAACAAGAGACATTCAACCTTGTCCTTTATAACTGATCCACTGTGTTCACAGACGTTCAGATCAGGAGAATTTCCTGGCCATTCTTCATTTCCAAAGAAATCGATCTCATGGTTCCGCAACAACTGTTGAGTGGCTAATGCCTTAAAGCAGGGGGCGTTATCATGCAGAAGTGTGACCTGATCGACATCCATAACATTGTTTGGGTTTCTTAGAAAAGGAATGACATGCTGGGATAGAATAATATCACGAAAATACTGTCCATCCCAACTCTGACCATTTGGCTTCAGCACCCACATGAGCTTCTTTGCAGTGAACAAAACAAACACACCAACACAGTCTGGACTTTTTAATAATTCGTGGTAATGTTCATTGTCATCGATTTCTTCTGGTGTTGTGGCCCACACTCCATCATTTTGGTAGTTAGGCCGACGTGTTACGTAAACAAAAAATTCATCGGAGACAGCTAAATGCATGAAATCATCCACATCCCAATCTTCAAGATAATGGGCAAACCACATTCTGTCATCGATGTTAAGTTGAGTTTTTCTCGGCTTTGGAAGTTCATGCCAAGGCTTTAAACCTTGCCTATGACGGTACAGTCGAATGATCTCACCAATAACGATCTTTCCTTTCAACACTTCGATCTCTCTAGAAAGTTTAGCACAGCTGTTTTTCCGCTTACGCGTACCGCTTTCAATGATATCCTTTGTTTCCTGAGAGAGTGGCAAATTTGGCCACCCAGATTTGGTTGTATCCATTTCACATTCATCCAAAGTTTTATTCCAATTTCTTTTGACGAAGTCCTCACTTCTTCGCAACTTTTTGGCAACCCATGAACGTGTTATAAAGGTGGCTCCAGCATCACGAGCTTCCCGAAATGTTATTGCTCGTATGCGCTCTATCACACGTTGCCTCTCCGAATCACCAATTAATTGAGAAGCCATTATATTATCACTTTATCAGCTAGAGTAATTTTAATACCTGCAATAAATAAAGAATTTTGTATATTTTTATAATCACTGGAAACTATTTCGATATAAGTAAACATGTAAGCTGCAAATGGTGGGGCTAAGGTTTTTTGGAACCCCTTACAGCATTTTTCCAAGTGTTTTTTTGTGAAGGAAATTTGCTGCCTATCGAAATTCCTACAAATACCCCCCCCCCCCATTATCACCCGCGGCCACAGTCGCGAGCACTAATCAGTGAGAAGTATACAGCGTGCCACATCCCCCATTCCCCGGAGTAACGGAGAATACTTTCCTTCACTGAGGTTGAGTCAATCCCCACCCAATACTTCCATATTACCCTTTTTGAGTCAATTTTGTGCACCAATGACTGCCCTCTATCAGTAACATGGAAATGGTAAATAAACTTCTGTAACTCTGTAGTATCTGCAATGATACATCAAATGAGGCAAAGGCGATGAGATGCGATCTCTGTCAGCTGCTTTTTTATTTTAAGATGCCCAGAATGGGAAGATGAAAAAATCTCCCTCATAACGAACCCGAAGCAATTTAATGGGATAAAAATTTTCTGCGAAAAAGGAATGACCAAAATAAATTCTTTTACGATATTTAAAGCAGAAAGAGACTAAGAGAAGAAAATACAAGAGAAAAGTGTGAATAAAAAACAGGAAAATAAACAAAACGAAGAAAGGCGAAGTAGAAAAAAATCAAATACCATCACACAACGAGGCCCAAACCATGCAAGCGAAAGAGAGTAAAAAGACAACAGATAGTATAAGGGCAACAGAGGACATTAGCACAAATAGGAAAAGACAAGAGTGCAATCAAGAAAACGGAGTGAAACTGTCCCCCAATAAGCAGCAAAACACAAAGGCCTCGAGTAAATATGGGGAAGGAATTATATGCAGATATTATATAAACGATAATTGCAGATTTAAAAGAGGACAATGTATATACGAATCTCTCCCAGTGTGCAATTTCTTCTATAATAATTGTCATTGTAAATTTGGAGACAGATGCAAATTCTACCACCCGGACATCTGCAGGACTTACGCAAAAATATGGAACCAGCAAATACGGAAAAAAATGCTACTATCAACATCTCCCGACGAACCCAAAGGACAAAGGGCAAAATTTAAAGGACAATAGGAATAACAATAACAATAGGAATAACAATAGGAACACAATAAGCGAGCAAATATTTTTTTCAACATCGCAGACACGATACGGCTGCTAAATGTCATCCAATGCATGCAGTTGACACAGCTGGAAATCCCGGAGCCAAACCGCTTCCGGGCAAGAAACTACCAGAACAGGTAGGCGGAAACGGATCCCTCTCGGAGGAGAATAAGGCAACGAAACAAGCGACACCGAAGGAAAACGAACTTGAAATACACAAAGGGCAACGAAAAACAAAGAACATAAATATTGTCCTGGCTAATATTCAAGGAATAAGACCAAACCAATCACTCAACAAAGTTTCGTACCTGAATGGATTTATGGACGAAACAAAGGCGGACATTGCATGCCTCACAGAAACTCATCTTAAGGATTGCCAATGAAATTGTGAAAACTGCGAACATTGTATTGATAAGAAAGAAAAATATAGAGGGTTACACCTTACCAAGAGCGGATAGAACAACGAGACGTAAAGGTGGCTGTACTATATATGTACATGAAGGTCATATGACAGAGCCGGTAATAAGTAAACCAACAGCTTTGTGGAACTCCTAGCAGTGAAAATAGAAAAACTAAACGTGATACTGATAGTCATCTGTAGACCTCCAAACACTCCAACCGAAAAATTTTCGGAGGCCATTGGTGATATCAGAAACCTAATAAAGGCATAAATCCTCCCTCCCCCAATATAACGATCTGCGAAGACTTTAACTTCCCATTTATAAAATCCAAAAAGGTGGATCGGAATAATATATACACCACGACAAGTGGGGCACAAGAGAAGACCAGGAGCAAGCAAAAAGGTTGATAGCTCTCACAAATGAGTTTATGCTGACACAAGAGATAACAGAAAATACCAGAAAAAATAATTGCCTAGATCTGGTATTTACGAATAACACGAACTTGATTGCTGATATAAAAATCACCCCAACCATTATCTCAGACCACAACTTAATCGAGATACAAACAAATATGACGACAACATTAAAAGACATTACACATATAAAGGAAAGAAGCAAATTTGGGGCCTTTAACTTAAACTCCAAAACTATAAATTGTGAAGCAATCAGAGTGGAAGCAAATAGAGTGGAGAACAGTTTTAGAGAATAAAACATCTGAAGAAATGCTGACAACCTTGGGAGAAAAGACGCTGACAATTTTAGAAAAATATGCTCCGAAATCACAGCCAAAAGGAAAGAGGAGCTGGCTTGAGAGGCAAAAGAGAAGAATATTCTGCAAAAGAGAGAGTGGAGGCGAAGTTAGCCAACTGCGGAGATAATGCCAGGAAAGTAATACAAGAAAAACTGGAGGGTATCGATAGGGAAATACAAACCCTGATTAAAGATCATACCGAGAGGGAAGAGGAAAAGGTGGTAGAAGCAATAAAGGAAAATCTAAAATACTTCTATAGTTCTGCGAAAAGGAAAACAAGAACGCGCGCCGCGATTGGGCCCTTATGGAAGAGAAATAATGAACTAACCGGCGATCCAAAAGAAATATCTGAAACATTGAGAGCCCAGTATGAATCAGTTGTCAGTACCCCAAAAAGGGACAAAACGATACCTGACACAGATGCATTCTTTGAAGAGAAATTCAAGGAGAGTGTATAACAGACTTTAATTTTACCCAAGAAGATGTAGCGAGAGCTATGGGACAAATGAAACCACATTCAGCTGCAGGTCCGGACAAGTGGAACGCATTATTGATTAAAAACTGTAAAAATGAAATAGCTACACTTTTATACTGGATATGGAGAAGATCCCAAGACATTGGGAGAATACCGAGCATCTTGAAAAGAGCAAACATTGTCCCTATGTACAAAGGAGGGGATACATCTCAAACAAAGAACTATAAACCAGTGTCATTGACGTCCCACCTCACCAAAGTATTTGAAAGAATAGTTAGAGAGAAAATTTACGATTTCTTGGAGACACTGGAAAGATTCAACGGATTCCGACTAGGTAAATCATGCCTATCACATAATAGAACACTACAACAATATCCTAGATGCACTTGAAGGCAATGACAACTAAGATATCATATACACGGATTTTGCTAAAGCTTTCGACAAATGTGATCACGGTATAATAGCAGATCAAATTAAATATATGGGAATAACATGCAAAATGGGAAAATGGATCTACAACTTCCTCAGAGAACAACTACAGGTCTTCAAAATTCAAGGTATATCATCATCAGAATCGGAAGTACGCAGCTCAATACCACAAGCTACAATACTGGCCCCACTCCTGTTCATTATCATGCTAACAGACATAGACAGCGAAGTAAACAGCAACTGTATAGTAATAGGGTGTGTCAATTTGGGAGGTGAAAATTAATTTTTGCCAATTCCTTCACTGAGGGGTTTTAAAAATATGTTTTTGGATGTGAAGAATTCAAATCTGCTATTATTTTTGTGATTGCTCAACATTTAGCTTGGTAAATCTACGTTTGATTAAAAAGCACATAAATTGCTCTCGGAAAACAACATTTATTAATTTTAGCTTCTCAAAATGTCAGGTAATGCTATAAAAATTTTAGTTTCTCTGCATAAAACATATCCTAGTAATCATAAAACATATCCTTGTAATCAGTGGTGTAGTGCTAAATAAAGAAGTGAGGGAACGCATTTTGAAAGTGTTACTCAGATGCCGGGGAGACAATGGCGAGCGCGGCGAGCCCATACAGCTGGGGGTCCGGGGGCACTGTAAGCTCCCCGGGAAATCTTTGGAAATCTGACCAATTTCAGGGATATTTTGAGGTCATATGCACTAGATATTAGGATATATTCCAAGGTTGAAGATGCAGTATTTCCAGTGTCATTAGATATACGACATCCAGTACGATCAATAAAAATAGCTAACAACTGGAATGATTAACTAAAAAAAAGTTAACAACTGGTACGCCGTGGTGACTGTTTCACCAGATCTTTATAGGCTAGCATTGCCTCAGTCGAAGCTAAAAGAAATGAAGCAGTTAATGATTATTTCCCATATTTCTTCTAGGGGTGGGAATTAAAATTTCATGACGTTAGAGATTTGTAAGTTCGGATTTATTTGAAATAGTGAGGGAACGCCGTTCCGTCTACCAAAAAAAGTAAGGGAACGCCGTTCTCACGCGTTCCCACAGCACTACACCACTGCTTGTAATCATAAAACAACATTAGAAAGTAATGACATCAGTAAAAAAAATATTTAAACAACAAGTTTCATCAAGTCTTGCTTTGATTCGTTCTTGGACATCAGCCGCCGACTTGCTTCTTGGCCTCTGATATAGCCCTCACGTTTCTCATGTGTATACACCCTGCCTGCTGCCTCTGTGACTTGTTTCACACACCTCTCTATTGACTGAGCATGACAGGGCCACTGTGGAACTTGCATAGGCTTGTCAAAGAACTTCTTTACTTCCGCTTTAGTCAGTTTACATGTCAAAGGAGGTTCAAATACCCCGTCAGACCAGTCTATCAGCTCCAACACGGAAGAAGCACTGGGGTTGATGGAAGGTGTCTTCCTGGGACGTACAGAAAGATCTCCAAGTGTGTCATCATCTCCACCCCTCATGTCAACAATCTTTTGGACACCAGCTCTCCTCTCCTCACTGTCATCTGAGCACAAGAGTGTCTGGATTATCATTTCGCTGAATGCATACCATGCTGAGCGCTTGATGGTTGGCAAAACAGCATCCACTACAGCCTTCTTTTGCAGCCTAACTAGCCGCAGATGAAACAAGATGTGGCGTGGGCCTTCCACCCAAGTGTTTTACTTTGATGTTGAACCAACAGGGGTAGTATACACCAACAATGTATTCCACTATCAGTCTTAAGTTGTTGAGGGTTTTGCCTTTAAGGCCATGTTTTGAAACCCATATGCGACAAAGCCTGTTTGCTGTTGTCAACCACCTTGAATGGCTCACTGGACCAATTTCAAGAAGGGCCAGATCTGTGGGAAGTTCTCCTGTCCTTATGGCCTGTGTGATCCTATACCCGTACACTTGATCAGTAGAGAGATCCTTTACGACATTGTCACTCAGTGAAGTAAGAGGCTCTCCAATTGAGAGTTTGGTGAATGAAGGATCAATTTCAAGTTCTGTTGCAGTGTCTAGCATCTTGCCAATGTTACCTGTCCACTTGTTGTTAGACAAGGTCTTCCCATCCAGTGCTGTGATCAAGTGTCGCAGGGGTAACTCGTTAGTGTGGAGGGCACAAACCAACCAGATCAGCTTACGGCAAAGCTTGACCTCTACCCAATGCATGGAACCACCCTCCCAGCCAGTGTTAACATTTGTAGAATCACCTCCAATGGCCTGCAGGCTTTTATCAATGCCCTTCTTCTTCATGAAATCTACAAGATTATCAGCAATAACTTCAGCAGGTTTTTTTCTCGTTGAGCCTTTCTCAGGAGTGAAGTGGTAGAGATATCTTCCACCTGGCTCACTGCACACAGAATAATGCTCTTCTTTGATGATGCTGGGGAACTGACGATCTGAATTGTCTGCTTTCAGCATAACTTTAGTTGTATCTTGACGGCCGTCAAAGAAGATGCAGTCAATTTCACCCTTCTTACAAAGATCATCAAATTCCTGATCCAGGGATCTCATAACTTTTTCTTGGGCCCTCTTGACTTTATTGTGATCAACTACAAGTCTCTTGTCTTCTTCAGTGATCAAGCCAGCATCCATAAAGGCAGCAGTGGTGATGGCAGCTGTGGCACGCAGGCCAACACCATATCTGATGCTATGCATAGCAACATTAGGTATTTCTAATGTGTTGTACTCTGGCTTTTTATTGGAAGTTGAAGACGTGCTTGGTATTTCTAATGTCACTTCATAACTTCCATCCTTTCCATCTTGAGCATCAGCTATTTGTTCTTCATTTTCATCATCAGAGAAAATTATTTCATTTGATGGCACTGAAACATCCTGCTTACTTGTCTGCTTATATTCAGCAAGCCTTCTTCTTTCGTCTTCTCGCCGCTTCTGCTTTTTGACTTGTCTGTTGTGCTCAGGTTGATCTGGCAAGCCAATCTGATGTGGTCCAATAGAACCAGACTTGTCTCTCTGACCTTTAATGAAAGCAAGTTCCTTCACAGGGATCTTCATCTCCCTAGGGCATGTACAGTTAATGTGAGTTTCGTTTTTGCAACCAGCATCTGCAAGGCAGCCAAATTCAGAGCAGAGAACAATTTTACACTTGCAACTGAGGATGTCAAAAAGCTTGTCAAGTTTTGCAATGAAAGCCTCTTTGACATGTAGCTTTCCTCTCCCAAGAGATATGTTTTTGGCCTGCTCCCAGCTCTCTTGGATCTTGTTTAAGATTGTGACTCGTGAATTTACAACGGGGGCTACAAAAGAACTGTTTGCTCGTTCCCACTTTTCAAGCACTTTAGGGTAAATGTCCTTTGCAAGACTGGCTGCTGGGTAGTTTCTCACATCCTCACCACTTTGTTCTCTTAGCAGTAGGCCATATTTCAGAACGTCTCGCAGAGTTTGGAGTTCAGAGGGCAACAACTCTCTACCAGTTTGAATTAGGTTGCTCATATGTGTGAATGTCCCCAGTCTTGTCCTCCTTTTAGAAGCCACTGTAGGTCAATTCCCACTGGTTAGGATGGTAGCACGGACGGACAAGTAATCTTCAGCACACTGATGAATATGTTTCAGCCTGTGAAATAAGCAAAAACAGCAGTGCATTATATATACACAGCATATATAATTATTAATATAATAATTATTATATAATTCCACAAAAAAGTAAAAAAAGTCACTATTTTTATGTAGCTTCTTACCAAGCAAAACTAAATTATATTAAATTAACAAAAATATCTTTAGAATTCCTAAGTCATGCTGCAACTTCTTAGCATCCCTCATATTTGGAATTTGAAAGTTGAAAAATTCGACACACCCTAGACTATAGTAACATCCTTTGCAGACGATACAAAGATCAGCAGAAAAATCAGCGCTGTAAATGAAGTGGAGGCCTTGCAGAGGGACACGAACAAAATATATAAATTGTCAGAAGACAACAATATGACATTTAACACCGAGAAATTTCAGCTCTTGAGATATGGTAGAAAAGATGAACTTAAACAGACTACATATTATGCTCCAGATAGATAGGAAATTCAGAGAAGCACGAAAGCGATCGATCTGCGGGTGATAATGACCGATGATGCGAAATTCGAAACACAAAATCAGATAGCAATAAACAAAGCAAAAAGAGTCGCAGGGCAGGTACTAAGAATGTTCAAAAGAAGGGACAACAAGACAGTAATGATTCCCCTGCTAAAAACACTCATTATACCAAAACTTGAATACTGCTCAGTCTTGACGTCCCCATATAAAAAGGAAGAAACAAATAGACTAGAAGAATCTCGGAGACATTTCACAGCAAAGACTGATGGCTGTAAAGAGCTCAACTACTGGGAAAGACTACGTAAACTAAATTTGTACTCCCTGGAAAGAAGAACAGAGAGGTATACCATAATCTACATATGGAAAATGATCGAGAAACTGGTACCAAACCTCAAACTGAACTACAATTACCATTCAAACAACACTGGAAAAATAGGAAAGGCAGGATGTGTAGTGTTCCCAAATTAAAGGCCTAACAAGGGACCTCCTCAACACTGAAAGTAAATAGCTTGGTTGTCAGGGGGCCCAGACTTTTTAGGCTGTTTAACCAGGTTTCAAAGGACCTCAGAAACGTTACAGGGGTCAAAGTTGAAGTCTTCAAGAGAAGACTAGATGTCTGACTCAGGACGGTACTAGATGAGCCGGGAGTACCTGACTATGTACGGTGGAGAGCGCAAGAAAGCATCTCGCTCATTTATCAAGCCAGACCTAGAGGCGGGGCCACCAGCTTGACCTTCGTGTGAAGAGAGACCGACTCACGGAACAGCAACGAGGTGAACGAGGTATTGTAATCTGCTTTAGTGCTTAATTTTGTCTAATTATTAGATTTAACTGAACTTGAGATGATAGTTGTCACTGTGATTTTATTCTTGCTCGTGTACTATTGAAAGTATTTTAAAATTAAGTTAATTATGTACCTGTTTAACTAGTCTTTCACCAGTTTTATACTGTGTTTTTACCTTTTATTGTTTTTAGCCAGTCATGATGGGAGTTTGACTTCCGAAACACCTGTTATTAAATCTTCATAGTGTTGACCTGGGCGATGATCATCTTAAATGCAGATTACCTAAGAACACCCCTTTCTCTACAGTTATATACATATACCTCGTTAACCTCGTTTAGGTTCCGTGTGTTGGTTTCTCTTCACACGAAGGTCAAGCTGGTGGCCCAGCCTCTAGGCCTGGCTTGGTGGAGGAGCGAGTTGCTCCCTTGCGCTCTCTATCGCACATAGCCAGGTACACCCGGCTCATCTGGTACCGTCCTGAGCGAGGCATCTAGTCTTGTCTTCAAGATTTCAACTTTGACCCCTGTAATCTTCCTGAAGTCCTTTAGAAGCTGGTTAAAAAGTGTTGGCCCCTTGACAACCAAGCTATTTTCCTTCAGTGTTGAGGAGGTCCCTTGCAGGGCCTTTAATTTGCTTCCTTTCCTATTTCCCAGCGCTATTTGGATGGTATATATATATATATATATATATATATGTGGTGCAAGTAGTATAGTCGCAAAAGGGTAAAGTGCAGGAATGTTGCAATTTATTACGTAATGTTGCAAAGGGGGTGGGGCTGTTGCAAAGGGGTGTGGGGTGTTGCAAAGGGGGTTGGGGATGTTATGCACCATGAACATGTTGCAAAGGGGGGTGTTGCAAAAAATCCTTGCAAAGGGGGTGGGGGATGCCGCAGGTGCAACAAGGGGTCATGAAATTTGGAGGCGGCGTTATCCCCCAAGAGAAAGGAGAGAAAGCAGGAGAGAAAGGAGGAGAGGTGTTCACCTGGCAGGAGCCAAGTGCATATTAAGACTTCAGCCGAGTAGGCGTTGTCTTATAGGCTCCTAATCAGCCAGTTGGCTGAGTCAGCCAGTTGGCTTAGAAGGAGCCAAGAGGGGAAGGGTACACCTGAAGGGGTAGAGAGAGAGAGAGAGTATCGGCCTTTGTTGCCGATTGCAAGGGCTTGGAGGCGGAGTTCTCCCCCAAGCTATTTTCGTAAACCTAACCTAAGAGGCCTCTAAGGGGTTTTCCCAAAGGGCCAGAAAGAGAAAGGACCAGAGGTCCTTGCTCGGCAGGGAGCCGAGCTTGTAATGACTCCGTCGCCAGCTTCTCACTCTTTTATAGACCTCTAATCCGGCTGAGTTGCCAGATAGCGCCATGTATTCAATAGAATGATGAGTTGCCAGATAGCAATATTTAAAACCATATATTAATCAAAATACCACAATATATTTATATGATGGTAGTTAATCAATACAGAATTTCTTTTAATTGTTGGAATTAAGAAGATTCATCTGTTTATTAAATAAATAATTTAAACAAACGCTCTTTACACAATAAATCACTTAATTCCTATTTTATTATAAATACCACAATTGAATAACAGTGGGAAAAACGAAAGGAAAAGAAACCTTGCGAAGATTGGTGGAAATAAACCAAAACACACGCTCGTCCATTCCCCCCAATCTATCTCCTCACCCCATCTGTGTTTGTATATATATATATATATAGAAAGAATCATAATAACCGTGTCTATTTAATTTTGTCATTCCTTATATATATATAAATGGATTTTCACCTTAAAGTGAATTAAAACATTAACTTTATTACTTAATTCCTATTTTTATTATAAATATCACAATTGAATAACAGTGGGAAAGGAAAAGAAACCTTGCGAAGATTGGTGAAAATTAACCAAAACACACACGGTCGAACATTCCCCCCAATCTCCTCACCCCATCTGTGTTTGTATATATAAACGAATGAACAACTCGTGCACACACACACACACACACACACACACACACGCACACACACACGCCTCTGTACATATCATGTGAATGAAAATCAGAAAAAAAATGCCAAACGTATATTTTGTCAATCCTTATATATATATATATATATATATATATATATATATATATATATATATAATATATATATATATATATTAGGGTGTCACTTAAATGCAAAGTTTGAAATTTTCATGCTGACACCCCGCGAATCTATTCCATTGGTAAAAAAAACATGGTGACTGAAAAATCTTTTTATTTGAATAACTATAAAAGGTCGCCCCCGCCTTCCAAAGTTTAATGCTTGCGCGGCGTCTCCATAATCGTTCATTAGATATCTATATATCTCTATATATGTGTGTGTGTGTATCTGTGTGTGTCTGAATATCTGAGAAATAAAGTGAACAATACTTAACGATTCACCGTTTCTCATTTCAGCTACGTGATTTCTGGTGATGGAAACCCGGAAGTGTATATACCTATTAGGGGCAGCGGTTGATGAGGTGAAAGGATGCAAGCTTCCTTCCTACAGGCAAGCATTCGGTTACTTCCTTTACCTTCACCATGAAAAGAAAATGACAATACGTGACGCGTTGAGGAAGTCACTTCGAGCAGTGATGTCCTTCTGGGAGAAAGCTCACATTCCAACCAGACTCGAGACACACTGCGTCAGAAAACTGGATAAAGTCTTCGAGGAGTGGAAAGGACTCAAAAAACACGCCTCAAGGACGAGCGATTCGCACAAGACGAAAGAAAAAGAATTCATTGAACGCCTCGATCGCCTCTTTGACATCGCCCACGCTGATTGTGAGAAATTGGTCAAGTACCCAGAGGATTGGGAGTTCCTTCAGCAGCAGCGCCAGAAAGGACGTCCAGGTTCAATGGCAGGTTTGGACATGACCCATCAGCGCCAAGTCAAAGATTGTACTCGACGTCGGGAGGAAGAGGAAAAACGAAGAAAGCGATCAGCAGCTGAAATGGAGGCAGTATCCAACGAAGCGGTTTTGGAGTCCTCATCCTCCAGCTCAGATGATAGCGAAGAAAAAGGAGCATGTGGTGGTTCGTTAGCGTCTAAACAAAGAGCAACGAAGAACATCATGACATCGGAATTGGCGGCAGCGCTTGATCGCACGCAACTCTCGTCAAGAAAGGCCACATATCTGCTGTTTGAGGCAGCTTCCAGCTTAGGGCATGATGCTAGCGACTACAACATCAATCGTGGATCCATTCATCGTCAGCGTGAAAAATTCCGTACCCTTAAGGCTCGGCAACTGAAGAGCGAGTTCCAAGGCAATAGTCCGTTGACTGTTCACTGGGACGGAAAACTCATGCAAGATCTGACGTCACGAGAATATGTTGACCGCTTACCTATTCTTGTATCTGGCTCCGGGACAGAGCAGCTCCTCGGGGTGCCAAAACTTCTGTCAGGAACCGCGCTGGCACAAACAAATGCCATCATAGATTGCCTGAATGAATGGGGAGTGACCGATCATGTCAAATCTATGTGTTTCGACACAACCGCGACAAACACAGGCCACCGTGGAGGAACTTGTGTTCTTCTGGAAGAAAAAGTTGGACGTGACCTGTTACACTGCGCGTGCAGACACCATGTACTGGAGTTGGTGCTACAGGCGGCATTCGCAGCATCGCTAGATTCAGTATCTACCGGTCCAGAAATTCTGCTTTTCAAGCGCTTCCATGATTATTGGACCCGCATTGACCAGCAACAGTTCCAAACTGCGGACACAGATGCGTTCACCAAAGCAGCTATTTTTAAGCATAGAACGGAGCTCATTGAGTTTGCAAAATCACAAGCACTTCAAGTTCGTGATGACTATCAGGAATTCCTCGATCTTTCCGTCATCTTTCTTGGAGGAGTTCCATACAAGGGACTAAACTTCCGCGCCCCTGGTGCTATGCATCGGGCGAGATGGATGGCTAAGGGGCTCTATGCCATCAAGATCTGGCTCTTCCGAAGACAGTTTAAACTGACGAACACTGAGGAACGCGGAATTCGAGATATCTGCCTCTTTTCTGTTCTAGTTTACATGAAAGCGTGGGCAACAGCTCATCTGTCCATCGAAGCTCCGCTGAATGATTGCGAATTGATGAGGACGCTCCTTCGATACCCGCACAAGAAGATCTCTGATGGTACCACCAAGAAGCTGTCTGCGCACCTGTGGTACCATTCGGAGGAGGCAGTGGGTCTGGCGTTCTTTGATGAGAGGATATCGATGGAAGTGAAGTGCAGCATGGTTGCAGCGTTAGATCAAGAAGCCCCTCACATGCCGCCAAAACGACGTTTGGTTCTTGATACTATGTTCCTCAGTGACAGCAAAGGACTGGAGCAACTGATCACAAAGAACACCCGAGGATTCTTCTCAAAACTTCAGTTGCCAGATTGCTTTCTGCTCCACCATCCCAGTTCATGGACGTCAAACTCTGAATACGTGCAAGCTCGGGATGTGGTCTCCAAACTTGCAGTGGTGAACGACAGAGCAGAACGGGCCGTGGCTCTGGTGAAGGAGCTGAACGGAAAGTTGACAGTGAAAGAAGAACAGCTCCAGTTCCTCGTTCAAGTTGTCACTGACCACAGAAAGCAACACCCAGCTCCGAACAAATCAGCATTAGTGAGGACGCGAAAGAACTAATCACTGATCAGCGTATGAGCACCAATTATTCTGCTACTGTATATGTATTTTATTTCTCAAAGTTTTGCTTTTGTTGCTTCTCCATTTTGTACCATTATTCGCCAAATTATGTCTTCTATTTTGATTATATAATTAACTGTTTGTATTCTTTGCGTTTTTAAGTGTCTTACTTTCGTTATTTCACCAAATTGCCTTGTTTTTTATTATCTGGTTCGGCCCAAGCTGTGAACACTGAACAGCTTGTTGACGTCAACAAATGGGTCTTGTTTTCAGTGACGAGGGCGACCTTTAAATGATGACCAATCAGGACCAAATTTCTCTTCCGTATGTTTTACACCAAATGGAACAATTTTATGGGGTGTCATAGGAAAATATCCATCGTTTAATTTTCCCCCTATTACCTATATATATATATATATATATATATATTATATATATATATATATATATATATATATATATATATATATATATATATATATTATATATATATATATAAATAAATTGATTTCACCTTAAAGTGAATTAAAACATTAACTTTATTACTTAATTCCTATTTTTATTATAAATATCACAATTGAATAACAGTGGGAAAAACGAAAGGAAAAGAAACCTTGCGAAGATTGGTGAAAATAAGCCAAAACACACGGTCGTATTCTCAAATCTATAAACACACACACACACACACACACACACGCACGCACACACGCACACACGCACACGAGGAATCGTTTCCCCAACTCGAATCAAACCTGTTTGCCCAGAGGCCTTTTTGAAATGACCATAATTTGACCTTTCTTCCAGTCAACTCGAGCAAAACCTCACCTCACTCCGATTCTTAGATATACACACAATTATATTAAATAATAATCAGCGAAAGAAACAAGGTGGGCAAACCTGAAAGTACTAATAATTATATATATATATATATATATATATATATATTATATATATATATATATATATATATATAGAAAGAAAGAGAGAGAGAGTTTTGTTCATTCTTTTAAAATAAATAAAGGAATGGATATATATATATATAGGGTGGTACAAATTACAGTAGAAATAATAACACTGGGGAACAAATTTTAACTTTTTTTGGTTTCTTGGACGTGAACAGGTCGGTCTTATAGGAGTTTTTCCGCTGATTCCGAATATAGCCGTAGAATTTCTCTGTCACCCAAGGTTACTGAGAAATTTGTATTTTAATATTTATTCAAAAAGTGTATAGAAGTTAGTAAAAATACTTCATAAAAATTATATAAGTGACAGATTGGCATTTAAAATATTCTTCTTAAAACTTCTTTGTCACTCATTTTCTCTTGTAGTTTTCATTAGGAGCTTCTCGCACCAATGTCCAGCAGTAATCAGCTAACATTGCCGGATCCCACCTCCCTTGGTAGCGTTTCTCCATAGTAGCTATATCTTGGTGGAACCTTTCTCCATGCTGATCGCTTACGTCGCCGAGGTTTTCAGGGAAGAAATCTAAATGGGAGTGCAAGAAATGGATTTTTAGTGACATATTACATCCCAATAACCTATATGCTTCAATCATGTCCTGCACTATTTTTTCATAGTTAGAGGCTTTGATGTTCCCTAGAAAATTTGTGACAACATTCTTCATGGCCTCCCATGCCACTTTTTCTTTTCCTCTCAAGGCATCATCAAACTTTTGATCTTTCATGAGCTCTCTGATTTGGGGGCCAACAAAGATCCCTTCTTTTATCTTTGCATCGCTAAGTCGTGAAAACTTTTTCTTCAAATATTTGAATGCCTCATCTTCCTTGTTCATTGCTTTGACAAAATTTTTCATGATGCCAAGTTTGATGTGAAGTGGCGGTAAGTATATTTTCTTGGGGTCAACTAAGGGTTCATGAGACACATTCTTCAGTCCTGGGATACATTTTTGACGAAGTGGCCAATCCTTTACAAAATAATGCGAATCTCTGGCTCTGCTGTCCCATTCACAAAGGAAGCAGCAGAACTTCGTATAACCGAGCTGCATTCCCAGAAGAAGCGCGACGACTTTTAAATCCCCACATATATACCAACGAAACTGGTCATAATTAATCTGCTGAAGGATGAGTTTCATATTTTCGTAAGATTCCTTCATGTGGACAGCGTGCCCTACAGGAATGGAAGGGTATTTATTTCCATTGTGAAGTAGTACAACCTTGAGGCTTAGCTTCGAAGAGTCAATAAATAAACGCCAATCTTCAGATTTGTGCTCATGACCGAGAGCTAACAGCAGTCCATTTACATTATTACAGTAGCATAAACCACCTGACGAGGAGAAATACTGCATCAGATCTTTTTGGCGAGTGCGGAACGCCGATATGCTTGTATCTTTTGCCAGCAAATTCCATTCACGTAACCTGGAGCCCAATAATTCAGCTTTCTTTTTCGGAAGGTCCAAATCTCTCACGAGATCATTCAGCATAACCTGCGTTATCATACGTTGTTTATTTGATTCAGGTTGCTGAAAGTCTGTATCTTTAGTGTCATCAATTTCCATTGGTTCAACTTCAGACTCTTCATCCAGTGTCCATGACTTTGGGGGAGTTGGAATTGGGTTATCATCGTCATGTAGTACTGGTCTCATGGCAGATGCAAGATTTGGGTATTGAATTTTATGTTTATTTTTGGCAGAGAATCCTGAAACGTTAGTCATACAAAAATAGCAATCCGTTAGGTGATCCTTGGGCTCTCTCCAAATCATTGGTATGGCAAATGGCATAGATTTGCGGGTACCTTTAATCCAACCCCTAAGAGTGACGGCACAGGAAATGCATGAGATATGAGGTGCCCAGGATTTGTCTTGGTCGCCTACCTTACATCCAAAATAAAGTTCGTAAGCCTTCTTCACGAGTGGGGTCATCGTCTTCCTCTGTGCCATTATGGTCAGTTCTCCACATACGTAGCAAAATGTATCTCTGGGATTAATACAGTTTCGATTCATGCTGGCGGAAAATTATTGAAATCACGGAAAACTTTTTGGAATGAAAAACCAATTTTTTCTACTATGAAAAATTTTAAAATTTGAGCAAAACTTGAAAAAAATTTCTTTTTATTAAAAATCTGTTTGTTTAAATAGCTATATTTTTTTAATGCAAAAAATACTATTAAATATAGTTAACCTGGAAAAAAAGAAAGTAAAATTAAATTAGTACACTTAATTTTAACTAATATTTTGGGAAAACTCTGAGTAAATGGAAATATTATTTTCTCGAAAACTATGGGTGATAGAAAAATTCTGAAACCATATTTGGAATCAGCATCATCAAGAAATACATCTCGTCAGGGAGTCGTTGCTCACTCTTCCACATCATAATTTCAACATAACAGGAACATTTGATTATTAGCCAGTTGGCTTAGAAGGTGTAAATGGCTTGTTCAGGTCGAGTTGCCAGATACCACTTTTTAACATTATTATGGAGAGGCGCCAGATACCATTGTATACATTATTATGGAGAGTTGCCAGATACCATTGCTCAGGTACACAGTTGCCAGAGTGTACCATTTATTTTCTTAAAAGTTGGTTTAGAATTCCGCTAGTAGGTTTAGAAAGCGTAACATGATATAATTAACCAAAAGAATTAAGTAAAACAACATTGCATCATTCTGTTTATTATAAATATATAGAAAATAAATATACATTTGAATGATCAATAATAATAGAAATGAGGAATATGCATATAATCCGTCAATATAACAGTACAGGAGAAATATATACACACACACACACACACACAATTATGGAGATATATAGAAAATAAATATACATTTGAATGATCAATAATAATAGAAATATGAACGAGGAATATGCATATAATCAAAAAGATACACACACACACACACACACACACAATTATGGAGATATATAGAAATAAATGTACATTTCAATGATCAATAATAATAGAAATATGAACGAGGAATATGCATATAATCCTTCAATATAACAGTACAGGAGAAATATCACACAAATATGTTAAATACATTTCACTTTTTTTTCAAAATACTAAACTCGCACTTAATCGAGTTTACAATTACATCATTATTGCTCCGCATTACACACTATGTGCGGTTTAATAATATTTTCACCGCTTTAAGTATAGGGAAACCTGTACTCGATACGAAGGGCTTTCATATCGTTCAGTACTATTTTTGTTCCCACTTTACAACCGGTTGGTATGTCATCTTTAAATACATCTAGAATACAATCAAAAGCACGCACAAAGTTCATCGTTAGGTACATTATTAAACACCAGTTTATAAACACGCTTTTCCAATCTAGGGTTTATTTCTACCGACCCGAGCTTTTCAATCGTGAACTCATCTTCACTCAACATAGCGGCAATTGAAATAATCTTCTAAATCGTTACGACAACTGCGCGTTATATAAACAAATAGTTCTTCAGGGTGAACGGTGTAGGTGAGCTCAGCCTTGTACCGATGAATTGCTTTGTACCAAAGTTCATGGTATTTCAAAGAGTCTAAACTTTTTAAATAAACGTCCAGCTCTAGACCATTCTCACCTTGTTCAGCCCTACACTCGGTAAACCCATCGAGCAGAGCGGTGTATGCGTATTCAAGTACTGTATCAAAATAAAGCATATCCGTAACACGCGCGTCTAATATAGGTTTCAGCTTGCGGAATCCGACGATTTCAAACATTCTGTCGAGGATGAAACGGTGTCGCGTAGGAACAAGAGCGTTATTATCAGAAGCATTCTTCCACATCAGCCGTATATCAATGCACGGCCGATCGTTATTTATACACAATGTACATACAACGGCGTTTGAGGGTGCATCACTAATCTGCTCTCTTCTTGTACCTACGTTAGCAGGTATTTTATAACGATCTTCACTCCACTTCTCAACTATCACGAAGATTCTATTCATCTCCTCGACACTTAAATAAACCCGTTTGTTTGTTTGTCTACATTCCGTTTCCAGTACATAGCTAACGGTACCGGATTTACGCCTGAACACGCGCAAAGATTTCGTCACGGACACATCGTACGAGGCGTTGAGAATGCTGCTCAAAGGAAGTTCCATCGTATTCGAGGAGCGCACGTCCACTCGGTTCAAGCTCTGAGATAACTATGAGCCGTGTGAGGCACGCAGGTAGGCAGGAACGGTTCGATGGGCGGCTTACTCGATGATACGTGAATGGGCTTGTTCGAACTCGTATGATCCGCGAGTCGCACCATAATCGTGCGGCGAATTGTTGTACATATTGGGTAGGTCTTATTCCGCTACAAGAATTAATTTCGGTTTTATCACTACCAGACTACGCACCAGATAGTTTCCCTCAGGATAATTTTCACGAACTAGGCACATTTTATAATGTTTTACTAAACATCTTCACACTCCGGCGCACTATTTGAGAGGAACATATGCTCATATTTTTCCTTTCTGCCCATCAAACGATACTCGTCTCTAAAGTCTGTTAAAAACTCACGCAGGGCACTAGCCACAACCTCACTACGAACCTCATCATGATATACATTAATATAGCGATAAAAATACTTAAGATTGTCCATGATCACGAGATTCACATTTTCAGTCGTAGGGTATGAGTAATCGACATGGTGTAACATGACGTAATACCGGTTGTCACACCACCCATCCACAAGACTCATTATCCATACCTGCTGCTTCTCTTCTGCACGTGTTGTTTCTTTTACTTCACGGTATATGTGAGACTTTATAAAGTTTAGCTCTACAGCATACTTCAGCACATCGTCTGTGCAACGAAAGCCTTCAACGGTCTCACCAGAACATCCGTAGAGAATTTGTACATCTTGCAATAAATAAGTTAACAAATGAAATTATGTTAACACAGAAATTCAATTGTTAACTTATTTATCAAACGTGTTTGTAAATATATATATACACCTTGAACATAATCTTTGATGTGTCTATTTTTAACTTATTTATTACACGTGTTTGTAAATATATATATAGCTTGAATATTTCTTTTATTAAATAAATCATGTATCAATTAACGTTTCACTTTCTCCTTTGTGTGTGTGTGCGTGTGCGAGCGCGCGCGCGTGTGTGTATGTGTGTGTGTGTGTGTGTGTGTGTGTGCACAGGTGAAATAACAGCAACGTGATTCATGCTACTACCTGGAAATTCCCTGCGTGGAGCTTGATAATGACGTCAGAACGACATTGTATAAAGGCAGGCGAAACTTTCACTTTAACTCATTACAAGATTGGAAATAGAGGATAGAGTCGTGTTAGTTAGCCCTCTGTGCCTTGACCAATTCCTAGGTGGTGAACATGATATCTGACGTTCCAAACGGGTTTGAAGCACACAAGTTGATAAATATATCGCCCGGTAAAATTGCATCCAGACGTTCCAGAAGAGCTGGTGCATCTTTGCATAAATTATTATTAGTTGCCACTGTGTTACATAAAGCCCGTTTTGTTTACTTAGAAGCAGCACATAATTACCTCCACACAATATTTTCCCCGCCACAAGGGCAACCTGAGGAGATTGTCCCCGACCCACCTCAAGCGCCCGCACCATTACCTGAAGTGTCCGTTACCCCAGTGAGCCCTCTCGATTGTGGTGTCAATAATATCAACCAAGATGATTATTCACCCATTGAATGCATTAGTGAAGAGTGTAAATCTAGATTAGAAGAGAACGACTGTGAACTAGACTCGAGCAGTGAATATGGTTGCAACGAAACCTTGCACCATACCAGAAAAAGACGGAGAGTTTCTGATCAGGAAACAAAGGCTGCAGTTTACTCAATTTGACCAAAACGAATCAAAGATAATTTAGAACATGAACAATGCTCAGGCTGTTATTTTAGCGACTAAAATTTTGTGTTGATGTGGATTCGATCTTACCTCTTGTCGGTGTTCTGAGCAGACAGGCAAACGTCGAGATTTTGCAGCATGGAAGATGACTACATAACTTCTCTCGTGATCAACTTGGAATCCTTGAATTTCTATAAAATCTGTCCAGACGGTCTTCGTCTCGAATCTATTTTAAAACCGGTATTAATTCGTGAACATAGGCTAAAAGTATTTAATAGAATGCTTTCTTTAAAGTATTAGGTTACTGTTGTTTGTGATCACCAAATCTATGCATTTGTTTTTTCTTGTGTTTTCTGTTATTTCTTGTGTTAACATAATTTCAATTGTTAACTTATTTATCACGTGTTTTTAAATATATATGTCTTGAATATAATCATTGATGTGTCTATTGTTAACTTATTTATTCCGTATTTGTAAATATATATATAACTTGAATATCTCGTTTATTAAATCGTATTTGTAAATACATATAACTTGAATATCTCGTTTATTAAATAAATCATGTTTCAATTAGCGTTTCACTTTCTCCTTTGTGTGTGAACAGGTGAATGTTCTAAGCTCCGCCCACTGTTGTGTGTGTGTGTGCACAGGTGAAAGTTCTAAGCTCCGCCCACTGTAAGACCAGCAACGTGAGTCATGCTACTATCTGTGATTCCCTGCGTGGTCAGTCGACTGCAGTAAGCCCTTGAGATCAGACGTGTATTCGCCAGCGTAGAAGAAAAAAAGGAGATCAGACGTGTATTCAAATGGCTACCTTTAATATTGCTTGTACAACGTTTATGAAATGGTATTCAGCAAAGTGCCAGGATGTGGTGGATACCGAAAAACTTCCTATTCCCCCCTCCTAAGCCTCTTTTAAAACCACATTGGATTGTGCGAAGTTGCAAGATGTACAAATACTCTACGGATGTTCTGGTGAGACCGTTGAAGGCTTTCGTTGCACAGACGATGTGCTGAAGTATGCTGTAGAGCTAAACTTTATAAAGTCTCACATATACCGTGATGTAAAAGAAACAACACGTGCAGAAGAGAAGCAGCAGGTATGGATAATGAGTCTTGTGGATGGGTGGTGTGACAACCGGTATTACGTCATGTTACACCATGTCGATTACTCATACCCTACGACTGAAAATGTGAATCTCGTGATCATGGACAATCTTAAGTATTTTTATCGCTATGTTAATGTATATCATGATGAGGTTCGTAGTGAGGTTGTGGCTAGTGCCCTGCGTGAGTTTTTAACAGACTTTAGAGACGAGTATCGTTTGATGGGCAGAAAGGAAAAATATGAGCATATGTTCCTCCCAAACAGTGCGCCGGAGTGTGAAGATGTTTAGTAAAACATTATAAAATGTGCCTAGTTCGTGAAAATTATCCTGAGGGAAACTGTCTGGTGCGTAGTCTGGTAGTGATAAAACCGAAATTAATTCTTGTAGCGGAAAAAGACCTACCCAATATGTACAATAGGGTTATGACTTTTTAGTTTTTTGTCATAAATATTGTTTCCTGTATCATCAATCGATGAACTTTTGCTTGAAAACAATAAAAAAGGGCCTAATTCTTCAGAATTAAAAAAACATGTCACTCCGAAAGCAAATATAGTATATTAGTATATTCGAGACAGATGCATTGCACCATTCTAGATTGGTTACCTGATGATTATCATAAATTGTCCAATATCTTGCAACAATACCGAAAAGCACTAAATACTCTGGAAAATCACTGGAACAGAGACCCATCTGCAATAGCTATACCAAGGAGCAACCAATATTTATTATTTTATTAATTTTTTATTTTTTATTTTGGGGTGAAGTTTTTTCAAAATATATCGAAAAAACTGTTATTTTCATTGTCAGGGGGCAAACGTTCATCGATTTATGATACAGGAACATGAGGTTATAAAAATGTCATAACCCTAATGTACAACAATTCGCCGCACGATTATGGTGCGACTCGCGGATCATACGAGTTCGAACAAGCCCATTCACGTATCATCGAGTAAGCCGCCCATCGAACCGTTCCTGCCTACCTGCGTGCCTCACACGGCTCATAGTTATCTCAGAGCTTGAACCGAGTGGACGTGCGCTCCTCGAATACGATGGAACTTCCTTTGAGCAGCATTCTCAACGCCTCGTACGATGTGTCCGTGACGAAATCGTTGCGCCTGTTCAGGCGTAAATTCGGTACCGTTAGCTATGTACTGGAAACGGAATGTAGACAAACAAACAAACGGGTTCATTTAAGTGTCGAGGAGATGAATAGAATCTTCGTGATAGTTGAGAAGTGGAGTGAAGATCGTTATAAAATACCTGCTAACGTAGGTACAAGAAGAGAGCAGATTAGTGACGCACCCTCATACGCCGTTGTATGTACGTTGTGTATAAATAACGATCGGCCGTGCATTGACATACGGCTGATGTGGAAGAATGCTTCTGATAATAACGCTCTTGTTCCTACGCGACACCGTTTCATCCTCGACAGAATGTTTGAAATCGTCGGATTCCGCAAGCTGAAACCTATATTAGACGCGCGTGTTACGGATATGCTTTATTTTGATACAGTACTTGAATACGCATACACCGCTCTGCTCGATGGGTTTACCGAGTGTAGGGCTGAACAAGGTGAGAATGGTCTAGAGCTGGACGTTTATTTAAAAAGTTTAGACTCTTTGAAATACCATGAACTTTGGTACAAAGCAATCGATCGGTACAAGGCTGAGCTCACCTACACCGTTCACCATGAAGAACTATTTCTTTATATAACGCGCAGTTGTCGTAACGATTTAGAAGATTATTTCAATTGCCGCTATGTTGAGTGAAGACGAGTTCACGATTGAAAAGCTCGGGTCGGTAGAAATAAACCCTCGATTGGAAAAGCGTGTTTATAAACTGGTGTTTAATAATGTAGCTAACGATGAACTCTTTGTGCGTGCTTTTGATTGTATTCTAGACGTATTTAAAGATGACTTACCAACCGGTTGTAAAGTGGGAACAAAAATAGTACTGAACGATATGAAAGCCCTTCATATCGAGTACAGGTTTCCCTATACTTAAAGCTGTGAAATATTATTAAACAGCATATACTGCGTAATGCAGAGCAATAATGATGTAATTGTAAACTCGATTAAGTGCGAGTTTAGTATTTTGAAAAAAAAGTGAAATGTATTTAACATATTTGTGTGATATTTCTCCTGTACTGTTATATTGAAGGATTATATGCATATTCCTCGTTCATATTTCTATTATTATTGATCATTGAAATGTATATTTATTTCTATATATAACACGAACTTGATTGCTGATATAAAAATAACCCCAAACATTATCTCAGACCACAACTTAATCGAGATATCAACAAATATGATGGCAGCATTAGAAGACAATACACATATTGTGGAAAGAAGTAAATTCGGGGCCTTTAACTTAAACTCGAAGGCTATAAATTGGGAAGCAATCAGATCGCACATGGCCCAAATAGAATGGAGAACAATTTTCGAGAATAAAACAACGGAAGAAATGCTAACAACTTTGGAGGAAAAAACGCTGAGAATTTTAGAAAAATATGCTCCGAAATCACAGCCAAAAGGAAAGAGGAGCTGGCTAGAAAGGCAAAAGAGAAGACTATTCCGCCAAAGAAAGAGAGTGGAGGCGAAGTTAGGAAACTGCGGAGATAATGCAGGAAAATAATAAAAGAAAAACTGGAGGGTATCGATAGGGAAATACAAGCCCTGATTAAGGACCATACAGAGAGGGAAGAGGAAAAGGCGGTAGAAGAAATAAAGGAAAATCCAAAATACTTCTATAGCTATGCAGAAAGGAAAACAAAAACGCGCGCCGCTATTGGGCCCTTAAGGACGGGAAATAATGAACTAACCGACGATCCAAAAGAAATATCTGATACATTGAGAGCTCAATATGAATCAGTTTTCAGTACCTCAAAAAGTGACAAAGCGATACCTGACATAAATGCATTCTTTGAAGAGGAATTGCAAGGAGAGTATATAACAGACTTTGAGTTTACACCAGAAGATGTAGCGAGAGCTATAGAACAAATGAAACTACATTCAGCTGCAGGTCCGGACAATTGGAACGCATTATTGATTAAAAACTGTAAAAATAAAATAGCTACACCTTTATACTGGATATGGAGAAGATCCCTAGACACTGGGGAAATACCGAGCATCTTGAAAAGAGCAAACATTGTCCCTATATATAAAGGAGGGGACAGATCTCAAGCAAAGAACTATAGACCAGTGTCATTGACGTCCCACCTCACCAAAGTATTTGAAAGAATAGTTAGAGAGAAAATTTATGATTTCCTGGAGACACGGGAAAGATTCAACAAAAATCAGCATGGATTCCGATGAGGTAGATCATGCCTATCACAACTAATAGAGCACTACAACAATATCCTAGATGCATTGGAAGGCAATGACAACTACGATGTTATATACACAGATTTTGCTAAAGCTTTCGATAAATGTGACCATGGTATAATAGGACATAAAATTAAAGACATGGGAATTACAGGCAAAGTGGGAAAATGGATCTACAACTTCCATAGTGATCGTCTGCAGGTCGTCAAAATTCAAGGTATATCATCATCAGAATCGGAAGTATGCAGCTCAGTACCACAAGGGACAGTACTGGCCCCACTCCTGTTCATTATCATGCTAACAGACATAGACAGCGGAGTAAACAGCAATAGTATAGTAACATCCTTTGCAGACGATACAAAGATCAGCAGAAAAATCAGCGATGTACATGACGTGGAGGCCTTGCAGAGGGACACGAACAAAATATACAAATGGTCAGAAGACAACAACATGTCATTCAACGCCGAGAAATTTCAACTCTTGAGATATGGTAGAAAAGAAGAACTTAAACAGACTGCATATTATGCTCCAGATAGACAGGAAATTCAGAGAAGCATGAAAGCGATTGATCTCGGGATAATAATGACAGATGATGCGAAATTCGAAACACAAAATCAGATAGCGATAAATAAATCAAAAAGAGTCGCCGGACAGGTTCTAAGAACGTTCAAGAGAAGGGACAGGACAGTAATGATTCCCCTGCTATAAACACTGATTATACCAAAACTTGAATACTGCTCAGTTTTGACGTCCCCATATAAAAAGGAAGAAACTAATAAACTAGAAGAAACGCAAAGGCATTTCACAGCCAAGATTGATGGCGGCAAAGAACTCAACTACTGGGAAAGACTACGTAAACTAAATCTGTACTCACTGGAAAGAAGAAGAGAGAGGTACATCATAATCTACATATGGAAAATGATCGAAAAACTGGTACCAAACCTAAAACTAAACCCAATTACCATTCAAACAACACTGGAAAATAGGAAAGGCAGAATGTGTAGTGTTCCCAAATTAAAAGCACGACAAGGGACCTCCTCAACCCTGAAGGAAAATAGCTTGGTTGTCAGGGGGCCAAGACTTTTCAACCAGCTTCCTAAGGACCTCAGAAACGTAACGGGGGTCAAAGTTGAAGTCTTCAAGAAAAGACTGGATGCCTGGCTCAGGACAGTACCAGATGAGCCGGGCGTGCCTGGCTATGTACGGTGGAGAGCGCAAGAAAGTAACTCGCTCCTCCACCGGGCCAGACCTAGAGGCGGGGCCACCAGCTTGACCTCCGTGTGAAAAGAGACCAACACACGAAACAACATAAGGTTCATAAGGTAAGGTATATATCTCCATAATTGTGTGTGTGTGTGTGTGTGTGTGTGTGTGTGTGTGTATTTTTTTGATTATATGCATATTCCTCGTTCATATTTCTATTATTATTGATCATTCAAATGTATATTTATTTTCTATATATCTCCATAATTGTGTGTGTGTGTGTGTGTGTGTGTGTGTACATATTTCTCCTGTACTGTTATATTGACGGATTATATGCATATTCCTCATTTCTATTATTATTGATCATTCAAATGTATATTTATTTTCTATATATTTATAATAAACAGAATGATGCAATGTTGTTTTACTTAATTCTTTTGGTTAATTATATCATGTTACGCCTTCTAAACCTACTAGCGGAATTCTAAACCAACTTTTAAGAAAATAAATGGTACACTCTGGCAACTGTGTACCTGAGCAATGGTATCTGGCAACTCTCCATAATAATGTATACAATGGTATCTGGCGCCTCTCCATAATAATGTTAAAAAGTGGTATCTGGCAACTCGACCTGAACAAGCCATTTACACCTTCTAAGCCAACTGGCTAATAATCAAATGTTCCTGTTATGTTGAAATTATGATGTGGAAGAGTGAGCAACGACTCCCTGACGAGATGTATTTCTTGATGATGCTGATTCAAAATATGGTTTCAGAATTTTTCTATCACCCATAGTTTTCGAGAAAATAATATTTCCATTTACTCAGAGTTTTCCCAAAATATTAGTTAAAATTAAGTGTACTAATTTAATTTTACTTTCTTTTTTTCCAGGTTAACTATATTTAAAAGTATTTTTTGCATTAAAAAAATATAGCTATTTAAACAAACAGATTTTTAATAAAAAGAAAGAAATTTTTTTCAAGTTTTGCTCAAATTTTAAAATTTTTCATAGTAGATAAAATTGGTTTTTCATTCCCAAAAGTTTTCCGTGATTTCAATAATTTTCCGCCAGCATGAATCGAAACTGTATTAATCCCAGAGATACATTTTGCTACGTATGTGGAGAACTGACCATAATGGCACAGAGGAAGACGATGACCCCACTCGTGAAGAAGGCTTACGAACTTTATTTTGGATGTAAGGTAGGCGACCAAGACAAATCCTGGGCACCTCATATCTCATGCATTTCCTGTGCCGTCACTCTTAGGGGTTGGATTAAAGGTACCCGCAAATCTATGCCATTTGCCATACCAATGATATGGAGGAGCCCAGGATCACCTAACGGATTGCTATTTTTGTATGACTAACGTTTCAGGATTCTCTGCCAAAAATAAACATAAAATTCAATACCCAAATCTTGCATCTGCCATGAGACCAGTACTACATGACGATGATAATCCAATTCCAACTCCCCCAAAGTCATGGACACTGGATGAAGAGTCTGAAGTTGAACCAATGGAAATTGATGACACTAAAGATACAGACTTTCAGCAACCTGAATCAAATAAACAACGTATGATAACGCAGGTTATGCTGAATGATCTCGTGAGAGATTTGGACCTTCCGAAAAAGAAAGCTGAATTATTGGGCTCCAGGTTACGTGAATGGAATTTGCTGGCAAAAGATACAAGCATATCGGCGTTCCGCACTCGCCAAAAAGATCTGATGCAGTATTTCTCCTCGTCAGGTGGTTTATGCTACTGTAATAATGTAAATGGACTGCTGTTAGCTCTCGGTCATGAGCACAAATCTGAAGATTGGCGTTTATTTATTGACTCTTCGAAGCTAAGCCTCAAGGATGTACTACTTCACAATGGAAATAAATACCCTTCCATTCCTGTAGGGCACGCTGTCCACATGAAGGAATCTTACGAAAATATGAAACTCATCCTTCAGCAGATTAATTATGACCAGTTTCGTTGGTATATACTATATATGGGGATTTAAAAGTCGTCGCACTTCTTCTGGGAATGCAGCTCGGTTATACGAAGTTCTGCTGCTTCCTTTGTGAATGGGACAGCAGAGCCAGAGATTCGCATTATTTTGTAAAGGATTGGCCACTTCGTCAAAAATGTATCTCAAGACTGAAGAATGTGTCTCATGAACCCTTAGTTGACCCCAAGAAAATATACTTACCGCCACTTCACATCAAACTTGGCATCATGAAAAATTTTGTCAAAGCAATGAACAAGGAAGATGAGGCATTCAAATATTTGAAGAAAAAGTTTTCACGACTTAGCGATGCAAAGATAAAAGAAGGGATCTTTGTTGGCCCCCAAATCAGAGAGCTCATGAAAGATCAAAAGTTCGATGATGCCTTGAGAGGAAAAGAAAAAGTGGCATGGGAGGCCATGAAGAATGTTGTCACAAATTTTCTAGGGAACATCAAAGTCTCTAACTATGAAAAATAGTGCAGGACATGATTGAAGCATATAGGTTATTGGGATGTAATATGTCACTAAAAATCCATTTCTTGTACTCCCATTTAGATTTCTTCCCTGAAAACCTCGGCGACGTAAGCGATCAGCATGGAGAAAGGTTCCACCAATATATAGCTACTATGGAGAAACGCTACCAAGGGAGGTGGGATCCGGCAATGTTAGCTGATTACTGCTGGACATTGGTGCGAGAAGCTCCTAATGAAAACTACAAGAGAAAATCAGTGACAAAGAAGTTTCAAGAAGAATATTTTAAATGCCATTCTGCCACTAATATAATTTTTATGAAGTATTTTTACTAACTTCTATACACTTTTTGAATAAATATTAAAATACAAATTTCTCAGTAACCTTGGGTGATAGAGAAATTCTACGGCTATATTCGGAATCAGCGGAAAAAATACTATAAGACCTAAGACCGACCTGTTCACGTCCAAGAAACAAAAAAAAGTTAAAATTTGTTCCCCAGTCTTATTATTACTACTGTAATTTGTACCACCCTATATATATATATATATATATATATATATATATCCATTCCTTCATTTATTTTAAAAGAATGAACAAAACTCTCTCTCTCTCTCTTACTATATATATATATATATATACTTATATACTTATGTATATATATATATATATATTATAATATTATATATATATATATATATATATATACACAGGGTGTCCGAGAATTATCTGTACAATTTTTGGCTGTTATTAAAAGTCAACCATGAAGTGCAGAAATTCCAGTGTTGTCCCTTTTACAGAGAATCTCATTAAGTTTTTTCTGATACCACGTTTTGACAAGTTTTTTAGAAATGTACGCGGGTGACAGACATTGATGATTTAAAAGCAAGAATCACAGCTGCTATTGAGCGAATTGATGTGGATGTGCTGCAGCGTACATGGCAACATTTGGAGTATCGATTGGATGTTTTGCGAATCACTAATGGTGCACATATCGAATGTTTGTAACAACGTTACTTTAATAAAATAAACATTTGAAAATACAGATTCTAAATAATCTTGTTTAAGAATTTTACGTGTGTTATCAAGAATTTTATTAAAAGATGAAATTGTACAGATAATGTTCGGACACTGGAATTTCTAAAAAACTTGTCAAAACTTGGTATCAGAAAAAACTTAATGAGATTCTCTGTAAAATGGGACAACACTGGAATTTCTACACTTCATGGTTGACTTTTAATAACAGCCAAAAATTGTACAGATAATTCTCGGACACCCTGTATATATATATAATTATTAGTACTTTCAGGTTTGCCCACCTTGTTTCTTTCGCTGATTATTATTTAATATAATTGTGTGTATATCTAAGAATCGAAGTGAGGTGAGGTTTTGCTCGAGTAGACTGGAAGAAAGGTCAAATTATGGTCATTTCAAAAAGGCCTCTGGGCAAACAGGTGTGATTCGAGTCGGGGAAACGATTCCTCGTGTGCGTGTGTGCGTGTGTTTGTGTGTGTGTGTGTGTGTGTGTGTGTGTGTGTATAGATTTGAGAATACGACCGTGTGTTTTGGCTTATTTTCACCAATCTTCGCAAGGTTTCTTTTCCTTTCGTTTTTCCCACTGTTATTCAATTGTGATATTTATAATAAAAATAGGAATGAAGTAATAAAGTTAATGTTTTAATTCACTTTAAGGTGAAAATCAATTTATATATATATATATATATATATATATATATATATATATATATATATATATATATATAAGGATTGACAAAATATACGTTTGGCATTTTTTTCTGATTTTCATTCACATGATATGTACAGAGGCGTGTGTGTGTGCGTGTGCGTGTGTGTGTGTGTGTGTGTGCACGAGTTGTTCATTCGTTTATATATACAAACACAGATGGGGTGAGGAGATTGGGGGGAATGGTCGACCGTGTGTTTTGGTTAATTTTCACCAATCTTCGCAAGGTTTCTTTTCCTTTCCCACTGTTATTCAATTGTGATATTTATAATAAAAATAGGAATTAATTAATAAAGTTAATGTTTTAATTCACTTTAAGGTGAAAATCCATTTATATATATATAAGGAATGACAAAATTAAATAGACACGGTTATTATGATTCTTTATATATATATATATATATAATATACAAACACAGATGGGGTGAGTAGATTGGGGGGAATGGACGAGCGTGTGTTTTGGTTTATTTCCACCAATCTTCGCAAGGTTTCTTTTCCTTTCGTTTTTCCCACTGTTATTCAATTGTGGTATTTATAATAAAATAGGAATTAAGTGATTTATTGTGTAAAGAGCGTTTGTTTAAATTATTTATTTAATAAACAGATGAATCTTCTTAATTCCAACAATTAAAAGAAATTCTGTATTGATTAACTACCATCATATAAATATATTGTGGTATTTTGATTAATATATGGTTTTAAATATTGCTATCTGGCAACTCATCATTCTATTGAATACATGGCGCTATCTGGCAACTCAGCCGGATTAGAGGTCTATAAAAGAGTGAGAAGCTGGCGACGGAGTCATTACAAGCTCGGCTCCCAGCCGTGCAAGGACCTCTGGTCCTTTCTCTTTGTGGCCCTTTGGGAAAACCCCTTAGAGGCCTCTTAGGTTAGGTGTACGAAAATAGCTTGGGGGAGAACTCCTCCTCCAAGCCCTTGCAATCGGCAACAAAGGCCGATACTCTCTCTCTCTCTCTCACTCTCTCTACCCCTTCAGGTGTACCCCCCCCTTGGCTCCTTCTATGCCAACTGGCTGATTAGGAGCCTATAAGACAACGCCTACTCGGCTGAAGTCTTAATATGCACTTGGCTCCTGCCAGGTGAACACCTCTCCTCCTTTCTCTCCTCCTTTCTCTCCTTTCTCTTGGGGGATATCGCCGCCTCCAAGTTTCATGACCCCTTGTTGGTTGCACCTGCAGCATCCCCCACC
Organism: Bathynomus jamesi; assembly: GCA_023014485.1. NCBI lineage: Eukaryota > Metazoa > Arthropoda > Malacostraca > Isopoda > Cirolanidae > Bathynomus > Bathynomus jamesi. The sequence goes on along the minus strand of JAJOZX010000010.1, from coordinate 2,271,005 downwards.
CCCCTTTGCAGGGATTTTTTGCAACACCCCCTCTTTGCAACATGTTGCATAACACCCCCAACCCCTTTGCAACACCCCACCCCTCTTTGCAACATTGCAACATTACGTAATAAATTGCAACATTCCTGCACTCTACCCTTTTTCGGCTATACTACTGGTGCAAACCCAAAGGGAAAAAGAAAAATGATTCCAAGGCCTTTGGTGTATTCAGAAGTACACCTCGTCAGGGAATGAAGGGAGAAGGCGAGATGACGAAGATATATACATATGTACAACGGGACAGAAAAATAAAAAGATTAGCAATTAGCACATGATTAACAAGAGTTGATTAAAGGGAAAAGGTATTTTAACAGGATATTGTCAATTTTATACATTCCCTCACTGTTATTGAAGTTATTTTTAAAATGGATAAATACACATTCTAGAATATACCTTTCAATTATATCTGTGTCTTTAACAAGCGCTTTAGAACTCTCCCTTTAGAACTATTGTTCGTCAGCCAGACTCCTCACTGAACGGACGCATTCCCTGGGCTCTCTGATACTGTTTCTACTTTTCGATATTGCCGTTAAATTTACTATTGGAAAGTTCTGAATTTTTATATACTTGCGTTTATATTCACGTTGTTATAGTTAAGTAACTGAATATTAGTGGTTTTTAGCGATTTAGAAGTTTTCAAAGCGTGCCGGCTTAATTTAATTTAATCTTGTGACGGTTATAAACGTTAACTACTTTAACTTACGCGATGCCGTCGCAGAAAGCGTCGTGTGCTAGGTGTGGGGTTAATCGGTGGTATACGGATTTTAAAGATGACAACGGCGGTCCTATGGCGATTACCGAGAGATCGGTGTGTTTCTTTTGAGAGTTAAGCGAAGAGATAGTTGATTTAAAACGTAGTGTACGCGAGGTGACTGAAAGACCTGCAACGCTTGATGAGGGCAGGGGTAGGCTTACAGTTGACGAAGGCCGAACCTATACTAACGTTGAAGACGTTAGTAGGTTGAAGGGTGAGGTTAGAAACCTAGTTTCTAGTATAGGTAGCTTATTGGGAAGGTTAAACAGAGTTGAGGACGGGGTTAAGGCTGGTCCGGGATTAGTAGACTGGGAGGGATTTAGAGTAGTTAAGGGTGGAGCTAGGCTCTGTACGTTAGGTGATAGGAGTCCTCCCCCTCTCGAAGTTTCGAACCCTTTCGCCCAGTTGGATAGGGATGTGAACGAGGGGGAAACGACTTTAATTGAGGACTCCTTAGTGCGTCATATGGATAAGGAGTTCGTTGAACGGAATCCAACCAAGAGGAGGAGGGTCTGTCTACCAGGGGCCAGGGTTGACAGAATTTGAGACGAAGTAGATAAGATTGATGTTGCCTCCCGTCACTCGATGGTGGTGATGATAGTAGGGGGCATCGACTCGTATAGGCCCGATACGAGAATGCCTGACGTTTTGGAAAGATATAGGGGGTTAATTAAGTCCCTAAAGGCAAGGTCAGATAGGCATTTAGTTCTAGGTATTACCCCTAGGCACGGTTTAAATTTTAGGATTACGTCAAAAACAATATTTTTGAACACTAAACTAGAGGAAATTTGTGCTCAGGAAAATGTACCCTTCGTAAAGCTGTGGTCAGAATTCAATGATCCTAGCCTTTTTATAAAAGATGGGGGTGCATTTCAATGAAATAGGGAATGCTAGGGTAGGTAGGTTAATCGATGAGAACGTTCGAAAGCTGTATAGGTCGAAACCCTCTTTAAACGTTGTGGTTCCGGGAAAAGCCGGCCCCACGTGAAAAATAGTTTAAAACGCCGATCCGTGTTAAAAAATAAGAGTAATAATCTACTTAAGCTCCCGTCTCTCCGATTTTCATGAATTATACATTGGTAGCTTCGTTTCTTCATTGCAGTAGGAATGCGATTTAGACAGTTTCTAGTAAGGGAAATGCTTCAAAACCTAACCTAACCTATCATTTTGAAGCACAGCTCGCCTTGCTATAATGCCAACTGTTTTGAGACAACCTAACCCAACCTTACCCAACAAAAGCCGTACGTACATTTCCACAATTAGTGTGGTGGGTAGAGCTGGGCTGCTGCAATGAGGAAGGCATGCATTATGGCAAGGTGAGCTTTGCTTCAAAATGCTAGGTTACGTTAGGTTAGGTTTTGAAGCATTTCCCTTACTAGAGACTGTCTAAATCGCATTCCTAATGAAGAAACGAAGCTACCGATATATACTTTATGAAAATCGGAGAAACGGGAGCTTAAGTAGATTATTACCAAAATAAGGGTCTTTTCCGTTTGGGGGCTTGCAGCGAATTTTAATGAAAATCGGTATACTAATGTAGTTTTGGTCATTGATTTAAAAAATAACTTTCTTTTTTTGGAGAAATGAAAAACAAACATGTTAGAGAACTTTAAATAACACTGGTCTACAAATTTTGAAAAAGTTTGTGCTTCGGAGATAAAATATGTTTCCTATTATGGATTTTGGGGTGCTGAAAACGAATATGACCATAAAAACAGTCGGTTGGCTACAGTTTCCAAGAAAATTTAAGTTACACATTTTGCGTATATGTATACCATATATTAGTAACATACCTGTACAATGCAGTCACTTATATTGATTCAACACATCGCTTCTTTGCTTGTCTCTTGTATTCAACTTCTGGAGCATCTCTTGTCTAGCAGTAGTCTGCTAACAATGATGGACTCCATTTCCCCTGGTAGTGTTTCTCCATCGCTGAGATATCCTGGTGGAAACGTCCACCATGTTCATCGCTGATTGCTCCGCAGTTGGCCGGAAAAAATTCCAGGTGCGAATGGAGGAAATGTATCTTTAAAGACATATTGCAGCCCATTTTTTGATAGGACAACAGCAAGTTTTCCACCAGCTCCCTGTAATTGTCAGCTTTGGTATTTCCGAGAAAATTGGTTGCTACTAACCGGAAAGCATTCCACGCTGTCTTCTCCTCACCACCTAGGATACGGTCGAACTCCTCATCTCTAAGAAGCTCGCGGATCTGTGGACCAACAAATACACCCTCCTTGATTTTTGCTTCACTGAGCTTTGGGAATTTACCACCAAGGTACTTAAAAGCTGCCCCCGTTTTATCCATAGCCTTAATAAAATTTTTCATGACGCCCAGTTTGATGTGTAAGGGTGGTAACAAAATCTTGCTCGATTCTACAAGTGGAGGTTACTGAACATTTTTTGTTCCAGGTTCCAATGAGTGTCGGAGTGGCCAATCCTTCTTGATGTAATGAGAAGTCCTAGCCCGACTATCCCATTCACACAGAAAACAACAATACTTCTGTTTAGTCGAATTCTACATTTTATTAGTTAATAATAATATACATTAGCACAGTATAAGAAGAGGAACGTTGCCAGACGTGAACTTAGTCCATCCTTATCATTAATCTCGGCCGCCTCGCAGAGTTAGAGCCTCGCCAGAGTTAGTCTGTGCCTCGCAGAGTTAAGTATTCCGGCAAAACTGTATCAAGTTATTGTTTTTCAATTTTCTGCCCGACTATCCCATTCTCATAGAATAAAGTCCTATACTTTGTGTATCCCGGCTGCATTCCAAGATATTAACAACTTTGAATTCACCACAAACCTGCCACTGATGTTTGTCATAGTTTATGTAGTTCTTAAGTTGCAAACTCATCTTGTCATATGTTTCCTTCATATGGACTGCATGACCAACTGGAATTGATGGCAATACGTTGCCAACATGCAACAAAACAGCTTTTAGACTCAACTTCGATGAATCAATGAACAGTCTCCACTCATCAGGATTGTGAATAATGTTGAGAGCTGCCATCACACCATCGATGTCGTTGCAAGCTACAAGGTCACCTTCCATGATGAAGAATGGGACAAAATCTTTTTGACGGTCACGAAACCTACACACTCTAACATTTTCAGCGAGGAGATTCCACTGCTGCAATCTGGAGCCCAACAGCTCTGCCTTACTCTTTGGCAGTTCTAAATCTCTGATAAGGTCGTTTAATTCATTCTGAGTTATCATGTGCGGTTTAGAAGATGTCAAGTTATAAACAAATTCAGGGTCTTGTGAAGTTGAAGGCTCACAAGTTTCGCAGGTTCCTTCATTCTCCTCGTCCTCTGACTCCAGGGAGAATGAGTATGGGGGCTCAGGAATGGGTAGTCCTTCGCCGTGAGGTACCGGGTGTATAACAGAGGGTATATTCGGATATTGTAAAATCCACTTTTTCTTCTTGCAAATACCTTTCTTGACTGGAGGCACCATGCAGAAGTAACAATTACTGACATGATCTGTTGGTTCCCTCCACACCATTGGCACTGCAAAAGGCATAGATTTCCTTTTCCGATTCACCCACTGGCGAAGGTTTGTTGCACAAGTATTACAGCATATGTGTGGGGCCCAGCTCTTGTCCTGTTCTCCAATCTTACAGCCAAAATAAAGGTGATAGGGTTTCCTAATCACGGCGGTTATAGCACGCTTTTGTGATGCAAAAGTCAATTCTCCACAAACATAACAGAAGTTATCTACACTGTTCACGCAATTACGAGGCATCTTTGTTCAAATTAGGCTGAAAAAAATTCAGTTTCAAAAGCAAACACTAAAAAGTTTGGCAAGGGTGCACTGTATGACTTCCGCGAATGAACTGATGCTGTGGCGTAATATGTAGACGCCTGTGACACATCGACGCCTTGACTCTACTGCGCATGCGCGTAGTTATATTTTTTTATTTTAATAAATTAATGTAATTACATTGCATTTTAATAATTTTAAATTAGGTAAGGTTAAGTTAGGTTAGTATTCCATTTATATTAATATCAAAAACATTATGGGAAGCAATATGTTAAAATGATCCAATCTATTTTTTAATAAATAATTTACAAATACATAATGTAATAGATAAATTTAAAATTACATTTTATTGTATATATATATGTATATATATATATTATATATATGTATATATTTACGTTAATTTATTAAAATAAAAAATATACTACGCGCATGCGCAGTAGATTCAATGCGTCGATGTGTCACAGGCGTCTACATATTACGCGACAGATGCAGTCCAGTTAGTAGGGTGCAGGGTTGCCTGATATCTTTATAAATAGAGCCAATTGGCAATTTTAGGCATCATTTTTGTATTCAGTGACCCAAAATTAGTAAAGATTGACTACTTTTATTTCCGAAGCATTTTGGCTGTAGACCAGTGTAATTAATGTGTGTTTTAACTAGCTTAAACTAGTAACAGAGGATTGTTAAATTTAGCCAGAGTCACAAATTGGTACTGTTTATGAGAAAGTGCTATTAGTGTGGGAAAGTGTGTTCCTTTGATAAGAATACCCAGTTTTTTCGTTGCCAAAAGCGTCGGTCAAACGGTAGAAAGTGCAACTTTACGAAGAATACGTTTTTTCAAGGATCCCGGCAGATCTGTAAAAGTAGCAGAAGTAGCAGGTTAGGTCAGTTGAATGCCAGGTTAAGTCAATTGAATGCCAGGTGAGGTTGTCATGATATTTTCGTCAAAAACACATTAATTATTTAAAGTGCTCTAACATGTTTGTTTTTCATTTCTCCAAAAAAAGAAAGTTATTTTTGAAATCAGTGACCAAAACTACATTAGTATAACAATTTTCATTAAAATTCGCTGCTAGCCCCTAAACGGAAGCGATCCAAAAATAATTTAAACGCCTTTTATTTTAACGTGCATAGTATTAGAAATAAATTGAACGAATTTAAGGCGATAATTTATTCCGGGAACTACGATATAGTTGCTATAACGGAAACGTGGTTAAATGCCGTAACTTGGGACTTCTTGGGGGAACTTGATGTAGCGGGATTTAAAAATTTACAAATGATAAGTTACATAGGATTGGTGGCGACGTTTTGTTGTTCGTTCGTGATTCCCTTAGGGCTATCGAGGTTAAGATAGATTTTCCGGCAGCAATTAATGCGATATGCGTTGAAGTTAGGGCGCTTAGTATTAGCTTTAATTTCGTGGTTTACAGACCTCCCGTTCAATCCCTCGATACCGATACTAGATTTTACACACTTCTTAGTAACTTTATTAATAATCGAGATAGTATAGTTGTCGAAGACTTTAACTGCTCTAACGTTAATTACGAAACTTTTACTGGTAATGATGAGGGTTTGAGACTGATTGAGTTCATGGAAGATAATTTTTTACGACAGGTGGTTACCGAACCAAAGCGCGGTGACAACATTTTAGAAGTGGTGATGACGAACGACGAAAATATAGTCGAAGGTTTGCAAGTAGGTGAGAGTTTGGGATGTAGTGATCACCAAATTATTAGGTTTAAGCTATTGATAGAAAACAGTAAGTATAGTAACGTAATAGAAGTCCTTGATTTTCGTAGGGCTAATTTTGATAGTTTTGCGGATAGGATGAGAGTAGTCGACTTGGGTAATTTATTTATTGGTAATGACGCAAATTTTCATTGGGAGGCATTTAAAGAAAGTTTTTAAATAACGAAAGCGAGTTTATTCCGCGTAGGCCTAAGTGCGCTAGTAATCATGGTAGGCCCAAGTGGTGGACTAGGGAAATAGGTGAGTTCATGAACAAGCGTAACAGAGCGTAGAGACTTAAGCGCAATCGCACGGGAGCTAACTTTAATAGATATATCGAGCTTAGACGTCAGATTAAAAGATCTGTTAGGAATGCTAAGCGTAATTTTGAGATGCTTGTAGCTGCGGATAGTAAACATAATCCGAAAATTTTTTTTGACTACGTTAATAATCGTAAGCAGATAAAATATAACATAGGCCCTCTAGTGGCGCTAACGGCACTTTGGCTTCCGACGCTCAGGCAATGGCGGTTTTTTTTTAACAACTTTTTGCGACAGTTTTTACCGTAGAAGATGTAAATAATGTCACCGACGTTGACGATATCGTTCCATTTAAAAGCGAGACTATTTTGAATAAAATAACTGTTTACGAGGGTGAGATTGCGCATTATATCGATAAGCTAAAAGTTAGCTGACTCGTTTTATCCTAGACATTTGAAAGATTTGAAAGACGTTATCGTTGGCCCCTTAACAAATTTTTTTAATAAATCACTGGAAGCGACGATTATTCCTGAAGACTTCAAATTAGCTAATGTTACGCCCATTTTTAAAAAAGGCCGCCGCACAGTAATTAGCAATTATAGGCCTGTTAGCTTAACGTCAATTGTCGGTAAACTTTTGGAATCCGTAGTTAGGGACCTTATCGTCTATCACTTAGAAAGACGCGATTTGATTAATAGTAGTCAGCATGGGTTTCGACGTCATAGATCTTGTTTAACTAATTTGTTAGAGTTTTATAACGAAATAGTGCGTGAAAACGATAGGCATAGAGCGGCTGACGTTATTTATTTAGACTTTAAAAAAGCGTTCGATACAGTTCCGCAGAGAAGATTAATTGCGAAGGTTAAAGCGCATGGTATACGCGGTCAGGTAGCTAACTGGTTAGAGGAATGGCTTCGTGCCAGGAAACAGAGGGTCGTTGTTAATGGTAGGGAATCGGGGTGGTTGGATGTAGGTAGCGGTGTCCCTCAGGGTTTCAGTGATAGGCCCATTGCTATTTGTAATCTACATTAACGATATAGATGTAGGATTGACTAGTAACGTGTCAAAATTCGCGGACGATACTGAAATAAGCGGTAAAGTTGTTAACGTGGCCGATAGAAATAGGCTCCAAGACGATGTAAATAGGATTATGGAGTGGACGGATAAGTGGCAGATGCAATTTAACGTAGACGAATGTAAAGTTTTGCATACAGGTTCTCGTAACAACAATTACACGTACACGATGGATGATAGAGAGTTAGCGAGCGTTGACGAGGAAGTAGATTTAGGCGTACGCGTATCTCAGGATTTAAAAGTTAGGAACCAGTGCTGGAGTCTTGGCAAAAGTTAATAGGATGTTAGGCTTCAAAGCGCGTAATTTCGAATTTAAGTCGAAGAATATTATATTGCCCCTTTACAAGTCCCTAGTCAACCCTCAATTAGAATATGCCGTTCAGGTTTGGTGCCCATATTTACGTGAGGATATTGATAGGTTGGAAAGGGTTCGGCGACGCACCACGAAACTAATTCCGTCACTACGTAACAAGTCTTACGAAGATAGGATTAAAGAGTTAGACTTGCATTCACTCGAAACTAGGAGATTAAGGGGGGAGCTTATTGAAGTTTTAATCGTTAATGAAATCGAAAACGTAAATTTTTACATTGTTCTTTTTCGATAACAGCAATACTCGTAATAACGGATTTAAATTACGTGGCAGACGTTTCATTACTAACATCGCTAAAAACTTTTTTACGTTTAAAGTAATTGATAAATGGAATAATCTTAATAATCTTTCCGCGTCGATCGCGAACTCTACCAGCGTTAATATGTTTAAAAACCGTTTAGATAGGCATTTTAAAAATATTAACGTCGTTTAAAATAATAAAAAAATTAACAACAGGAGCTCTGGGGTTAATGGTCGAGGTTTGAGTCTGTAGACGAGTAATGTCAGCTTGTGACATGCCAGCGTGTGATATGCTAGCAATTAAATTATATTTAAATTTTTTTTTGACAAACACGAACTTAGATGTAGCTCGTAGAGTAAACTAACCCACTTTTTGTTATACTCTTCATACTTTTTTTCTCTTTTCTTATTCTCTCTTGTATGTCTGTAGTTTGCTTGGTATGACAGTGTTTGATTTAAGACTGTGTTTGCATGTTTTGTAAGCGTTCTTATTTTAATTCTTTTCATCTTTCACCCCTTTCCTATTCTCTTCGACTATTTTTCCGACTTGTCGGTAGTGGTAGTGGCCGGCGGATGATGATGGTGAGTCGTTCTCTTTTTCTGAATGAATGTTAAACCACGAATGATAGGTTTTGCTACTTACTTAACCCCTTATTCTATTCTTTTAACCCCGTCCTCTCTTCTTTCTCTCGGGCTAACCTAGAGTGGATCTTAGGGTCTTTGTTAGCCTTACCTTCTGTAGATCTGTAGATCCCACTTGATAGTATGGTTACATCTGTACATATGGTTAAACAGTGCACTAGAATTATTTGCTCTTCTAACCCCATATTTATGTTGTTTTACCCTGATAGCTAACGTTTTTCCCGTTTGACCTATATATACTGAGTTACATTTTGTACATCCGATCGAATACACACAGCCAACCTCATTATCCGTGCTATTCTTTATTAGCGTGATTTACCAGTATTATTATACTTAAAGACTACGTTGATAGCAATTGCTTTAAGTAAAGTCGGATGATATTTAAAATTAACATGGTAAGGTTGGCTAAGGATATTTTTATTCTCAAATTCCTTTGCAGCTACACTATTGTAATACTTAATCTTAGCTTTCCTAAGGCAGTTATCTAGAAATGAAATAGGATAACATAATTTAATACCAATATTCATTATATCAGATAATTGGAAATCTAAAAATTCAGGATTGACAACTCTCAATGCTAGTAGAATGGGCGAAAAAGGAGAGAGTGCAATGCAATTGAAAATGTTGATCACTGTTGCAAAGGAAATGTTGTATAAGTTATGCAGCAAAGGGGGAGGGGGGTGTTGCAAGATGTTATGCACCAAAGGGGGAGGGGGAATGTTGCAAGAGCAACAAGGGTTATGCAACTTGGAGGCGGAGTTATCCACCAAGAGAAAGAGAGGAGGAGAGAGAGGAAAAGAGGTGTTCACCTGGCAGGAGCCAAACGCATATTAAGACTTCAGCCGAGCGGCTGTTGACTTAATATGTTCCTAATCAGCCAGTTGACTTATCTGGCTGAGCTGCCAGATTGCACTATTTATTTAATTAAAACATACTGTATATTCTGGCTTAACCAGCCAGTTTTCTTAGAAGGCGTAAATGGCTTGTTCAGGTGTACATTATTGAATTGCCAGATTGCGTTTATTTATTTAATTAAAACATATATTCTGACTTAACCAACCAGTTGACTTAAAGGCGTAATTGGCTTGTTCAGGTATACATTATTAGGGTTGCCAGATTGTGCTATCCAGATATATTTGGAAGTTGGTTTAAAAATCCGTTTCAGAAGGCAGCCATTTGCTGTAATTAAATGTCGTGTACAACCAAAAGAATTAAATAAAACACCGTTACATCATTCTGTTTATTTAGATGAATTAATGGATACAATTTCACGAAATTTATAAAAAATAAATATACAATAGAATAAATATGATAAAAAATAATAATAGAATGAGAAATACGAAAGATGAATATATAATCAAAATAAATGTACAATGGAATATATGATATATGACAAAATAGTAATAATAGCATAAGAAATACGAACGATGAATATATAATCAAAATAAATATAAAATGGAATATATATGATCAAAAAATAACAACAGCATAAAAAATACGAACGAGAAATATATAATCAAAAATATACAAAACGTTGTAGTATAACCATCAATATATTAGTACAGGAAAAATATATATACAGGGCGTCCCAAAAAAATGTATACACACTTTAACAGCTGATAGCTCAATTGATGTTTCTTTCTTTCCAAGTTAAACCCATTAGAATTAATAATGGCAGTCAGACTAAGCTTTGAACAAAGGAAATTCATTCTAAAATGCTACTGGAAGTGTGAAAACGCAGTTGAAGTGCAAAGACAGTTTAGGAGGGAGTTTCAAACAGATCCACCAACGCGACTTACCATCACTCGAATTAGAGATAAGTTTGAAGCCGATGGAACTGTTCAGAATGTCCACAAGAAGCGTTCCGGAAGACCACGGACATCGACAAGCCCCACAAAGCAAGAAAGAGTACTGGAAACGTATCACCAAAGTCCAAGAAAATCTGTGCGGCAAGCGAGTCGTGAGGTAGGAATTTCAGAATCGTCTGTCCAACGCATTTTGAAGCGCTGTCAATGGAAAAGTTACATTCCAAGATTAGTCCATGCTATTAATGAAGATGATCCGGAACGAAGAGTGGAGTATTGCGAGTGGTACTTGGCACGATGTGGATGTGGATTGGACGAAGGGGTTTCGTAGAATACCCTCCGCGTTCACCAGACCTCACACCACTAGACTTTTTTTATGGGGATACTTAAAAGACAAAGTCTACGCTATAAAACCTGCAACAGTCGCTGAATTGAGAGCAGCCATTGAACGAGAATGCACACAAATACCAAACGAAATGTTTCGTGATGTTTGCGATTCCATTGCTTCGCGTTATCTGCAGTGCCTGGACCAGAACGGACGTCAGTTTGAAAACAGGCGTTGACAAAACAATTAAATAATGTCTGTAGATTCTATTACATTTTGAAAATGAAATGTATTTTAATAAACACTGCCTTTATAATTATTTAAAGTGTGTATACATTTTTTTGGGACGCCCTGTATATACACAGTTATATTAAATAATTAAATACATTGAAAATAATAATATACAAAACGTATAATCAGTTGCATATTATATCTACCTGACCATTGATAAACAGTTAGATAGGTAAGCTCCCAGACCTTATAGCTATTTAAGGTATGATTCTGATTAATCAGTTAATCATTGTTTCGAATTTAATCATTACTGAATCAAACTATATTTTTAGAAAATGATAGCAAATGATTAATTTTCCTCATAATTTCAGCATCATTCTACCTTAAATTTTGTAATGTATCATTTGAATTTGGCACCTTCTTGCATGTATAAATTGTCTAATACCCCATGCCTGATTTATTGAACAATAAAACAAACTAAATGTTTGAATAAAATGCTTTCTTCGGTCTTATCGCACGCAACAGAAACAATAAAGCTCTTTCTTACTCTTTTCAGAAACATTTAATTTTTATTAATATTTAATCAGTTAATCATTGATTAATTAGAAAATTACATCATTTATCACTTTTTCCTAAAAATGATTAATTTTCCATGTCCTACTATAAACACAAACAAATTGGAATGCTGAGTCGTTAAAAATTCAGATTTTAGAAATGAAAAATCTGATCATCATGTGAGGTCTGCGAGTTCAGAATTCTGTGAACCTACATTATTGGTATATATATATATATATATATTATATTAGTGATGTAGGTCACATCCGCACATTTTCTCGCATCCGCATCCTCACCCGCATCCGCACTTTGGACTGCGGATGTCATGCGGATGTGGACCGTTGAGATAAAATGTCATTAATAAGCGGAAATTATCAAATTCTACTATATTAATAGAACTAGTTCATTGTGCGCAAAAGTGATGCAAGCGACAAGACGAGAGGCTGTTCTTGTATGAAGTTACTCTCTTGCAACCTACTTAGATCCACGTTACAAAGCTAAGTTATTTTCACCTAGTACATTAGAACGAGTTAAATCATCACTTGGCAAAGCAGTTGAAGAGCTTCAATCTCTTGAATCTGTCGCTTCGCCACCCACCAAAAGAATAAAAGTTTCAGTGACAGAACCAACACCTTCAACAAGCAAATCTATCACAGAATCTGTCTCTCAGTTTCTTGAGTCAAGCAGCAATGACGAGACCTACGCGATGTCAAAAGATGTAGTAAAAATGATCGAGAGCTATCACCAAGAAAAACGCCTGGCTGCATGTGACAATCCTATTAGTTGGTGGAAAAATACGCAGAATATCTATCCATACTTGAGTAAACTTGCAAGGAAACATTTAGCCTGTCCTCCAACAAACGTACCAAGCGAGAGATTATTTAGCAGTGCTGGATTAATATATGATGAAAAGAGAAACAGACTGGCAGCAGAAAAGGCAGAAAAATTAATGTTCCTTAAGCATAACCTTCCTATAATTAAGTTTGAACATTAAACGATGAACATCTTAGTTTACTTTATTTTAATTACTCATTTATAAATATGCCTAATAAAACTTTAAACTTAATATAAATAGTTATCAAGCTAATTAAAGATCTCTTTCTATAAGGGTGGAGGTTGGGGAAAGAGGTCGGTGGGGTGCATTTGAGTTGGGTTCACGTCCCGCATCCTGGTAACACAATTATGGTTTCTAATTGTGGCTGAAACTCAACAAAATATAACGAATTTATTTGCAGACGAATTCACTAATTGATTTCTATATTAGTTAGATGCTTGATATTATTTTATATGTTCAGAGAAAAGTACAGCAATTATTGTACAATTAATCAATTATACTACATTATAGCTACAGCTCTCTCTATATAATAACTTATTATATACGTTAAACACAACAAATCTCGAATTATCCTAAAAAATAACGAAAATGTAGACATCCGCATCCGCATCCGCGGATGTTGAAATCAAACATCCTCATCCGCATCCGCATCCGCGGATGTGAAAAAAATGACATCCGCTACATCACTAATATATATATATATATATATGATGAATAAAACCACGAAGGGAAAAGAAACACAAAGTGGTGCTCAAGCGCTTTCGTCTAATGACATCCTCCTGAGGATGTCATTAGACTAAAGCGCTTGAGCACCACTTTCTATTTCTTCTCCCTTCGTAGTTTTATTCATCATAAATATTTTTCACGTGTCACTTTCGTGAAATAATTTATATATATATATATATATATATATATATATATATATATATATATAATATATATATATATATATATATGAAATTAGATCTGAAGGTGTTTAACTTTAATTGGCAGCTCTTTATCTTTCACATAAGTATTATTTGATGCTAAATTTCTGGTTATGGAGGGACGAACACTATAAATTTATCTTTCCCCGTCTTTGTCTCTCTTCTTGTACTTTACCTTCCTGCTGGAAGTTCGCTTTCATTCAGCCTGTCTCAAAGAAGGAGACCGCTTTCAACCCTCCATCGAATGACCAAATGCATTGGTTTCTTGCCCTTCCAAATTTTTAATCTATCCTTAATAGGAAGATTCTTAAACACTTCTTCACACAATCTTCTTCTAGATCGTCAGTATGGATTCCACAAGGGACGCACTACTGGTGATCTTCTTGCATATCTCTCTGACTGTTGCTCATCCTCCTATCGGGGTCTTGGCGAAACTTTTGCTACTGCGTTAGTCATATTAAAAACTATCGATAGATTCTACCACAAATCTTTAATTGTCAAAATGTCCCTCCCACGGTTTCTTCCCTACGATCTGTACCTTTATCTCTAATTTCCTTTCTGGCCGAAATATAGCTGCAGTTGTAGTTGGTTACTGTTCTTCTCCTAAAGCTATTAACAGAGGTGTTTCTCAGAGTTCTGACCGCTCAACCACTCTCTTCCTTTTATTTATTACTGATCTTTTAATTCATACTTCTTGTCCTATACGCTCCTATATTACAAAAGCCATCCTGTAATAAAAAAGTTTACCAAAAAAGTATTTATATATTTCTACCAAAGTGGAGGGTTTGTTAGTTTAAACTGATACAGTTCCTTCAACAAAAACTTATTAAGCCCTTTTACCAAACCTGTTAACATATATATATATATCGTAAAGAACGACGCTTGTATAGGAGAATATTCCGCGCAAGATGAGAGAGAGAGAACGAAACAAATGAAAAAAATGAGGTAACCACCCGGGAATCGAACCCGGGATCTTCCGATTGCCGGTCAGATATGATAACCATTACACCATGGGCCTCACTCGATCAAATGCCGTAATTCTTCTACATACGCGCAGAAACCAATGCCCCAAGGGGGCACCTTCCGCATGCCGTACATTATATACATTTTAACTGCAAACACGCAGTATAATTAACGTAAAGAACGACGCTTGTATGGGAGAATATTCCGCGCAAGATGAGAGAGAGAGAACGAAACAAATTAAAAAATGAGGTAACCATATATATACTCCGGAGGAAAAGTGTAAGTGTGGGTGTAAAGACTGTACAGTAATGTAGAAATGTGTGTGCACCCTTTTTGTGTCTCCCATTTAAAGGTGTTTGTTGGGCAAGTGAAGATCATGAGTTTTTCAATACCTCACAATACTATGGGACGCACCGCTCGGCAGAGGAATCTCTTTAAATGGGGTGTGTAAGGACAGAGAGTATCCCCTAACCCAAGATGCTGCCTCCCTATATCCCACAACACTTGTGTTGAGCTGTGGGATCTATCACCTAAATGTACATAATATATATGAAATAAACTAGTACCATTCATGCAATAAAAATGGGCTTAAACACTATCACCAGATGTCCCTTGCAGACATCAAACTACCCAACCTTCTTTTGAAAGAATCACTTGTGTCTGAAGCCATCACTTCTTCTGTCCGACTGTTCCAAAATTTAATTACTGTTTGTAAAACTATGTTTTCTTAAATTTGTTCTACATCTTGGCTTAAATAATTTCATACTATGACCTCTAGTCTGGTTATTGCGATCTTTAATGAAAAGAGAATCAGAATCTATCTTATCCAACCCTTAATTTTACTACCTTAAACTATACCCAATCTATCAACATATGCGTCTAATCGATTTTTAAACATGTTTATAAACGTGCTACTAATTACTTCTACCGGCAAACTATTCCAGCTAAGTAGTATAGCCGCAAAAGGGGAGAGTGCAGGAATGTTGCAAAGGGGTGAGGGTTGTTGCAAAGGGGGTGGGGGTTGTTGCAAAGGGGGGTGTTGCAAAAAATATTAAAAAAATAATTCCCCCAAAGGGGGGATGCTGCAGGTGCAACAAGGGGGGTCTTGGAGGCGGCGTTATCCCCCAAGAGAAAGGAGAGAAAGGAGGAGAGGTGTTCACCTGACAGGAGCCAAGTGCATATTAAGACTTCAGCCGAGTAGGCGTTGTTTTATAGGCTCCTAATCAGCCAGTTGGCTGAGCCAAGGGGGGAGGGGTACACCTGAAGGAGAGAGAGAGAGAGAGGAGAGAGAGAGAGAGAGAAGAGAGAGAGAGAGAGAGAGAGTAGTTGCCTTTGATTGCAAGGCATGCAACTTGGAGGCGGAGTTCTCTCCCAAGCTATTTTCGTTTACCTAACCTAAGAGGCCTCTAAGGGGTTTTCCCAAAGGGCCAGAAAGAGATAGGACCAGAGGTCCTTGCTCGGCTGGGAGCCGAGCTTGTAATGACTCCATCATCAGCTTCTCACTCTTTTATAGACCTCTATTCCGGCTGAGTTGCCAGATAGCGCCATGTATTCAGTTGCCAGATAGCAAAAACCACATAAAATACCACAATATATCTATATAGTTAATCAATTAATTGTTGGAAGATTCAACCATATAAAATACCACAATATATTTATATAGTTAATCAAGTGGAAGATTCATTTAAACACACGCTCCAATAAATCACTTAATTCCTATTTAAATTCCGAAAAACGAAAGGAGAAGAAACCTTGCGAAGAAAGTTGAAAAAAACGAAAGGTAAAGAAACCTTGCGAAGAAAATTGAAAAAAAAGAAATCTAAAGAAACGAAGAAAGATGAAATTAACCAAAACACACGCTCGACCCCAATCCCCCATCTGTGTTTATATATATATATATATATTATATATATAGAGAGAGAAAGAATCATAATAACCGTGTCTATTTGTCAACCCTTATATATATATATAAATTGAATTTCGCCGAATTAAAACCAAAAAGCACGCTCGACCATTCCCCCCAATCCCCCATCTGTGTTTGTATATGAATGAACAACTCGCACACACACGCACACGCATCTGTACATGAATGAAAATCAGAAAAAATGCCAAACGTATATTAATTTAAACCAAATGACGCTAAATAATGTATACAAAAATGAATTTTCTCCTTTCAATCATTCAATATAAGAAAATAATCATTAAGCGTTGTTTTTCCTTTCACGAGGAAAGGATTTCTGTAAGTGTCTATAATTCAAGAAACATGATTTTATATATATATGGAGGGTTGTAGTATCTCGTTTCACCCAATTAAAACCAAAACACCCGCTCGTCCCCAATCCCCCATCTGTGTTTGTATATATATATATATATATATATATATATATATATATATGTATAGAAAGAATCATAATAACCGTGTCTATTTGTCAACCCTTATATATATATATATATTATATATATATATATATATAAATTGAATTGAATTTCGCCGAATTAAAACCAAAAAGCACGCTGACCATTCCCCCCAATCCCCCATCTGTGTTTGTATATGAATGAATAACTCGTGCACACACGCACACGCATCTGTACATGAATGAAAATCAGAAAAAATGCCAAACGTATATTAATTTAAACCAAATGACGCTAAATTATGTATACAAAAATGAATTTTCTCCCTTTAATCATTCAATATAAGAAAATAATCATTAAGCGTTGTTTTTCCTTTCACGAGGAAAGGATTTCTGTAAGTGTCTATAATTCAAGAAACATGATTTTATATATATGGAGGGTTGTAGTATCTCGTTTCACCGAATTAAAACCAAAACACACGATCGTATTCTCAAATCTATACACACACACGCACACACACACACACACACACACACACACGCACACGAGGAAAGGGATACCGACAATCTGGGCCAAATCGAATCACCTGATTGCCAGAGGCTTTTGTTTTTTTTTTCTGACCATAATTTTACCTTTCTTCCAGTCAGCTTGAACAAATCCTCTCTTGACTCCATTTCTTAGATATACCCACAATTATATATATATAGAAAGAAAGAGAGAGAGTTTTGTTCATTAATAAATAAAGGAATATGCTTGTATCTTTTCCCAGCAAATTCCATTCACGTAACCTAGAATTTTTCTATCACCCATAGTTTTCGAGAAAATAATATTTCCATTTACTCAGAGTTTTCCCAAAATATTATTTAAAATTAAGTGTACTAATTTAAATTTACTTTCTTTTTTCCAGGTTAACTATACCCACAATTATAATAAATAATAACACTGGTATGCATATGTTATCCCCTCAATTTAAAAACAAACTCATTAAGATTTAATTACACTGGTATGCATATGAAATTTTTTTGTCTGCTGTGCGGGTTTTTTCAACTCATATTATATAATTCGACCATGCTGAATTCGAAAATGACATTGGTTTTCCTCAATCAGGTCAGGTTTTTTCTCTATTGGCCATTTATTATAAGTCCAATTTTATCCCCAAATTTATGATTTTTTTAGCTTAAACACTGTAGATACGAGTAATATTATAAGAACACTCGTGAAAAATGAAAACATTGTGTGAATAAATACTTTTATTCATACAATGAATATGGAAAAAAGTTTATTGAGGAAGGAATGAAGTTTTTTTGGCTTTCCGTCTGTGTTTTTCTTCGGGCACGTCTCGCTTCAAACACCAGCAATAGTCCGCCAGCATATTGATATCCCAGTTTCCCTGGTACCTCTCTTCCATTATTTTGATATCTTGGTGAAATCGTTCACCCTGTTCCTCACTATAATCCCCGCAATTTTCAGGAAAATAGTCCAAGTGGGACCACAGAAAGTGCATTTTTATAGACATGCACGACCCATGAGCTTTGAAAGCTTCCATCAAGTTTTCGACAACGGACTCGTATTCTGGACTTCTACGCTTGCCAAGAAAATCAGTGACAACTGATTTGAATGCCTGCCAGGCATTCTTCTCAGTTGGAGTCATTGCGTTTTCGAACTGAGTATCCTTGATCAAAGATCGAATTTGAGGACCATCAAAAACCCCAGCATTTAGTTTAGCATCAGATATATGAGGAAATTTACTCTCGAGATATCGGAATGCTGAACCCTCCTTATTCATTGATTTGATGAAATTTTTCAGCAAGCCCAGCTTAATATGAAGTGGTGGGAGCAAAATTTTTGTTGGTGGTACAAGGGGCACTGAAACGACATTATGCGACCCAGGTTCAAAATTCTCTCTGGATGCCCATTCACGCTGTGCATAGTGCTTCTCATCCGCTCGGCTATCCCATTTGCAGAGGAAACATGGGTATTTCGTGTATCCCCCTTGCATTCCCAATACAAATGCCACAATCTGAAAAAAAATGAAAATATTTAAAGAATTTAGAGAATTTGTTCTATCAGATAAAAAAATCTATGCATTGGACTGTATCACTTCTGTGGGGAAGTTAAGTGTTCTTATACGCTCTCAAATAACCTTTGGAAAAACAACATAGTCAATAGCAATAGTTTACTTATGATATTAGTATTACCTTCAAATCTCCACAGATCCTCCAGTTATGTTGGTCGTATACGAGAGCATCCAGTAAAATTTTCATGTTATCGTAGCTCTCAGTAAGTTGTACGGAATGTGCTACAGGGACTGATGCAACCCTATTCCCAATGTTGAGAAGTACTGCTTTCAAACTTCGTTTAGACGAGTCTATAAATAGCCTCCATTCTGTTGTGTTATATGGCAGGCCCAAGGATTCGATTAGCCCCTCAACATTGCAGCAGTACACTAAGGAAGAGGTATTTTCGTGCACTGCAAAAAACTTGCGGAATTCTTCCTCTCGTTTCCTATACCAGGAGAATGTTGTTCCCGGAGCCAGCAAGTTGTCCTCTCGAAGTCGTGAGCCCAAGATCTCAGCAGCTAATTTGGAAAGTCGTAAATCCCTGGTAAGATCATTAAGTTTGGCCTGGTTGAGAGGCCTCGGCTCATTTGAAGCGGTATTTTGAGGTATATACGACTGGGACTGGTCATTGGCATTGGTCATTGATTCATCATCAGAATCATCGAAGTCCAGGGTTTGAGGTGGGTCGGGTATTGGAATTCCAGGACCATGGGGTACAGGTCTCATAGCAGAAGGAATGTCAGGGTATACAACAATGTGTTTATTCTTCTTGTTAACTCCTGAAATTAGAAACACAGAAACATGGATATAAAACTTGCATATGAAATAGAAGAAGCATTCAGACAGTGGCGGCTCGTGAGGGAAGGCTGCGGTCTGTAAGATATGAAATAGGTCGGTGGAGTCTGTATATTTTCTTTCTTTTTCATTCATATTGTCCCTTCGGGGACAATATGAATGAAAAAGAAAGAAAATATACAATCATTGTATATGTAAATGTGACTTGTATAATAATATGTATGTGTAAATGTATTTTCTATAACAATATGTATATGTAAATGTATGATTACCATTATGGTGAATATTATGCTATATATGGTGAATATTACATTATGGTGAATATTATGTCAAGTTTCATACGAGGATTTCAAAATATTTAAGAAAAATTAATTTATAAGCCCACCTTGGAGGTTTGTCATGCAGAAATAGCAATCTGTCACGTGATCCTTTCCTTCTCTCCAAATCATGGGAATTCCAAAAGGCAAAGATTTCGCTCTGCCTTTGCTCCATCTTCTCAAATTTTCAATGCACGTCTTGCAGCACATATGAGGGGCGAAATTTTTGTCCTGGTCCCCTAGCTTAATTCCAAAGTATGCTCTATACATTGTCTTCACAAATTTAGTGATTTGGGACTGGTTATTTGGCATGGTAACCGTCCCACATATGTAGCAGAATCTATTGGGATCATTTTTACACGCTCTATTCATTATGAAATATTTTATCTATATGCCTGAAAAGTAAAAAAGGATATTATACAAGTGAAACAAGTGATGATAGATGTTACTGTTCCAATTCCGCTTTGACAAAATCACGAAAAATTATATTTTACTTATGAGACCATAGCCGGATAATCTGAGCTGATTGAGAAATACGGATTGCAGATTCGAAATCAGCAGGAAAACCTCTATAAGAATCACTTACAAAACCCTTGACAGCAAAATTGATGCATACCAGTGTAATCAGCGAAAGAAATAAGGTATGCATACCTGAAAGTACTAATAATTATATATATATATATATATATATAGAAAGAGAGCGAGAGTTTTGTTCATTAATAAATAAAGGAATCCAGTGGTGGCTAACCGATGCGTGCCATTTTTAGGTTTAATTCGGATGCTCCAAAAAAAAAAAAATTTGTGAAAAAAATTACTAATAACTTGTAAGTAAAAATACAAATATAATATTTACCTTAAATAGAAATATAATGTGAAAAATATTTACCTTAATTTTTAGTTAACTACGTCTTAACTGCTTAAATCTTTGATTTTTAATATTTAGTGTTAGAAGTGAAAATTTAGCACAATTCATACTAGACCTCGATGCGACACTTCAAAGTACTTGATAATATGTTGGGAAAAAATGGAAATATTATTTTCTCGAAAACTATGGGTGATTGAAAAATTCTGAAACCGGAATCAGCATCAAAAGTTCTATAAGAAACACCAAATAGTTTTCAAGAAATGTTGTCCCCTAGTGCAATTATCTCTTTCTCGCCGAATTGGAAAGGTTTTCACTCCGCCTTAGACCCACAGTTTAACGTGGATTCAGAAATACATCTCGTTAGGGAATGATTGCTCACTATTTCATCGAGATAATTAAAGCTCATATTCAGGACCTGCATTGTCTATAAGATCTGCGGGAAACTCTGATTAAATGGAAATATTATTTTCTCGAAAACTATGGGTGATAGAAAAATTCTGAAACCGGAATCAGCATCAAAAGTTCTATAAGAAACACCAAATAGTTTTCAAGAAATGTTGTTCCCTAGTGCAATTTCTCGCCGAATTGGAAAGGTTTTCACTCCGCCTTAGACCCACAGTTTAACGTAGAAACCGAATGCTCTTTTAAAAATATAATTAGGATATATTTCTTTATTATAAAATCCTCTCGATTACATTAGTGACTAATGATCCGGGAATAGTGGGGGAAAAATATTGACATGGTAAAGAGAGCAAGGAGTAATACGAGCATTAAATCTATTGGTGAAAATATAAAGATGCCATTACTCGTCCGGACCCGTTATAGTGGATTGGTACACAAACTTATCATAGCTCCACCCAGCTACACCGGCAGCCAATCAATACGAACATCTGGCCTTAATCTTTTGGGGCGGAGCTTGGCGATTGTGCATATAAAAGGGGATATTTTTCAGTTTGGAGTAACAGTAGCTATTTTCGCGTCAGTGAATAATCATCCCCTCTGCCAGTGCATTCCTCCACCATGGACCACGAACTTTACGTCTCCCCGGATTTGTATGAAGAAAGTGACACTGCAGCATTAACTGCAATTAATCTTTGTAACGCAATTGACCGTGATGAATTATTTCCAACGCAAACCGTTGAAGATATTTGCAGTGACGCTCCTTACAATCCGACGCAAGGGACTACCATAGAAATGTAAGTGTCTATAATTCAAGAAACATGATTTTATATATATATGGAGGGTTGTAGTATCTCGTCAAATACTTTATTTAGATACTCACCAAAAATCGAAATTTTTTATGGCAATCGTTTTAAATGTTATTTGGTTTTACCTCTTATCTCCATTATGCTAAAATCGAAATTTTTTATGGCAATCGTTTTAAATGTTATTTGGATTTACCTCTTATCGCCATTATGCTAAAATCGAAATTTTTTATGGCAATCGTTTTAAATGTTATTTGGATTTACCTCTTAAATGAGTTTCGAACCAAAGATATCTTCACATAATGGGGTCTGTCTGTATACTCTGTATATGTTTTAAAAGAATGAACATTATTCCTTTAAGTTCCGATGAGGATTTGACACGTGTTATACAATCTTTTGAAGAATCTCGTGTCATGAATACGGAAGATATACTGATCAGTCAGCATAATGAATGTCACACCGAAATAATGTGTTTTTCGATCTTTTTGGAGTAAGAAGACAATATATTTTCATAAATTTATTAAATGAAAGAAATCAGTACAATAACCAACTACAGAATATACCGTTACAAATATACACACACGAACAAAAACATTATACTATACAACGAGTACGTACAATTGGAAAACGGATTTTTATCTGTCTGCATACCATTTCATTGTTTCGGCGAGTGTGGCACGGGTCAAATAAATTTAAAAAATTTATAAATTCTTTATCACATGACATATGCATGAGAAATGAGACGCAGTACATTCCGCAAACATTACTAAAATATCCTCGTATACGAAACGGGTTCCATACAACTTCGGGAATATGTAACTGAGCGAGAAATTTTACAATAATAGAGTCACTCCAGGGTTGAGTACCGAGTGAATCAAAATAGTACAGGCGCTGTCTATTTTTAAAATAGACAGCGATCCACTGAATCCCTTCATTACCGATGACAGCTGTGTTCACAATAAGACTACCGCATTCTCGCGTACTTGGCAAACTCAATGTTTCATTGTTCGCAAACACGCCGATAAATTTGGAACGTGTGACTCGTTCACTATTCATTACTTTCTGAAGTGTATTAGCATCCATTTTAAAAGTCAGTGATAACGCTCCTAAATCTATCTACTTCTATTAGGGCTTGCGATTCGAGATATACTAGTACACTAATAGGAGCGTCTATAGGCTTGGCGAATTCCAGCCGCACTGAGATGTTTCCGCTCTGCAGTGGGGTTAAATGGGTATTTACGTTAGCAGATAAGTCAGGTGTAATGTCAAACGGATAAAGGTTAAATTGATCAATGAATTCTTCCTGCGTTACCCCATTACCAAGCTCACCACAATCACCTGCAATATGGGTCAGATTACTATAGGCTCTGGCACAAAGAGGTAACACAGCGTCTGATGAATAGTCCGTACCCATTGTTCCACCCAAAGCAGTGCCATTAACGTATAGTTATATTTTTAAGTCCGAAATTCTCGAATTTAAAGGCACTCTTTTTATATTTTCCATTCACCGAAGCATGGTCCTGTATACCGATTAATATCCTTTTAGGAAGATTTCCCAGGGCAATGTTTTCTATCTGCTTCGATGCCAACCCTGCAGGAACCGTACATAGTTTAATTTGTACTCTGTTAATAGGATATTTCACTGTAGCGTTTAGTAAATTTTTCTCAATTTCTAGTTGTTTTGGTAAACTTAATTTCACTCGCCGTACGCGGAGGTATGTGTCCATAATGTGAACCACAACGGGCTTTGCACCCTCTTCTTGATCAGCATCCAGATTTAAGCAGATCTCAGGACTCGTGCGAGTGAGCTTTATTTTCATATCCACCCCGTTGACAAGCAACTTCTCCTGGAAAGTGAAATCTGTGTGCAACCGTCCAAAACACTCGTATATTTTCTTTTTAGAATTTTTAAATTTGTCCTTTATACTACTTTCATCTTTAGTTTGATAATATCCCTCGGCACTTAAAAGGTAGCCTTCGCTTCTTGGATGAAGTGAGGACATTTTCCAGATAGGCGTCAGATGATAGTACCCTTGCCTGCCGATATGTTGGTCTGATTTAAATATACGTCACTGGTTGAATATGGAGTGCAGAAAGTTTGTTTCAGGTATACAGCATTTGTCATCGCAGACCGTTCCATCAGAATGGGCTATACGTAGCTTAGCGTCCATGTGCACACAGCTTGGATCAAAAAAAGTAAGGGCCTGAGCTGGTATCACGAATTCTATAGTTTCCTCGGGGAAATAATTGTGTTTAAAGGGTTAATTGTAATAAAAATCACTGTGCTCAATAGAAACTTGGGTTGGAGGCAGCTCAAAAAGGGACAGCTCCGATTTACAGCATGTGTGAACTACTGGTTGGATGAAGCGTGCCATGGCGAGTTAGAATAGTGCCTCCTCTCTCTACAAGTGGTAAACAAACTATGATTCATGAGATCAATGTCCTTAGCTTATATCAGTCATAAAAATGACAACCATAGTGTTTCATTCGGTTACAGCACTTGATATCCTTTTACGTTTAATACCACGTGACCCCTTCTTCCGGGCAGCCCTCTTCTTCTTCCCACCACCACGCATTTTTCTCTTTGCATCTTTGTGATTTCTCCTGTGTATGCTTTAAATGTTTTTTTAGAGCTTCTTTAGTTTGCCCCGGCCAATATGTCTTCTGCAATGTTAGAGACCTGATGTAGCGCTTTCTTCCGAGGTATCTGGCACCCCTTTCAGCACAGGAACAGCCCGTACGTAGTATGGATGAAAAAATTGATCCAAGTCCACTACCGCGCTGGTATCTCACCCCTCGATAGACGGTGAAAGGCTTTCTATCCATTATAACTCAGTGCGTCGAAAGTGTAGCTTCACTGTTAAGCTCCCGTTACCGAAGGGGAAGTTTTCACCCTCAATCGTTCTTATATATATTGAGATATTGGTTATTAAATTAGTTGCGACATTCACATAATGGGGTCTGTCATATGTAATACTCAAACTCCTTCCTCTATGGTTGGGGATGTGAGCAATGCGCAGCAGGCGTGCCTGGGTATCCCCAACAAACTGGTGCTCCACTATATTACTGTAAATATAGCACATGTCTGGGGACCTTTCAGCGCTATATCGGCCATTGGTTAGAATTTTGAACTTTCTATGGTCTTTAATACGTCTGTTCGTCTTTGATTTTAGGATTAGTGTATGTGCAGGGTTTCCTTTGTTTACGATTTCGTATACTAAATCATTCGTAAGGTTTGAGTTTCTTAAACTTACGTTTAAGCCTCTCACAAAATCCTCGATCGAACCATATTGGCCCGGTCCTAGTCTTACTTCTCTACTGTAATACCGTGCAACCTTAGTCCGAGCGATACGTATAGTTTCATCCATAGCTACCCCAGATTTTTCACACTCGTCATTGTCTCTAAGAATCGTAAAAACGGTTTCTTTAACTTCAATATTTAAAAAGATGGTGTCCAGCTGAATTTCGCATATCCCCACCTCATACGAATCACGACCCAATTGAATGTGCCCGTGGAGTTCTGTTACAAAGTTGGCTAGTGTGTTGTTAGGGTGTACAGACAGGGACGAGGAGGACGGGATTGTGACGTAGAAATGGTTAGGGGCCATGTTGCATACTATTTAAGCTTCATTATTGCATCAGCTTTTATATAGGTGTTGAAGCTTTCCTTTCTGGGTACCCTAGCCATTTCACCAGGTACATTTTTCTCTTTCCTGAACCTTTGCTTCCTAAAATTTTCTCAATTTTAAACACATTTTTTCCTAAATTAAACGCAACTTTCTGCAATTCCTCGCGGTAAAAGCCTCCTGAGATTTCTTCCCAATTCAAATCTTCAATGTAATACATCATTATCTCACCTTTAGGTCTCATAGCCCTAACTTTCAAAATCTCGCGTGTCCATCCTTGCTCAAAACCCTTTGCGAATTTATTCCCCGAACGCGACAGCCTTACATAATCATTGATTTTGAAGCGCGCCGAGTGTGGTAGTGGTGTTGGTGATCCATCTCTTCTCGGGAGCGTACCTCTTTCTAAAACTTCGTTAGGTGTTGTCCCAATCGTGCGATGGTGTGAGCGGTTGTAGGATGATGCCAATGATTCCAGAATGTCTAGAAATCTGTATGTTTTTATGTGTAAAATAACGGTGCATGCGTTCCTTTATGGTGCGCTGAACTCTTTCAGCTAAAGAAGCCTTATGTATAGAATTGGTTGTGTAATAGCTGATATTAAACTCTGTCATAATAGCGTTTAGTTAATACGTTAGCCATTTGCGTATTTTAGAGGCACGTGGGTAGGGTTGGTTTAACCTCTTCTTTCTCCTCTTCAAAGGTGTTACCGCCGGGTGTGACGGCGTCTTCAATTGTGTCACATGCGTTGCATGTTCCAAGTCTTTTAACCTGTTCAGATTTCCTATCAACGTTTTAGGGACATTTATTTGTTGTACGCTTGCTTTAATATGCTTCCATCCTGATGGTGATGGCCTATCCCACTTTCTCACCAGATCATGGACAATGTCTACGATATTCGATCCCTGTACCTTTGATCCTTCCACAATGTTCTCGCCTGTATCGGTCCATTGTATGGCTGGATCCTCATTCAATAGATTATAAAGACTTAAGCCTTTACTCATCAATGTATGTGGGAGGGTGCTTTTTAATACATGTTCGATATTTTGTGTGGCTAATCCTTTAATTTTTGGTTGTTCAGCTGTATCGTCGGGAATAGATCCTATGTCGCCATGTCCATCGTCCCCCGTGCTGTGCCTAATAACCACAGGAATCTCTGTAGGGTCTTATAATTTTCGTACTCGTGAAGAAATTTCTGCAGAGCTTCTTGGTATAAGATTCTTTTCTCATCAGGTGTTTTTTCACTGTTTAATAGGGCTAGCAATTCGCTTTCCATTCTTTTAAGTCTGCTTTTACGGGGATCTAGATCCGTGTCTGGATTCCTTTGCAGTGAAGCGTACACCTCGTGGGGAATCACTACCACTTTCTTCATTATATTAATCTAGTCAGTAAAGGACCCAAAACTGAAAATAAGATGGGGAGAAATGACCCTCCTGTTTGTACAATAATTCGTTTTTTCTTCGCTACAGTTTGACTTTTACGAGCGAGTGCACGTATTATGTTCTTGTAACGGCGTAGGCGAGCCTTCTGAGGGGTTTTCATTGATACATTGCAATTTATAACGTTAAGACAGATTTCACAGATGCATTTTAAAAAGTCGGCGTCGATATTTTTAATAAACATCTGCTGCATTGCCCGGGGCAGTCGATGATAGATTTTTATTAATTCACGGTATTTCTTTAGTCTCTTTGTCATTCTGGAATATACACCGTTTCAGGCTCGTTTGGAAATATATTCGTTCGTAGAAGCACTCTAAACGTGTTTCGCGGATGAAGGTCGCAAAGCAAATATCCGTAACGCGTGCTTGTAGCTTCTTTATAAACTTCCAAAAACTCCTTACGCTGATTCGGGAACATTTGATTGGCTAATACCCCAATTTGTGATACATCTCTACGTTGCGAATAAGACTAGATATTGCGTATTTAACGACACATCGCGCATGTATCTATTTTTGAAAAATAGATTCTGATTGATGAAGAACACGCTTATGTTAAGATGGTGGGAGAATACTGTAAATGTCTCGGCAAACGTTTTATCCATCTCCAACATGAGATCGTCAATTACAATGACTGTATGTTCATTTCCCTTTAACGAATTAACGTCATATACGCCTTTGTGGAACAAAATATCATCTTGGTACTCGTTGAACACTGATTGATACGTCGAATAGCACCATATAACTTTATGCACAAATTTCGAGAACATCTCTCCCTTTTCTTTAATGATTTTAAGCATAAACACAGTTTTACCACATCCTGTAGGTCCAGATATAATACATGTGGATGGGCTCGTGAATCTGAATTTTTCTACAGAGTCCATTTCTAACACGTCACACTCCTAAGTGGGTCATTTACAAAATATTACAAATTTTGAGTGCTGTTCCTTATATTTTGTTTCTTCTCCCACAGAACCGTGAATGACGATGAGGTACAGCACCCATCATTGACATTACGGATGACCTCGACGACAGTGTAGTTGTGATCTCCTCCCCTGCCAACGAACCCTCACCAGCGATACCGGTAGCACGTCCAAAGCGGAGGTATGATGAAGAGAACCCCACGTCAGGTATAAAGCGACCGAAATACGCGCCTGTTGCACCAGTAATAGATCCCCAACCCTCAACCTCTTACGCAACAATCCCCCAGCAGCACCTCCCGCTAATATATCCCCTTATTCATCCGCCACAGTTGCCCCCCGTTCTGTTAAGTCTACAATAATAGATCCCCAACCCTCAACCTCCTACGCAACAGGCCCCCCAGCAGCACCTTCCGCTAATATACCCCTAATTCATCCGCCACAGTTGCCCCCCGTTCTGTTGAGGATGATATAACGTTTGAGTTGGTGCGCTCCGCAGCCCCCACCCCAGCCTTGACTAGAAATCGGTATAGAGTCAGGGTCGACCCTAGAGCCATGTATAGCAATGGAATTGAGCGCGGGCTACGCCGGGTTGTACAGCGTATTGTAGAGTTTGCTCTTCAGAATCGCGACGAGCGTGAAGTCAGGACGAGTCTGTCCTTTGGATTCGGGTCAGATGACGGTGATGTAGATGATTATTGGGTGATAGTGCCATTTAGACGTTTGGCGGCTGAAGATGTAGAATATATATTAGGACGTATAATGCAAGCCGCCCAAAGTAGTATAGCCTTTAATATGGACAACTTCACGGTAAATATTGATCGTGTATTCCGTGTTGCGGGTCATAGTGCCATACCGTATACTCTTAACTTCAATTCTCCGACTATTTACCGAAAGCATATAAACGTCGATCGTGGTTGCGGCTTTATAGCAGTACTCTAGCACGTATGTTTACTGTACAAAATACACGGACTCAAAAAATTTGGTTGCCTACGGTCGTGGAACGTGCCCGTAAACTAGCTGTAGACTGTGAACTTGAATTTGACTGTAATATGGGTCCTGAAGAGCTGAGAATGGTAGAACAGGAAATGAATGTCCGTATAGTTGTATTTGGGTTGGATGATCGTCGTAGGACTGTGTATGTTTTTAAAAGCTGTGTGAGAGATCGTACAAGACCCCTACTTATTTTAGGATTGTCAGGGACAACGTATCTCCCCATCCGTAATATAAGGTGGCTTTACGCGAGTTATGACAAAAGTCGAAAATATGGGAGACATCATGATTTGTGTAAGGGGTGCCTCGAGTTTGCGGATGATATAGTGAGACATTGTAAAGAATGTCACATGGTATGTGAGCAGTGTAAAAGCACCAAATGTGAAAGCCGTGTAGTTGAAGCTGAGAAGAGAGACTGTGATGTGTGTAGACGCACATTCTTCAATAATAACTGCTTTGATTTCCATAAATCAATTGGCACGTGCAGGAAAATGAGAATCTGTGAATGTGGTATGTTTCACACAATGGATAATTGGGGGAAATTTAAGCACAAGTGTGACGAAATTCACTGTCCTACATGCCAGGAGGAATATAAGGCGGATGGAGTAAAGCATGTATGTTATATGAAAGATGCTAAGCCTAAAAATAACCCTTGTATAACTGTATACTACGATATAGAAACATATACGAACGCTGAAACCAAAGAGGTAATTCCACATTTACTTGTGAGCCAGACCATCTGTGATGAGTGTATGGGGATCGAATGTGACGAGTGCCCCAAATGCGGTAAACGGACAAACGTTTTTAAAACGAATGTCCGCGATAGTCCTGTGAAACTATTTGTGTCCTATATTGTCAAGTTAGCCGACAAGTTCAAAAAAATGACTGTGTATATTCTCGCCCATAACGGGGCAAAGTTTGACACGCAGTTCCTTTATAAGGAGTTGCTTGAACACGAATCCTCTGAGATATTTACAGGTGATCCATTGAAAAGAGGCAACAAATTAATACAGATGCATAATAGGCAATGTACAATTTAAAGACACTTTATTATTCACACCTTGTAAATTAGCAAAGCTACCCAAGGTGATGGGAGTAGCAGCTGAAGTTTCCAAAGGATACTTCCCTTACACTTTCCTCACCAGCGAGACTTTAAACTACGTAGGCCCACCACCACCCAAACATTATTTTAACTATGACTGTATGGATGAACGTGAAGACTTTGATCGATACTACAACAGTTTTAATGAAAGTAACCCTTATAATATAGCTGATGAATGTGAGCGTTATTGCGTGAATGATGTGCGCGTGCTTAGAGTATGTTTCCAGGCCTTTAGAAGGATGTACATAGCCGTTTCAAATGCGATCCGCTGCAAGTCGCAACCACCATCGCGTCATTATGTTTTACGGTGTTCAAGAATAACTTCATGCCTAAAGACACCTTAGCCATTATTCACCGAAACAACCCCGCAGTTACGGACACAAGGCTATTTACTGGCTCATACACCTACAGCAACAGACAGGTGTATACATAAAGCACGCCCGCAACACGGGTGAAGTACCCATTAAGATTAATGGACGTGTTTTTTGGGTTGATGGGTTAAGTGAAAACCGTGTCACTGGTGTGAAGACTGTGTACTCCTTTAACGGATGCTGGTGGCATGGATGCCCCCGTCCTGAGTGCGGAATCGCCGGAGATATCCACGGTAGATCTCCTGCCGACTGTCTTGCATGGACCCGCACCCGCGATCAACTTATAGGATCACAGTTCACTCACAAAGTCTTGTGGGAGCATGAATATGATGCACGGATGGAGACAGACGAGGTGTACCGTGAGGAAATAAACACGATCAAGCGTTCAATGGTGCTGGATCCTCTCAAATGTGGTGATAGCTTGTTTGGAGGACGTACAAATCCATTCAGACTATACTTTCCACCTACGGAGGGCGTGAAGCTCCATTACTACGATTTCTGTTCTTTATACCCATACGTGATGAAGAACAATCCGTACCCCGTGGGCGCTCCTGAGAAACTGGTGGGACCTAACCTGCCCTCCATCAATGAATTTTCAAGAAATTTGAATGATCGTTACTTTGGGCTCTCTTTCGTAGACGTACTCCCCCCACGCAATTTATGGATGCCAATCTTACCTGTCGTTATCGACGACAAGCTCATGTTTCCCCTGTGCGTGAAGTGCGCGGAAGAGGATAACGGCGATTGTAACCATATACCCCACCAGCGTAAGATCAGAGGCGTATATACAAGTCCTGAGCTGGCCCTAGCCGTACGCCATGGTTATAGAATACTGAAGATACATGAGGTGTGGAGGTTTCAGAAGCTACCCAACCTTTTCACACCATATATAAACGCCTTTTTGAAGGATAAGGTTGAGGCATCAGGGTATCCGCGAGGAGTTGATACCGAAGATGAAAAGTCTGCCTATATTCAACGTTACCGCGACCGCGAAGGTATACAACTTGATCGTGCCAAATTGCAAAGAATCCTGGCAAGCGCTTTAGTGCAAAGTTGTGTCTAAACAGTCTATGGGGAAAATTTGCACAGAATACCGGCAAAGGGAACATTCATTTGGCACAAAGTTATAGTGATGTCTGGGATTATGCCAATGCTCCCGATAAAGAGGTCATGGAGATCGTGAATGTAGGTAATACTTACATAATAAAGTACAACAACACTGAATTGGCCACAGATACCTCAAGGGTTACAAACATACCTGTGGCCAGCTTCACAACAGCCTACGCCCGTATAAAACTTTGGGGTCTATTGCATTCTCTTGGGCGGAGAGTATTGTATGCCGATACAGATAGCGTGATATTCACAGAGAGGGAGGGTGAATACATGCCCGCTATTGGGGAGTTCCTCGGCGAGCTCACTGATGAGATCAAGGATGAGTATGGGGACAACGCATACGCCGACTCTTTTGTCTCAACAGGACCTAAAACTTATGGGGTACGGGTCAGGGTGGGGGAGGATATGAAATATATCGTGAAGGCAAAGGGTATTACGCTCAACCATGCGAATCGGCGGGTTGTTAACTTTGAATCGTTGAAGGATCTAGTGTGTTTGGACGATGATGAGGCGAACGACCTCCCCAACTAATTGTAGGCACCCACAATTTTCGGGCGCAGAAGCTGGGGGGCGTGAAGGAACTTAGGGGTACGAAGGTGTGCCGTAACACCTATAGGAAACGTTACCAGTTACCTGGTACCTATGATACCGTACCCTTTGGATACCATAACGTTTGATGCTTCTATTGTTAACTGACACGTATTTGTCTTGTATATAATCTTTGATGTATCTATTGATTTATTACACGTATTTGTAAATATATATATAACTTGAATATCTCGTTTATTAAATCGTATTTGTAAATATATATATACTTGAATATCTCGTTTATTAAATAAATCATGTTTCAATTAGCGTTTCACTTTCTCCTTTGTGTGTGTGTGTGTGTGTGTGTGTGTGTGTGTGTGTGTGTGTGTCGCAGGTGAAAGTTCTAAGCTCCGCCCACTGTAAGACAGCAACGTGAGTCATGCTACTATCTGGGATTCCCTGCGTGGTCAGTCGACTGCAGTAAGCCCTTGAGATCAGACGTGTATTCGCCAGCGTAGAAGAAAAAAAGGAGATCAGACGTGTATTCAAATGGCTACCTTTAATATTGCTTGTAGAACGTTAATGAAATGGTATTCAGCAAAGTGCCAGGATGTGATGGATACCGAAAAGCTTCCTATTCCCCCCTCCTATGCCTCTCTTAAAACCACATTGGATTGTGCGAAGTTCCAAGATGTACAAATACTCTACGGATGTTCTGGTGAGACCGTTGAAGGCTTTCGTTGCACAGACGATGTGCTGAAGTATGCTGCAGAGCTAAACTTTATAAAGTCTCACATATACCGTGAAGTAAAAGAAACAACGCGTGCAGAAGAGAAGCAGCAGGTATGGATAATGAGTCTTGCGGATGGGTGGTGTGACAAGCGGTATTACGTTATGCTACACCATGTCGATTACTCATACCCTACGACTGAAAATGTGAATCTCGTGATCATGGACAATCTTAAGTATTTTTATCACTATATTAATGTATATCATGATGAGGTTCGTAGTGAGGTTGTGGCTAGTGCCCTGAGTGAGTTTTTAACAGACTTTAGAGAAGAGTATCGTTTGATGGGCAGAAAGGAAAAATATGAGCATATGTTCCTCTCAAATAGTGCGCCGGAGTGTGAAGATGTTTAGTAAAACATAAAATGTGCCTAGTTCGTGAAAATTATCCTGAGGTAAACTGTCTGGTGCGTAGTCTGGTAGTGATAAAACCGAAATTAATTCTTGTACCGGAAAAACACCTACCCAATATGTACAACAATTCGGTGCGACTCGCGGATCATACGAGTTCGAACAACCCCATTCACGTCGAACCGTTCCTGCCTACCTGCGTGTTTCACACGGCTCATAGTTATCTCAGAGCTTGATCCGAGTGGACGTGCGCTCCTCGAATACGATGGAACTTCCTTTGAGCAGCATTCTCAACGCCTCGTACGATGTGTCCGTGACGAAATCGTTGCGCGTGTTCAGGCGTAAATCCTGTACCGTTAGCTATGTACTGGAAACGGAATGTAGACAAACAAACAAACGGGTTTATTTAAGTGTCGAGGAGATGAGTAGAATCTTCGTGATAGTTGAGAAGTGGAGTGAAGATCGTTATAAAATACCTGCTAACGTAGGTACAAGAAGAGAGCAGATTAGTGACGCACCCTCATACGCCGTTGTATGTACGTTGTGTATAAATAACGATCGGCCGTGCATTGATATACGGCTGATGTGGAAGAATGCTTCTGATAATAACGCTCTTGTTCCTACGCGAAACCGTTTCATCCTCGACAGAATGTTTGAAATCGTCGGATTCCGCAAGCTGAAACCTATATTAGACGCGCGTGTTACGGATATGCTTTATTTTGATACAGTACTTGAATACGCATACACCGCTCTGCTCGATGGGTTTACCGAGTGTAGGGCTGAACAGGGTAAGAATGGTCTAGAGCTGGACGTTTATTTAAAAAGTTTAGACTCTTTGAAATACCATGAACTTTGGTACAAAGCAATTGATCGGTACAAGGCTGAGCTCACCTACACCGTTCACCCTGAAGAACTATTTCTTTATATAACGCGCAGTTGTCGTAACGATTTAGAAGATTATTTCAATTGCCGCTATGTTGAGTGAAGATGAGTTCACGATTGAAAAGCTCGAGTCGGTAGAAATAAACCCTCGATTGGAAAAGCGTGTTTATAAACTTGTGTTTAATAATGTAGCTAACGATGAACTCTTTGTGCGTGCTTTTGATTGTATTCTAGACGTATTAAAAGATGACTTACCAACCGGTTGTAAAGTGGGAACAAAAATAGTACTGAACGATATGAAAGCCCTTCATATCGAATACAGGTTTCCCTATACTTTAAGCAGTGAAATATTATTAAACCGCATATACTGCGTAATGCAGAGCAATAATGATGTAATTGTAAACTCAATTAAGTGCGAGTTTAGTATTTTGAAAAAAAAGTTAAATGTATCTATATATTTTGCGTGATATTTCTCCTGTACTGTTATATTGAAGGATTATATGCATATTTCTATTATTATTGAAATGTATATTTATTTCTATATATCTCCATAATTGTGTGTGTGTATATATTTTTTTGATTATTTGCATATTCCTCAATTATTATTGAAATGTATATTTATTTTCTATATATCTCCATAATTGTGTGTGTGTATATATTTCTTATTATTGAAATGTGTATTTATTTTCTATATATTTATAATAAACAGATTGATGCAATGTTGTTTTACTTAATTCTTTTGGATAATTATATGATGTTACGCCTTCTGTGTACCTGAGCAATGGTATCTGATGGAACGAAATCTTTTAATTGTTTAGTGAGACAACTCACCATAATAATGCTAAAAAATGGTATCTGGCAACTCAGCCTGAATACATGGCACTAAATCTTTTAATTGTTTCGTACGACAACTCACCATAACAATGCTAAAAAGTGGTATCTGGCAACTGAATACATGGCGCTATCTGGCAAATCAAGCCATTTACGACTTCTAAGCCAACTGGCTGATTAGGAGTCTATAATAATGTATACTATGTTATCTGGCGCGCTATCTGGCAACTCAAGCCATTTACGCCTTCTAAGCCAACTGGCTGATTAGGAGTCTATAATAATGTATACAATGGTATCTGGCAATGCTAAAAAGTGGTATCTGGCAACTCTAGCCATTTACGCCTTCTAAGCCAACTGGCTGATTAGGAGTCTATAATAATGTATACAATGGTATCTGGCAACTCAGTCTTCGATTAGAATTAATTAATTAAATATATAGCACAAACTGAATACATGGCGCTATCTGGCAACTCAAGCCATTTACGCCTTCTAAGCCAACTGGCTGATTAGGAGCCTATAAAACAACGCCTACTCGACTGAAGTCTTAATATGCACTTGGCTCCTGCCAGGTGAACATCTCTCCTCCTTTCTCTCCTTTCTCTTGGGGGATAACGCCGCCTCCAAGACCCCCCTTGTTGCACCTGCAGCATCCCCCCTTTGGGGGGAATTTTTTTTTGCAACACCCCCCATTTGCAACACCCACCCCTCTTTGAAACACCCCACCCTTTGCAACATTGCAACATTACGTAATAAATTGCAACATTCCTGCACTCTCCCCTTTTGCGGCTATACTACTCAGCTATTTACTATTCTATGCGTAAAAAAGTTTTTGGCAACTGCTGTCTCGAACCTTCTACTTGTCAACTTACACCCGTTATTTCTAGTCCTATTATACTGAGATATTTCGAAAAAGCTATCTCTATCTACGTTATCGAACCCATTTATAATTTTGAAAACTTGGATTAGATCACCCCTTACCCTCCTAGTCTCGAGTGTAGTCAATTTTAACTCTTTAAGCCTATCCTCGTACGACTTTGACCTGAGCGACGGAATCATCTTAGTTGCTCGTCTTTGAACTCTTTCGATTTTGTCTATATCTTTGCGCATATGCGGATTCCAAAATTGGATCGCGTACTCCAAATCCAAATGGGGTATAACTAATGATATATAAAGTGGAACTATAATATCGCGCGATTTGTACTCAAAATTTCGAGCTATAAAACCTAACACTTTGTTCGCTTTATTGACCGCTACTGTACTTTGTTTCGCTACTTTTAAATCACCAGTGACCATAACTCCTAAATCTTTTTCCTGCTCTACGCTTATCAACTCTTTCCCTGATATACTATACGCAACCTATATGTAAAATTTTGCACTTATCAACGTTAAATCTCACTTGCCATGTGACTGACCAATCAACGACTTTATTCAGATCATTGTGGATTTTACCTCAATCTTCGTCATTAATCGCCATACCACCCAGCTTCGTGTCATCCTCAAACTTTTTAACTGTACTGACTAGGCCGACATCTATATCGTTAATATATATAAGAAAAAGCAAGGGGCCCAATACAGGATTGGAAAAAATGGCACCAGGAGGAAAGGGCAGATCCATAAGACGAATGGGCGCGCCGACCTCCGCTTGGCCACACCATGTAGTTGCGCCAGTGCCGCATCCACTGGATGCTCGGGGGAGAGGATGTAGTCCAGATTGAATCTCGTCGTGGAAGGCGGGTCATGTAACTCGGCTCCTATCATCAGAATCTGTGGGGATAGATTGGAAGGACTTCTGCGGTGGGGTGATATGGTCCTCGTAGACGAAGTTTGGGGTGTAAGGGTCCGAGCCGTCTTCTTAGATCTGGGGGAAGAGAGAGAGGCCTGTTGAAAGGCCGGAGAGTCTGGCGACTTGCTCATGCGTCTCCGCCTCGTCGGCTTACCCCGGGCGTGAGGTTCGGGTGTGTGCAGAGAGAGCTGGGAGGACAGGTTTCGAGGTGGACGGGGCCTGGGTGTCCTGGTCCAAGATTCCTGGGAAATCTTTAGCAGATGAGGTGCGTGAAGAGGAGGGATGGTGGGGGAACAGGAGGTCCAGCGAGGACTCCCTTTGGAAGGGATGGGAAGCAGCGGTCAAGGGGGGTTTCAGCGGCAGACCAGGGCGGCGTGCCAAGTGGACAGAGCCGAGGGCAGTGGCGTAAGATGTCCACGGCCTCGCCTCCCGACTCCGCACCCTGTCTCGCGCCTCTCGGAGGCAAGGAAGTCCGCTACCTGCAAACCTCGGACCTCCTTCTCGAACTTGAAAAACTTCGCGCGATGAAGAGGAGTGTGCGATTTTTTCGCAACGAACACACAATTGGTGCGGCTATTGGCAAACTGAGCTGACGTGTCCGAACTTGTTGCATTTAAAGCAACGGGTGGGTCTGGGATGTATGGGCGGACAGTAAACTCGCATAACGTGCGATCTGCCATACCCCATATAATACGGTCGGGAGAGACTGAGGTATTAAAGGTAAGAAGTAGGCGCGGGGTGGGGGAGGGGGTGCCTCCCTGTCGGGATGTGAAGCGATGGATCTTAGTTTCAGCCAGGGGTCGAGGTCCTCCAGGAGCTCGTTCACTGTGATCGATAACACAGCTCAACAAAAAAAATTTTTTTTTTTGTTTCGTTGCCAAGGAAATTCGTACGAATTTAGGGTATTTCGGGGTTGCTGAATTCCAAAATAAAAGTAGTTTTTCCGATTTGGCTCTAGTTCTTGAGATAATGAATACCCTCAATTAATAGGAAACGTAACCATAACGCGTGCATATGGGAAACTACCGGAACATTTTAGATGGTGAGACACGCGAATATTCTTAGTGTTTACTCCGCGATCATTCTAGAATATTCCCCCTCCGTATATAAGTCATCGGCCACCCAACCAGTAGTCAGTTGACAGTGTGGTTAATGTGAAATGTTTCAATCGATACAAGAAACTCAAGTGGGATTATCCCAATTTGGAATCAGCAAGGCGACCTGTGTCACACAGCGAAGACGTTCCCATACCAGTGTTTACCACACTGCCCGACCTTCCGTTGTCAGAATTTGAAGAAATTCAGGACTTAGGTGGTAGTAGTGGAAGTGACTATGAAGGAAGCATTTCAACACCTCAGCAGTTCTCCCAAGACGAACTCAATGATCTGATACGGGACCTCAGTCTGTCAAAGTCTGCTTCAAATACATTTGTAGATCGTTCCCTGGACTAAGTATGGAAAAACTAAAAGCTGGAATCTTTGATGGCCCTCAAATCCGTACACTTATCAAGGATTCTAATTTCACAAAATTTATGAATGGTGTTGAAGCTTCTGCCTGGTGCAGTTATGTCTCAGTTGTCAAGAACTTCTTGGGTAACCACAAAGCAGACAATTATGAAGAACTGGTGCAAAACATGCTCACAAACTTTGAAAAGTTGGGTACTAATATGAGCA